>OZ025241.1:63392711-63447711 GCA_964019155.1 Osedax fenrisi | reverse complement strand
TTACTGATATCCCACCAAGTCATTCATCACAATCACCCCGACTACCTTACTGACATACTAATAGAAAATAACACATCTAGAATACAACGTAAAATCAATAAATACAAATTACTTATACATAATCCAAAACACTTATCACGCAAACAAGAAACCGCATTCTCAATTTCTGCCCCAAAATTATGGAATAACCTCCCTTACAATATAAGAGAAATCACCTCAACCCCACTCTTTAAACGTAAATTAAAAACACACCTGTTCGAAATCGCATATAAATAACCCACGAAAACATGGCCGAAAACTCACACGATGTTGATGGCAGTGTATAAACCATTAGGTTACAAGGTTACAAGGTTACTACTACTACTACTACTACTACTACTACTACTACTACTACTACTACCACTACTACTATTACTACTATTACTACTACTACTAGTACTACTACTACTACTACTAATACTACTAATAGTAATGATGTTACGTACTATTAAGGATATTACGCAATAGTAAGGGTGTTTCGTAATAGTAAGGCTGGTTATTACGTTATAACGTATAATACATAATCCTTCTTCTACTTGCATGTAGCATTACAAGTAATCAATTATAGTGTACTGGTATATGTGTTGCATACGTGTATTAATAGTTTAAACTATACTTGCAACATATATAATTATACCATAATATATTACTTGCAATGCTGCATGCGTGTAGAAGAAGGATTAGGTATTCTACATCTAGTTACGACCACTTAGCACTACTTATCATTGAGTCTGACCCATTGTTATATTTGCGATATAAAACTATTGGTGTATACAATATATTACAATATATTGTAATTGAAACCTATTTTTAGGTATTCTCTTTATAATAGTGGACACATTTTATACTACTATATAATGTATACTATATAGTAAACACAAATATAAAATAAAGAATAAAATAAAACTAAAACAAATATTTGATTCCCATGTTAGCATCCAAAACAAAGTATAACATATAATTGATAAATTGTTTATAATTATAATATAATATTTATAAAAGAGTCTAAATATTTGTATCATATAGTTTATGTCAATTTTAATAATATAGATATATATTTGTAGGTTACTATAGTATATTGGTTATTAATACTGTTTTTAATTGTTTTAATTCTAATACTGTTTTTTATTATTTTAATACTTTTAATTTTTAATACTGTTTAGTTTTTTTGTTTTTAGTTATGTAAAGTAAAATATATAAAACGTCAAATTTTAAAAATAAATATAAAATAGTTTTGATAAATAGTATTTTTTTTAATTTTTAAACATTTAATACTGTTTTTGTTTTTGTTTTTAATACTTCTAATTTATAATACTGTTTTTTTTTATTTTTTTTTATAGTTATATAATGTAAAATGTATAAAAATGTAAAATATGTAAAAATGTAAAATTTATATGGAGAAATACCTATTTAATACTGATTTTATAATAACGTTTTATAATACAAAACATTTGTTTAATTTACAATATAATATTAGAGAGAATAATATATTTTTAATATCATTAAACATATCACTGCAAAAATATATATCAGTATTATATTGGTTAATGAAAAACAATTTCAAAACTTTTTTCATTTGATTTATATTTTTTATATTATTTTTTTAAAGAATATTACCTAATATTACATCATTATAATACTTTATACCTTTAAAGAATAATGTATTTTCGTATTTTGTAGTTTTCATTAATGGTAAAATGAAACTATTATTACATTTAGTTAATGTAAAATATTCATTAAAATCAATTTTGTAATTTTTATTTAGCAATTTATGATTTAATATAATATTTCTAAACATCACCAGATCATTTAATTTTAGAATATTATTACTAATATATAATTCAGATATATTTTATAATCTGATTAAAGGTAATAGATTTAAATTTAAGATTTTGTTGTTAATAATACTAATAATTTTTTTTTGCAATAACATAATAATATTTATATTTGATTTATAGATATTTCCTCATATTTCTATGCCATAATAAATATCAGATAAAAAAAAGAGATATAATAAACTCATATTTTCAGTACTTAAAAACGAAACTTTTTTCATGAAATATATTATAGTTGTTACTTTTTATGCTAGATAATCTATATGTTTTTTAAAAGTTAAATGTTGATCTAAAATTAATCCTAGAAATTTGTAGCTAGACTACCTACAATTTCAATTTTAGATTTTCCAATATATATATATATACATATATATATATATATATATCTTTTAATATTCTAGCATTCATAAAAGGTAATTTAATAAAAAGAATATTTTGATATTTGAAATGTTAAATACTATTAAACTCTACTGTTTTCTACATCACTGAAACCTCGACATGATATTTATGAATATCGATTATAACTATACTTGTTATCATTTTCCACGCCAAAATAATCGTATGGGTGGTTGAATCAATGATAATTATCAATGCATAAATAAAATCTAGCTCTTATGATTATAACTATATTTATATAGAAAGCTAAATTCTGATTTATCCAACTTTCTATCTGACTACTCTATTTACTTTACTAATATTACGATTTACGAAAACATTTTATAAATCAATCTTTAATCCTCGAGATTTTAATATAAAAATTATACCAAGTATTCATTTAGAAATTCCTAATAGAATTACTAATTCCAAAAATATGAAGTATACTAATTTCCTAACCCATTGCCTACATGATAATACACGTGATATATATTATGCCAATACATATATGTAGGCATACTTCTGATATTATTTCACATATATAAACTATCATTAATACTACGTACGACATTATATAAGTAAAGTTAATATGCAATTTCACTAGAAATATATAGATAATATCTCATTAAATATAGACCACATTATTTATTGTACTAAGATAAATTGACCTATTACTTTTTCAAATACATATAAAGTTTAAAATATAACAGATTTCAATAATACATTAACTTAATTATTAATCTACATGCATCATCAAAAAGAGATAATTAACCGTAGTATAACAAAGATATAAACAAATTAAAATATATTTCGATAAGAAATGAACCTCATAAAATCAATAATATTATACCAATAATACCATTGTAAATATATGTATTACACCAATATCGAATTATATATATAAATCAGCCACAACTATGCAATAAATATGATAGACACATACATTATCTATTTCTACTATTATGTATTCAAATTGTATCCATCTTCTCACCATTCTATTAATTGACCTAAAGTTAAAAAATGCTCTAACAAATTCATATAATTACACACACATATATATATATATATATCTTTAAATAACGAATATAGCTTACATATCTTAATACCACAACTAATGATAAATCACATACGAATACTATTAATAAACAAATAAAAATAAAGCTATTCTTGGTAATTAGATTATTCTTAATTATAGAATAATATTTAAACAGTAAGTATGAAGTATTCTATTTCAACCTATTGAAAACATTATTTACTTTGATATATAATAATAATAATAATAATAATCAGAGTTTGGGCATTAGCCTGGATGAACGAAAAAACAGAGCTTATCAAGTCGTTCACCCAATATGATTGTGGGGGGAAAAATTATGTATAAAATTAAAATAATATTAAATAAAATATTAGATTATAATATAAATTTCTATCCAGGATATCAGTAAAAAAATAGTCATAAAAAAATCTACCTAGAATACTTTATATCGTATAATAAAGTTTTATAATACAAAACATTTGTTTAATTTACAATATAATATTAGAGAGAATAATATATTTTTAATATCATTAAACATATCACTGCAAAAATATATATCAGTATTATATTGGTTAATGAAAAACAATTTCAAAACTTTTTTCATTTGATTTATATTTTTTATATTATTTTTTTAAAGAATATTACATAATATTACATCATTATAATACTTTATACCTTTAAAGAATAATGTATTTTCGTATTTTGTAGTTTTCATTAATGGTAAAATGAAACTATTATTACATTTATTTAATGTAAAATATTCATTAAAATCAATTTTGTAATTTTTATTTAGCAATTTATGATTTAATATAATATTTCTAAACATCACCAGATCATTTAATTTTAGAATATTATTACTAATATATAATTCAGATATATTTTATAATCTGATTAAAGGTAATAGATTTAAATTTAAGATTTTGTTGTTAATAATACTAATAATTTTTTTTTGCAATAACATAATAATATTTATATTTGATTTATAGATATTTCCTCATATTTCTATGCCATAATAAATATCAGATAAAAAAAAGAGATATAATAAACTCATATTTTCAGTACTTAAAAACGAAACTTTTTTCATGAAATATATTATAGTTGTTACTTTTTATGCTAGATAATCTATATGTTTTTTAAAAATTAAATGTTGATCTAAAATTAATCCTAGAAATTTGTAGCTAGACTACCTACAATTTCAATTTTAGATTTTCCAATATATATATATATACATATATATATATATATATATATCTTTTAATATTCTAGCATTCATAAAAGGTAACATTTTTATTTTTTCAATATTCAGTTTCAGTTTATTGATATTGAACCAATATACTAATTTATCAATAGAAAATTATAGGTATTTAGTTAATAATTCATTATTGTCTGCATATATTGTAATTGATGTATCATCTGCATATAAGTTTAGATTAATATTGACTGCATCTTTCAAAATAGTTGGCAAATCATTAATAAATAATATAAAAAATAGGCCCAAGAACAAATCCTTGGAGTACTCCATATTCTACATAATTCTTGATTGCTAATGAATTATGTATTCTTGTAACAATAGATGGATCGTAATAACTTTAATCTTTCATTTTACCTCTGAATCATTACGATTCTAATCTATCAATTAATATATTATGATTTACGACATCAACAGCTTTTTTAAGATCTAAAAATATTGTTGCTATTTTTTTATTAGTATTAGTATTTTTTTAAATAAAATGTTTTATATTTATTAATGATAAAGTTGTATTGGAGTTTGGTATGAAGCCATATTGATTATTATTAATTATATATGATTTTTTCGAATATTTTAATTATTTGTGGTAGTAAAGAAATGGGTCTATAATTTGTTATTAATTTGTCACTATTATTTTTATATATTGGTTTAATTATTGCTTCTTTCATATTATCCGGATATATTGATTTATCAATGCATACATTAAATAAATGATTAAGTGGAATCAATATTTCATATATAATTTCTTTTATTAAATACATATTATAATTATTCATATCTTTTAAGTTTTTTGACTTCATTCTATCTGCTACATTAATAATTTCATTATTTGTTATTGGTAAAAAATAAAAACTTTTAGAATAATTTGTTAAAAATTGTTTAAAACCTTTTTTTTCTGATTAAATTTCAATAGAATTATTTATAGTTTTTCATATTATTGAAAAAACTTATTAAAGCAATTTCACTGAACAATTTCATCATATATTTCAATATCCTTATAAATAAATATAAATGGATAATCATTTTCTTTTCTTTTTATTAATTTATTAATTATTATCCAATGTTCTTCTCGTTTGTTATGTGAAAAAAATTGCTTATAGGTATTTCTCACCTAGTATTTATTTTTATCGTGTTTTACCTATATTTGTTTTGATTTTATACTTCAATTTTGTATATATATTTAGTATAGACATAAAATTAGTAGATTTATATAAGCTGAATAATTTATTTTTCTTTTTAATTGCATTCTTTAATTTATTAGTTTGCCAAGGATTATACAGGGTATTTATTTTGGATTTTTTTTTAATTAAAGGACAATTTTTAAATATTAATAAAATTATGATAAAATAGAGAAGGATCTGTCATTTCTGATAATACAATTTGCCAGTTTATATTTATAAAATTATTTTTTAAATATTCAATATTTTCTTGATTAAAATTTCTAATATTCATCACTTTCATCACTAATTATTATCACATTTTTTAACCCGAGAAAATGATGTAAATATAAAAAATAAAATACAATGATCTGTTATATCAGTATCAATGGTTCCATTATTTATTATATGATCACTATTAGAAATTATATTATCAATTGTTGAGTTGGAATAATTAGTTATCATCTTAATTGTGTTAGTATATATTTAAAATTATTAGAAATTAATAAAAATATCTATATATATATAAATCCATATTATATATATAGATACTTTATGCAATGCATATTGTGCACCCAATATTTGAAATTAATTTCTCTATATGGAAACCACAATATATATATATATATATATATATATATATATATATATATATATATATATATATATATATATATGTATTATACCTGACTAACTATCACATTAGTGGCTTAACGAATAATATATTCGATCCATATATGGATTTAATATTACATATTTTAAATGGAGGAGTACATTGTACGCTGTACAGTGTACAGTGTACATTAGTATGCCACTAGAAGGAGATGTATCTACACTTGTCATGTTGGCGTTTGTTTGATAGCTTTGCAGTTGTTTATCTAGGTATCAACTATCAACTATTACCTATTTGAACATATAAGATTCAATCGATGATATATATATATAAATATATATATATAAATACTAACTAATGAATAAATCAACTTTTATCACATTTTCTTTTTGTTTACTTATAGTGTAAATCCATAAACATAACTGTAGTTCAAGTATACGCCCTGACATCCAGCTCAGATGAAGATGATATATAAACTTTTTATGAGAGAATATAATCTGTAATAGACTTGACACCTGGTGGAGATAGTCTTTATATTATAGGAGATTGGAAAGCTAAGGTTGAAAAATATATATCAACTGACATTACTAGTAACATTAGTTTGGGGGAGAGAAACGAGTGAGGAGATCAACTTATAGAATTTTGTAGTAGAAATACATATCAATACAAAATGAAATAGAATATAAATATCTAGGAATAATAATTGACAAAGATATAAACTTTAAAAATCATATATTTAATCTTAATAATAAATTATCGAAAATACTTTACTCAATAAGCAGACTATCAAAATACATTAAGACAAAACCAATGATTATCATATATAACAGCCTATTCCTGCCACACATAATGTATGGAAATATAATATGGGGTAATATTTATAAAAGTAATCTTACAAATTTAATTCTCACACAAAAAAAAATCATAAAAATAATAAACAAAACCAAATATTTCAGAGAACATACAAATTTGCTATTTGAAAGGAATAATATATTAAAACTCAATAGTTTAATAAAATATAACACGCTAATATACATGCATGACAATCACAATAATATTCTACCACAAAATATTTATAACATACATAAAAAACACGAAAATAAAAATAAAAATAAATTAAGGAAATCACCTATCTACAAAATACCTTATACAAAAAAAAGTCAACTAATAAATAGTATCCTAACCATGGGACCTAAGTTATGGAATGATCTAAATGGAGATATCCAAATTATAAAAAACAAAAATTCATATAAAAAAAAAATAAAAAATCAACTCATTGAGATACAAAAAAAAATTAAAAATTAAAAAAAAATTAAAAAAAATAAATTATATAATAAATTATATAAAAAAAAAAAAAATTATATATGTTAATTATTATTATTATTATTATTATTATTATTATTATTATTATTATTATTATTATTATTATTATTATTATTATTATTATTATTATTATTATTATTATTATTATTATTATTATTATTATTATTATTATTATTATTATTATTATTATTATTATTATTATTATTATTATTATTATTATTATTTTTATTTTTATGTTTTTAAATGATAATAAAATATCTTATAAAACATAAGAAGAAAACGAAATGAAAAAACGTAAAGTAATTCAACAAAAAAAAACGTTCCGGTGATGGTGGGCAGTTCTGGTGATGGTGATGCAGGCGACAGCATAGAAAAGATAATTATCTTCATCTGAAGCCTTTTAGAGGAAACAATAATATAATGAATTTAATAATTCACATGATATATATATACAACTTTCTTCTAATAAATATTATTATTATTATTATTATTATATACATACACTTTTTATGAGATAATACAATCTGTAATAAACTAGACACCTAGTGGAAATAGTCTTTATATTATAGGATACTGGAATGCTAAGGTTGGAAAAGATATATCAACTAGCATTACTGGTAACTTTCGTCTGGAGGAGAGAAACGATTGAGTAGAACAACTTGTAGAATTTTGTAGTAGAAATTACCTTCGAATCATGAATACATTATTCAAGTTGCACCCCCGGAGGATTTATACATGGAGATTACCAGAAAAAATTACTAGAAACCAAATTGATTTTATTTTATGCAAGACTAGATGGAAAAGCAGTATATAGCGTGTTACAATACTGCCTGGAGCTGATTGTGGCACTGACCATAATTTTCTAATAGCAGACATCAAGATCAAACTCAAATGAATACAACGAAATCAAAGCAAACTCCAATATATTATGTTGAAAAAATCTGACTTGACTACGATGTAGAGATACAAAATAGTTTTAATGAGCTCACAATAAAATATAGAGAACCTGAAGAATTCTGGAATGATATTCGAAATATACTAAAAGAGACAGCGTATACAATGAGTTACCTACTTAGATAGGAAGAGAAATACTGAAATAATTGACATAATACAATCTAAAATAGAATTGTCAAGGCTGCCCTATCTTTTTTCGGACACATTGTTAGATCAGATATGATGGAATTGAAAATGATGCTAGGAATAATGGAAGGTCGGTGAGGAAGAGGCAACCCACATTGCATCTGGATAGACAATATACAAAAATATCTCTCTAAAGATATTATGAATCTCCGACTAGATGCTAGAGATAGAGTGGGATGGAGAATAGTTACTATGGATATCTCCAGGGGTCGGTTTCGACTCGACGGCATAATGTAAGGTAAGGTAATTGGTGTTAGTGCGATCCAGTGTCGAAATTACACAATTGTATAATGCCAACAATAAAACGGAATATAAACGACAAAATAAATAACTAATTATTATGAACAATAAGGAATAAAAAGAGTACTCTAAATTAATAAATATTTATAAATATTTATATAAATAGTGATCAGGGATATATGTGGGTATACTATGATAAATATGTATATTTATAATAGATATTTAAAAGAGTTAGTGGATATATTATATCGAAGATTATGTGGTAGTTTATTCCATAGATGACGGGTCGATATATGTCTTCACGAAAATTACTGGAATGGATATTGAATTTATAGGGTAGATATAGTATGTAAGAAGTAGAAGAACAGAGAGTGATATTATGAGTAGGAATTGTAATTAACAAAAAAAATATTCTGGTCAATTGTGAATTATAAGAAGAACTTTAAATATTACTCAACATTTAATTGGTAGCTAATGTAATCTCTTTACACATGTGTATTTTTGAGAAACAATAAGTTTAACAACATTGATATAACGAATGAATTCTGTATTGTTTATAATTGATTACTATAATAAGTCAGCCTAAGAGAAAGGGAGAATATTACAGTAATACAAATGAGCTATATAAAAGATTAGGCGAAAGTTACAGATATATCAGTAACTTTCGTGTATAGTATATATATATATATATATATACTATACACGTAAGGAGATGGAGATACTAATTAGACGAAAAGAAATAAATTACAATAAATAACTAGACACTAATAAATCAATAAATAATATTATTTCACCATATTAACTATTAATCAACAGGTTATTTAATAAAAAGAATATTTTGATATTTGAAATGTTAAATACTATTAAACTCTACTGTTTTCTACATCACTGAAACCTCGACATGATATTTATGAATATCGATTATAACTATACTTGTTATCATTTTCCACGCCAAAATAATCGTATGGGTGGTTGAATCAATGATAATTATCAATGCATAAATAAAATCTAGCTCTTATGATTATAACTATATTTATATAGAAAGCTAAATTCTGATTTATCCAACTTTCTATCTGACTACTCTATTTACTTTACTAATATTACGATTTACGAAAACATTTTATAAATCAATCTTTAATCCTCGAGATTTTAATATAAAAATTATACCAAGTATTCATTTAGAAATTCCTAATAGAATTACTAATTCCAAAAATATGAAGTATACTAATTTCCTAACCCATTGCCTACATGATAATACACGTGATATATATTATGCCAATACATATATGTAGGCATACTTCTGATATTATTTCACATATATAAACTATCATTAATACTACGTACGACATTATATAAGTAAAGTTAATATGCAATTTCACTAGAAATATATAGATAATATCTCATTAAATATAGACCACATTATTTATTGTACTAAGATAAATTGACCTATTACTTTTTCAAATACATATAAAGTTTAAAATATAACAGATTTCAATAATACATTAACTTAATTATTAATCTACATGCATCATCAAAAAGAGATAATTAACCGTAGTATAACAAAGATATAAACAAATTAAAATATATTTCGATAAGAAATGAACCTCATAAAATCAATAATATTATACCAATAATACCATTGTAAATATATGTATTACACCAATATCGAATTATATATATAAATCAGCCACAACTATGCAATAAATATGATAGACACATACATTATCTATTTCTACTATTATGTATTCAAATTGTATCCATCTTCTCACCATTCTATTAATTGACCTAAAGTTAAAAAATGCTCTAACAAATTCATATAATTACACACACATATATATATATATATATATCTTTAAATAACGAATATAGCTTACATATCTTAATACCGCAACTAATGATAAATCACATACGAATACTATTAATAAACAAATAAAAATAAAGCTATTCTTGGTAATTAGATTATTCTTAATTATAGAATAATATTTAAACAGTAAGTATGAAGTATTCTATTTCAACCTATTGAAAACATTATTTACTTTGATATATAATAATAATAATAATAATAATCAGAGTTTGGGCATTAGCCTGGATGAACGAAAAAACAGAGCTTATCAAGTCGTTCACCCAATATGATTGTGGGGGGAAAAATTATGTATAAAATTAAAATAATATTAATTAAATATTAGATTATAATATAAATTTCTATCCAGGATATCAGTAAAAATATAGTCATAAAAAAATCTACCTAGAATACTTTATATCGATTGCCAATGAAAGTCGATAAAGGTGTATCAACTTGGAGGATTTGGGGTTTCTATATCCAATGCCTTAAGGAACTCACTTTCGCCAAGAGTAAGAGCACTGGCAACAATTGCCCCCACACAACAATTGCATCCTCATCCCCGACACGAACCATTACCGGCAACATAAATAATCAATACAAAGTACTCGTGAATATCTTATATTTAATATTTAATATTTAAAACAAAAAATTGACTTCCTGAATAGAAAATAATACTGAATGTTAAATAAAATTTAAATAAAATAAGTAATAACAAATATGTACAATTAAAAACTTAATACAAAAATAAAAATAAAAATAAAATAAAATTGCAAAAAACCCCACAATCATTCTCATCATGTATTTAAAATAAATAATTGAATAATATGTACCTACAAAAATATAAACCAATAAAACACAAATATTAAAATTGTATAACAAATTATAAAAATATATTAAAAAAAAACTATAACTAAAAGCTATAAAAGCTATAAAACTATAAAAATAAAATATATAAAATAAATACTGATAATATAAGGTAGCAAATAAATTAATATATCACAAAATACAATAATTAAAAATAGATAATAAAAATATAAAATTAAAATTAATAAGACGATATCATAAATGATTTAAAAATTGTTTTAAAATTATTCAATTTCGTAATATTTCTTATTTTTTGTGGTAATCTGTTCCACAGCATTGGACCAGTATTCGATAAACAAAATGCTTTTCGGTCAGTTCGTACTTTTATTCTATGAAACAGATTTCCATTATAAGATTTAGCTTTATATAATAATTGTAAATTCTTAGGTAAAATATTATTCCTAGCTCGAAACATAAATTGTATACTATTCATTTTTACAATATCGTCAAATTTAAGAGATTTAGAAATAGTATAGAAATTTGTATACATAGAATGAGTATTACAAATACATTTTATTGCTCTTTTTTGTAAAATGAAAATATTTTTTAAACTGGATTTGAAGGTATTCCCCCAAATATTTGAACAATAATTAAGATGTGATAAAAATAAAGCATTATATAATAAAATTAAAGATTTCATATTTAATTTATTTTTAACTTTGTGTAAAATTGCAATTGTTCTAGAAAGTTTACTTGAAACATAATTGAGTTGCAATTTCCAATTCAATTTACAATCTATAATAACACCTAAGAACTTTATTTCACTGACTTGTTTAACTTTAATGTTATTAATATTCAAATCCATATTCATATTAATATTTTTATTTCTTATATTAAATAATAATACATTCGTCTTACTAATATTGAGTGACAATTTATTTACATTCAACCAATCATATAGTTTGTTAATATTAAATTGAATATTGTTTTTTAATTCTAAAATGGACGTATTTGAAAAAATTAAAGTTGTATCATCTGCAAATAAAACTGATTTAAAAGTATCTGATATATTCGGAAGGTCATTAATATATAAAATAAATAATAACGGACCGAGTACAGATCCCTGTGGTACACCACATTTTATATAATTATAATAAGAGTCAGTATTATTATATCTAACAAATTGAATACGATCTGATAAATACGATTTTATTAATTTTAGCGCTATACCTCTGATACCATAAATATAAAGCTTATTGATTAAAATATCATGATCCAGTGTATCAAAGGCTTTGCGTAAATCTATTGAAACAATAGCACAGTTCTCTAAATTTTCTAAATTTGTATTAACTGATTCTAATACATCAGACAATGCATCAGCTGTAGATAAATTCTTTCTGAAACCATATTGATTATCATTTAATATATTAAATTTATTTAAAAAATTTGAAATCCTGCTTTTAATTAGTTTCTCAAATATTTTTGAAATTTGTGGCAGTAAGGATATTGGTCTATAATTCTCAGCTAATGATTTGTCTCCAGATTTAAAAATTGGAATAACTTTAGCTTTTTTTAAAACATTAGGGAAAATACCTTCAGCTAGTGACCTATTGAATACGTGTTTTAATAAAGGACTTATTTCTAAAATAATTTCCTTAATGATAAACATACTAAAATCAGTAACATCTGTACTAGATTTACTTTTAGAATTTCGTACCTCATTCAAAATTTCATAAATTGGAATTTGTGTAAAAAATAATGAATTTTTATTATTACCTTGCATAGTTTTATAAATATCATTATCAAGAGATGGTGCAGATATTTTTTCAGATAAGTTAATACCTATATTACTAAAGAATGTGTTAAATTCATTAGCATTCGGAGAATTAGAATTATTACCTTTTTTACCTAAATTAGGATTAATTAAATTATTAATAATTGACCATGTATACTTAATATTATTTTTATTATTATTTATTTTATTTGAATAATATAATTTTTCAGATAAGCGTAATAATGATGTAAGTATTTTTTTATATTTTTTATAATAATTTATTTTTGTAAATGATTTATTTTTAATCATTTTTTTATACATTTTGTTTTTTTTATTTATACATTTAATCAGACTATTGTATAACCATGGTTTATTATTTTTATTTTTTTCTTTAACTTTTATAATAGGACAATTTAAATTAAATAATTCTACTAAATCATTAATTAACTTATCATATAATAATTCTAAGTCCATATCAGAATAGATATATTTCCAATCAAAAGCATTAATACTACATTTAAATTTATGTATTGTATGACCATTTAGTTTTCTGATATATTTATATGTATTATGTTTTGTATTACTTTTATTTGAAATGTCATATATTACAAAAATTGGTAGGTGATCACTGATATCACTAAATACAATTCCATTACTTACTGGTTTATATGTTATATTACAATAAATGTTATCAATTAGTGAATTAATACTATTACCATATCTGGTCGGCTTAGTTACTAGTGGAAAACAACCCATACTAAAAATGGTATCAATGAAATAATCATTATTACTATTTTTAATTAAAATATTAACATTAAAATCACCAACTAAAAATAAATCACCTTTGACTGAAAAATCACTATAATTATTATAAATAAAATCACTAAAACGTTTAATATCAGAATTAGGAGATTTATATATCCCACTAATTATAGTTTGTTTATTATTTATAAGCATTGATATACTAACTATGTCTACAAAATCTGGCATTGAATAAGTTAAATTATCTAATGTGTTGAAATTTAAATGTTCTTGTATATATATAGAAACACCACCTCCTATATTTAGATTTTTTATATATTTATTTTTTCGAATTACATGTGTACAATTATATGTGTCAATGTTATATAAGTCTTTATTGAAATCATGTAACCATGTTTCAGTTATAACAATAATGTTAAATTTAAAAGTACAAGAATCTAATAATAATATTATATCATCGAAATGCTTTACTAAACTACGTGCATTTATATGTATAATAGAAATACCTTCACAAAAATCAATATTTTAGAATTTAAATCAATGTATTTACAATCAATTTTAGGATTATTCATAAATTCATGATACATAGGAATACTATATTTATTATTGTTATAGAAATTATCACTATTTTTATTATAAGCATTATATATAAATTCATTAGCATTAAAGTCGGAAACACAATTAACATTGTTTGTCATTATAAAATTCAAGTAAAATATAATTAGTATATAAATAGTCAAAATATAAAAAAGTATATAAATGTAAAATATATGGATTAAAATGAAAATTTAATATTATTATTATATTAATATTATATTATATGTATCATTAGTCATAGGATATCTTTAGTTATAGGTAAAAATAAAAATAAAAAATTTTAAAAATATATAAATACAAATTATAAACTAATATTGTCAATAATATGTTCTAAATGTAATTGATTTATAATTTGTATTTTTTTATTATCATTAGTTTCTATAAAAATATTATTGTTATATATCCAGGTATTAATAATTTTATTCTCCGATCTTAATTTACGTGTATTAAAGAATATATTATTAGTACTATTATCTAAGAATTCTTGAATATATATGTTCGTATCTTTTAATTGATTTTTATTTTTTAATATTGATGATTTGATTTTACTGTTATTTAAACTTATTACAAATTTATTATATTTTAATGGTTTATTATTATCACTTTTATATTTTAGTTTTTTGATTTTAATTATATTCTCTTCTTCAATTGTTATATCAAGTTTCTCTTTCAAGAAGTTTAAATAAGTTGATTTTATAGAATAATCAATAGTATCTTCAATATCAGTAGATATCTATATATATATATATATATATATATATATATATATATATATAAATATATTCATCCTTTCTAGAGTATTTTTGAAATAATTTTAACAGGAACCTCTTAAAAATATTTAGCTTTATAAATAATAATAATTGCGTATATTTATTTTACCTGGATATAATAAAATCACTTGATAGTATCAAGTTGATACCAACATATACGATATAGGAATTATCCGGCCCAACACATTACAATAAGTTAAATACAAATAAATACAAATAATAATATAAAGATTTATTGATTAATGAAAACGATAGGCGTCAAGTTGATATAATAAAACAAATAAAACGACGAATAATAATACATTTTAAAATAATATATTATAATGATAGAAAGAACTAAAAAGATGATATAGTCTGTAAGGTAGAGGGAAGACTATAGTACTACATTCTTCCTTCTTGTTTATACAATTATGTACTCGGAACTTTATTATTTTCTATTCATTTTTTACCTTTATCATTATTATTAATTTACCTAATTTAAATATTATTTATATGCATGCGTCTGCAGATGATATTCAAATTTTAATTAAGTTTCCCAGTAACTCTGTTTTCTCATCTAATAATTATCTTCTATAATGTGTATCATTGACCTCTAGATAATATACATTATATTTTAAGTAAAAAAGTAATACTTTTAAAATGGAGAATATTTTCTATTTCTAAAATAATTTTCCCTTCCGATTATATTCTCACTAGCCCATTAGCCCTACATGCGGTTAATTATATTTGTATATTAATTGATAGTTAATTATACATTTCGTGTCATTTAAAAACTATTTCAAACTCCAATAAATACAATCTTTGTAGTAATCGTAATATTTATTATTTCTGTTCCAGTTAATTATCATGCAATCCTATAAATTCATATAAAGTTATATAATATACACCTTAAAGTTATATAATATAAATATTTCATTAAATACAAAATAATTAAAAATAAAGTAAATAAATGTTAGCTCTTTTAAAATAATTTTAGAACATGTACAGTTCATATTTCGTGTTCATTTTTATTTTTAAAGCTCAAAACACCTTTAGAAATTAATTTATTATAAATATATTTATGTAGAGTTTTTGATATAATGTATAAGAAATAAACTTTAAATATTTTATATATGTTTATTGTAATTAATCAGAATATATTATAAGTAGATTTCAATTACTTTATACTACATTCATTATGCATATGTATTACCTACTAAACAAGATGATTTGCATAATATCGCATTATCTCAATGTTTATTTATAATATAAGTAACATTAACATATATAAGTTTTTTTTTTTACCTATTCCATAGCATTTGGATGCCGTAGAGGCGCAGTAAATTTCGTCACAAAAAGTTTCCTTCCCTCTCTATTTTCTGCAGCTCTCATCGATTTAATTATATCAAGTCCAGTCCATTTCACGATATTGTCTTGCCATTGCATTTTTTGCCTACATCGTCTTCTTATACCTTCAATAGAACCCTGAAGAATTGTTTTGGATTTGGAATTTGATCTTATTACATGACCAAACCATCTCACTTTCTTCGTGATGACCATTGCTAGTAGTTCCGAATGTGGGCCGATTTCTTTGGTAACTCTATTACTCTATATAAGTTATAAGTTATAAATTTAGATAAGTTATATAAGTTATATAAATCGACATCTAGACTAATTCATTATAAGCTAAGTACTCATATTATAGAATATACTGATTATTTATTATCAGATTTGTGTTTTTACACCAGGGTATACTTAATTATAGTTAATTATAATTATAGAAGCAGATCTTATCGAAATACTTATCCTTTAGTGCTATACATGTATATTTCATAAGTTTATATAGAGAATATTTATATGATGATAAAAATAGTGACGAATAATTACCATGAAATAAGAGTTACAACTTTATATAAATAAAAAGATAGATTAAATAAAAGTGAGAAATTATAAGAATATAAGTAAGATATTACTATAAATAGGAGAGAAATGGGTGATTATTATTAGATACCCAAAATGCTTAAGAGGAAATACAGTTATACATTTACGGAGATAAACTAAAATGTAGTTTATTTATTTTTATATATTAAAGATATAATAAGTAGAATAACATTACCATTTTATTGATATAAGAGTAATTAATTGAATGGATTAGACAAAAAAAAATGTTGTGCTTTTTTGTATAAGTTTTAAGTATAAATTTGGTCCAATTTACCTGTAGTCATCAACTTTGGTTTCTTGACATTTAAATATAATCCGGCTTCATCGCTTGCTCTTTTGACTTTTGTAATTAGATCTGTGAAATCATCTTTTGTTCCTGCTACCAATATAGTGTCGTGAGCATATCTAAGATTTATAACTTTCCTTCCACCTTATGCCTTTATACCATCTTTACAGGACATCTCTAATTATTCTTTCTGCATAGATATTGAATAGAAATGGAGATATGATGCATCCTTGTCGTACTCCTTTACCAATCGGGATGATGCTTGTTTCATCATACTATGTCCTTACAGTCGACTCTCAGTCATTTGGCCATATCTTTGTTTTCCATATACTATTGCACATACTTGGCATGACTCTTATAGACTCATCACCTTCTGCTTTTAGGAATTCTATAGGTATTCCGTCGCATCCTGAGATTTTCTATTAGATATATGTCTGATTACTTCTTTCACTTATATTTCTAATACATTAGGTTCATCCTCATATAAATTATAATTAAAAATATCATTTATATTATGATCTTTTCTGTATAGATTTTCTGTATATTGTTGCCATATCTTTTTTATATCCTTTTATTCTGAAACTACTCTTCCAGTACTTAGTTTCATAGCACCACAACTTGAGATGCGTGATCCTGTCATCTCTTTTATTTCTTTAAACATGTTTCTTGTTTTACCCATTTTGTTATTATCTTCAATTTGTTTACATTTATCTATGATTCTTTGCTCTTTATCCTGCCTTGCTTTCTTCTGGAAGGCTGCGTTTAGCTTTCTATATACTTCATATTTTCCTTTACTACGCATTTCCTTTCCAATTCCGCTTATGCAATTTTTAAAGCTTCCTCAGATAGCCATTTAGAAACTTTGACTTTTGGGATCTTTTTATACGCTGTCTCTTTTAGTATATTTCGAATATCATTACAGAATTCTTCAGGTTCTCTATATTTTATTGTGAGCTCGTTAAACCTATTTTTTATCTCTACACCGTAGTCAAATCCGATGTTTTCAACATCATATATTGGAGTTTGCTTTGATCGTTGTATTCATTTGAGTTTGATCTTGATGTCTGCTATTAGCAAATTATGATTAGTGCCACAATCATCTCCAGGCAGTTTTGTAACTCACTTTATACTGCTTTTCCATCTAGTCTTGCATACAATATAATTAATTTGATTTCTAGTAATTTTGTCTGGTAATCTCCATGTATAAATCCTCCGGGGTGTAACTTGAATAATATATTCATGATTCGAAGGTCATTTCTATTACAAAATTCTACAAGTTGATCTCCTCACTCGTTTCTCTCACCCAGACCAAAGTTAAAAGTAATGCCAGTTGATATATCTTTTCCAACCTTAGCATTCCAGTCTCCTATAATATAAAGACTATCTTAACTAGGTGTCTAGTTTATTACAGATTGTATTGTCTCATAAAAAGTGTATGTATCATCTTCATCTGAGCTGGATGTCGGGGCGTATACTTGAACTACAGTTATGTTTATGGGTTTACACTGTATGTATATTGTGGCAATTCTGTCATTTACTGGATTAAAACCAGAGCTGGGCAGTATCGCCGATACAGTATCTATTAAGGCAAAAAATCAGTATCGTAGATACATTTGTATTTGTATTTGTATCTATTATAAAAATTAAAAAAGTATTTGTAATCGTATCTATTAGTCATAAATAGTATCTACGATACGTATCTACTAAGAAAATTATGTAAACAAATACAAATACATTTAATTAAATAATATATCATTTGATATTATATGTATTTCATATCAATATTTTATAATATCATTTATAAATTAATTTTATATATATAAATCATCAATATATTTTTAATAAAATATCTTTTGTAAATATTGAAATCAATTCATTGTTAAAAATTATGATATATAAATATAGTTATTTATTCTCAAAAATCATTATATACATTTATTGAATACAAAGAAATTATTTTGATATTATATTTTATAGAATAATTGATTTATAATTAAACTACTTTCTAATAAATTCATAAAAATCATAATTATGATAATTTAAAAAATGCAATATTTATCTTTATAATTTAAAAATATATAACTTAATCGGCAGTTCATTGCACGTTACCTCCACTCATCTCTATCATTCATCGCTATCGGTAATTCCTCATTTGTGCACATCGTGTAATCTCTTAATTAATTCTTAATTTATCTAATATGTTCTCATATGCCTTCCTCGAGAGAGTCGTCAGTGTTGTGGATTCCAGATAATAATACACTCACTATTTCGCTTATGTTTCTCCAGCAGTAACCGTAGAACCTCAGTCATTATTCTCGTATTGTAACTGTTATTCTTGGAATGTTGCTGTACAACTTCTTATTTGTAACATAGCTTGTTTAGTGCAACACACAGCATGCGTTTATAGGCTCAATCAACTTTTTTGTATCTAATGTTGTAGTTAGAGTCCAAGTGATAAAGCCATATACAACAGTCTCAACTGTAGCTCTAAATAAGTTTTGTTTGGCTTACTTGTAAGGTTGGATTTCCAGATGATGTTCAGGCTATTCAAGGCTGCCCACGAACTCCCGATTCTTATGCTTACGTCATGTTGAGTTGAACCAATATAACTAGTTAGATATTTGAACTCTTATACATATTTTATATCATGGCCTGGTAGGCTTTTTATGTTTATATGTTTTTCGTGATTTAAACACATGTATTCCGTCTTGTATGATTTTATATGTATACCGATATCTTTAGCCGTATCTTCAAATTTGTTTAGTAGTTTAAATAATAAATAATTTTAATAAATATTAATACATTTTAATAATTATTATTTGCATCTATCAGACTATTAATTATTACAGATATATTAGCAGCATAGTCAATATCGGTAATATGTACATCAGGGTATCTATTGATTTTTCTTTTGCAAGAGTGAAGCCGGGATGTGTTTAAGTATATGTTTTAGATGCCGTAAATTGCTATCCACTGATTTTTTCTATATATATAGTGGAGACATATAATGCATATACATTGTGCAAGTTTATCTCCGTGTACTCCAGTAGTTATATTGAATAAAGGTGTGTCACCATCAGGCGATCTTGCCATAGAGCGAGTATTATTGTATAGCATCAATATGAAATTTATGATTTATATTATTTATATCTGACAAGGTATGCTATATATGATTAATATATCTTTCATCTTTTCATGATGTATTGAATCAAAAGCCTGTGAAAAGTCTATAAAGAGGAGAGTAGCTGGTAGATTTTTAGACGTTACTCCTTCTAATATACGTTGAATCGTTAACATTTTTCCTGTAATTTATCTATTTATTCGGAAACCATTTTGATTTTGTCTCAGTGTAGGATATATCGCTGGTCTTATCTTATTTAATAGCATCAGGTTATATATCTTATCTGCAATTGGAGTTAGTGTGATTCCCCGATAGTTTTGTCGTGATAAAAAGAAGTACTTTTTTAGGGAAAGGATGTAAGCATCCTTCCATATGTCTATTGGTTCTTGAGAATATACACTATAGCAGTAGTTTAGTAAGATTTCTTGACATTCTCCTAGTTTCCATAATTGAGCTGGTATTTCATCTAATCCAACAGGTTTTCCATTTGTTATGCTATTCGTAGCTATCTTTAATTCATCTATTGTAAAATTCCTTTTTTTTATCTAGTTCATTTTGTATAGTCAATGTACTTTCATCGTTTGATGTGGGAATTAATGGTTTACTAAATAGTTCCTTGAAATTGTCGTTCCATATTTGAATTCGTTCTTTTCCACTGTTTGCTTTAAGTTTTGCTCTGTTTGAGTTATTTCTTCCACTAACTTCATTTACTATTTTCCAGGCTAAGGTTGATATTTTGTTACACATCGAATTTTAAATTTCACTTATTTTATTCTGAATGTAATATGTTTGTTCCTTCTAATACTATTGTAAAATATACTTGTAAGCTTCGTTGAAATGTCTGATATTTTCTGGTGTCGGTTGATTTTATGTATGTTGCGCTGCTTCGTGTAGTATTTTACAGTTTTGACAGATATTATCTGTTTCCCAGGGTATTCATTTATTCAACTTAGGTTTCAATGGGATTACTTTATCAGCAGTTTCCTTACATACAGTTTAAAAGTGAGTATACCTTTTGCTAGAAGATATCGAAGCTGTGGTGTCATGTAGAGCTTCGAATTTAGTTTTCACTTTAGTAATAAAGGTGTCTCGGGTTTCTGTATCTGTCTTTAATCTTGCCCAATCGTAATATTTAATGTTACTAGATTTCTTGTTATTAGCTCTAAGACTATGTCTTATATTTACTG
Source organism: Osedax fenrisi (assembly GCA_964019155.1). Lineage (NCBI taxonomy): Eukaryota > Metazoa > Annelida > Polychaeta > Sabellida > Siboglinidae > Osedax > Osedax fenrisi. Next base: position 63,425,643 of record OZ025241.1, on the reverse strand, counting down.
ATATAATATGATGATCAGATGCAACACTGATAAATGAGTTATAAGCTCTACAGTTTTTAGCATTTATGATATAATATATATCTATATAGTATATTATAATATATATATACTAGCCGTACCCGACCCGGCGTTGCTCGGTTTTGATTATTTTCCTATCTATTATTTATTAATTATAGTTATTCCTGATTTTGCATTGCTTACACGGCATTACTCGGTTTTTGATTTTTCATTATTTACTAACTATAGCTGTAATTGACTCGAAATTTCGCGATTTTTGATTTTTTTAACATAAATATTTATCTAATATAAATATTTAATTTTTGAGAAAAAAAATGCGAGTAAACCTAGAGTTCTATATTAAAAAGTTGTATACGAATTTGGATCAATATAAGCCACTTAACCACGTCAAGGTATCGTATATAAAGTGGATTTTTACTCACTATTAATTAATTTTTACTATGATTCAACATTGAATTATATCCATATTTGATATTGTTTTTAATACATAATTTCCAATATCAATTTTATTTTTAAACCATTCTGTATCTCTAATTTATGATAAATATACTATATTTTATGTTAAAAGTACATTAATTTGCCACTTTGTATTCTCGTAATATTAAAAAATAATTATAATTTATATAATATATATATGTAATATATATGTTTAAATATTTATCAACTATTATGAAAGATTGTGAAAAAACTACAGCCAATCAAATATTTTATAAATGTAATGAGACAGTTTTAATTTTAATTTTGAAATTTAATTTTAATAGACCCACTCGATAATTAACGTAAAATGATATTGGAAATAAATATTAATAAAACCGCAGCCTTAAAGTAGGTTTTACTGGAATTGCAACCTAAAATTTCATGTGTGATATATCTAGCTGGTCCGAACTCTGATTCACTTGTATAATAATGTATGTAATAATTTCAATAAAGTAATATCTATTTTTGTATATATATATAGTATATTTTATAATACTTCCTTGTATACCACATTCCTAGTCATTCCATTATTGGCAAGAATATACAGTTGATTTTCATCTCTGGCCCTTGAACATCCGACATATAATTGACCGTGGGAAAAACACTCTGTTTCCAGATCTAATCCTACTACTTTAAAAGACTGTCCTTGAGATTTGTTTATAGTCATGGAAAAGCACATAGTCTTATAGGGAATTGTAGTCGTTTGAAGTTAAAAGGGTAATCGGAAGGTATTAGTGGAATTTTAGGAATCATAACTTGTTCTCCTTTATATTCCCCTGTCAATATTCTTGCTTCTATAATATGGTTTTTAAGATTGGTCACTAAAAGTCTGGACCCATTACAAAGTCTTGGTGGATCTAAATTTCTAAGTAGAATAATTGGAACGCCAACCTTCAATTCTATCATATGATCTGGTAATCCTGGAAGATTAATAGAGTTCAGGAATTCTATTGGGTAATCAACAACTTCATCTTCTTTCACTACTCTATCGATTGACATATATAATTTTGGATCTCCAGGAAATAAATTCAATAAACGTTTATTAATATTACATACATTATTATTTTTGGGGGCAAGTATACATCTTTCGCTAAGCCAATCTTCATCTAAATATTTTTCTAATAAATTTTCATATATTTTTGATATCAATTCATTATGATTTTTTACTATGATTCCACATGGAATTATATCCATATTTTCATTTTTCTTTAATACCCCATTTCCAATATCTAATAGATTTTGTTCAAACGACCCTGTGTCTCTATTTTTTGATAAATATACTCGCATGTTTTTTTTTAAAGTCAATTTTTCTATGTATTTCCATAATATTGATGTTTTTAGGCAGGCATTTATATGATCAGCTTTAGTTCCTCTTCGTACTACAGGTAAAATTTGTCTGAAGTCTCCACTTAGTAATAATGTTATTCCTCCCATTGGTTTTCTATCATTTACTATATCTCTTAACATTCTATCTACTGCCTCAAGAGCATATTTATGTGCCATTGTGCACTCATCCCATACAATGAATTTACAGTTTCTGAATTGTTCTGCCTCTTTTGAATTTCTCGTTATGCTACAAATTGAATTTTCATTTATTTTTATAGGAATTTTAAATGTAGAATGTGCAGTTCTTCCATTTAGTAGTAATGTAGCTGCGATACCCGATGATGCCACAGCTAACTGCTCTGTTCGAGACATTTTATTCTTAGCTAATAATAAATTTATTAAGAAAGTTTTACCAGTTCCAGCTGGAGCATCTAAAAAGAATAATTTCCCTTCTTCATTAATAACACTCTGCAATATATTATTGTATACTATTCTTTGTTCATAATTTAATTTATTCTCATCTATTTGAAGAATCCTATCATAGTTATGTTCATTTGGTATAGAGGATACCATTTCAATATTTACAAATCCATATTTCTGTAAGGAATCTCCTCCCATTCTTTTAACTATTCCTTGCACGCGTGCCAGAGATCCAAGAAATATTTCTTCATTATACTCAATTACTTCTTCGGTATTATTTCTTCTATATTCCAACAAAATATCTTCGTTCATGCATTCTCTATTATTCAACCATAATGATGGTATATCTGTTATTTCGCAGTGACAAATCATCATTGCGAATAGTTCTCTTATTTTCCTAGGAGATCTAGATATAGATGCTTCTTTTAATGTATTATCCCAGTGTTCATCATCTTCTAATAGATCTAACATTGCACATGCCTTCTTATATGTATTACATATTACCCCATTAACTGTTCTAATATCTTCGAATGATACTGGTCCTTTCACATTAGTTAATAATAGCCGAAGATAGAAGCATTCCAGATTCTTCTGATGTACCGTATATAATCTTCCAATGGTAGATGATTTAAATATCCCTTCACTAATTCGATCCCCTTGTAATCTCCTTTTCCATATTCTATTTCCTACTTGCCAAGTATAATATTGCGGGATATCTTGATATAATAAAGTCTTCGCAAAATTATCAATCCCGCATAAATCGAAGAAAGATGTAAGCATTGTCTTCGGAGGTATATTAATCCTTTCCCTAACATTACTCTCGGTAAAATAAATCCTTTGCCCATTCTCTAAATGAATCACTAATTGAATAATGGCCGGGTATCTTTGATGTATTTGAAAATCTAGTATTCTCCATATTGCCTCGTTACTACTTATATATCTAGCTATCTGATATCTTTTTATCTCATCTCATTTATCAGTTTCTTCTAATTCAACTATCGCCATATCTGAACCTTTATGAATGTATTTGCAAATATATTTTATTGATTTTACGGAATTGCACATTTCAACATTGATATGTGCATTAAATATTTTAGATAATAATGGGCAATAAGGTACAACCCATCTATTATCTATTTGTATTTCTTTTCCGTGTATCATTTTAGTCACAATTTTTCCGCCATTATTTGCATCCCTTCTTCTATACAATGGATAACCATCTCTATTAGTTTGTGTTTCTCCTATAAAATTATTAGGGAAATTCTTTGAACATTTTCCATTACTCATGCAAGGAGATTTTATATTTAAATATCCACAAGGACCGTGAATCATATTATTCTTTACAGTATTGTATAGTTGTTAATCTTCTATATTTGGAATCTCTGCACTTATTATGCTATCTACTTATTTTAATTTTGTTTCTAACTAATATTTAATAATTCTAACTGTATCCGATGTAGATCTAGCGTTGTTCTTTTTAAGATTTATTCATAAAATATTTGTAAAAATAGAAAAAATAATTTAAAATATTATAAAATATATTTTAAAAAAGTGTCAATAAATATTTTTTTAAATATAAAAAATATTTCAATATATTAGTAACCTAGGCTAGTATACCAGGCTTTGCTAGGTTTTTGATTGTTTGACTATTTATTATTATTGATTATAGCTATTCCTGATTATGCTAAAATATATAATTGCTAAAAAATACAACAAATATTTAAAATATTACAAAATAATTTTTAAAAAAATGTCGAAAACTCAAACCTAAATCCAAATACAAACAGTACATTTATCGGTTTTTGATTGTTTTCCTATTTACAATTTATTAATTAGAGCTGTTCCTGATCCTACATTTCTAGTATATACAATTAAATAAAGTTTATCTAAAATACAAACAAATGTAGAAACATATTTTTTTTAATATTTAAAAAATTAGTGAAAAAATATTTCAAAAAATAAAACAGATATTTCAAATATTCCAAAATATGTTGAAAACCTAAACCCACACCGTTCCAAATCGGAGTTGCTCGGTTTTTTTAAATTATTTTCCTATCTATCATTTATTAATTTATAACTATTCCTGATTTGGAATTATTTGCCGTATCCAACTCTACTTTACTCGTTGTTTGATAGTTTGCCAATCTATTATTTATTAATTATGGCTATATGATTCTGCTTTTCATGTACAATAACATAAATTTTTCATAAAAAAATTCAAACAAATTTAGACAAATATTCGTTTTTAATATCTCAAAAATTAGTGGAAAAATATTTCAAGAATATTTCAAAAAATATTAAAAAAAATACAACACATATTTCCAATATTACAAAATATTACTTACAAAATTCAGAAAACCCAAACCGCACCCTGCGTTGTTCGATTTTTGATTTTTGATTGTTGTTGCCTATCTATTATTTATTAATTATAGCTATTCCTGATTCTGTATTGTTAGTATATAATAAATATTTCCAAATATTACAAAAATATTTTCTATAAATGTTCTACGAATATTTTAAAAAGTATAATATTTATATCTTATAATATTTATATCTTTATTATATAATTATAATATTTTAATTATATCTTTAAATAATATAACAACGATTAGTTGAAAAATATAAAAAAATATTTCAAATTTTTTAAAATATTTTTAAAAATAAAACAAAAAATATAGATAATATTACAAAATATATTTTAAAAAAATTTCAAAAAAATGTCCACAAAAATGTTTAAAAATATTTCAAAAAAATGTTTAAAATTATTTCAAAAAATTTCAAAAATATTTCAAAAAATTTCAAAAATATTTCAAAAAATTTCAAAAATATTTCAAAATTTTCAAAAAAATTTCAACAAATTTCAAAAAAAAATTCAAAAAAATTTTAAAAAAATACTTTGAAAAAAATGTAAAAAAAATCTTTCAAAAAAGCGACGCCGAAGATTTTAGATGACAAAAAATCATTTTAATGGCAAAAAGTCAATTTTTTAGGTTTTTCTGGGTTAGCGGTAAAAAGATTTTTTTAAGATATATACACATACCTACTTACAGTTCTAGAAGCTTCGACGATGCACATACCTAACTGCTAAAACCCAAACAGTTCCAAATCGGCGTTGCTCGGTTTTTTATTATTTGCCTATCTATCATTTATTAATTATAACTATTCCTGATTTGGAATTTCTTGCCGTACCCAACTTTGCTTTACTCGTGGTTTAATAGCTTACCTATCTATTATTTATTATTTATGGCTATTCATGATTCTGCTTTTCATATACAATAACATAAATTGTTGCTAAAATTCAAACAAATTTATACAAATATTAATATCTCAAAAATTAGTGGAAAAATATTTCAAAAATATTTCAAATAATATTTAAAAAAATACAACACTAATATTACAAAATATTACTTAATAAATATCGAAAACCCAAACCGCACCCTGCGTTGGTCGATTTTTGATTGTTTACTTATCTATTATTTATTAATTATAGCTATTCCTGATTCTGTATTCATAGTATACAACAAATATTTCCAAATATTACAAAATATATTTTTTATAAATGTTCTACAAATATTTTAAAAAGTATAATATTTATATCTTATATTTATATATTTATTATATAATTATAATATTTTAATTATATCTTAAAATAATAATATTTCAACGAATAGTTGAAAAATATAAAAAAATATTTCAAATAATATTTTTTAAAATACAAAAAATATAAATAATATTACAAAATATATTTTAAAAAAATTTCAAAAAAAATTTTAAAAATAATTCAAAAAATTTCAAAAATATTTCAAAAAATGTCAAAAATATTTCAAAAATATTTCAAAAAATTTCCAAAAATTTCAAAAAAAAATCAAAAAAAATTCAAAAAAATACTTCGAAAAAATGTCAAAAAAATATTTCAAAAAAGCGAGGTCGAAGATTTTGGATGACAAAAAATCATTTTAATGGCAAAAAGTCAATTTTTCAGGTTTTTCTGGGGTACGCGGTAAAATATTCAAAAAAATTTCCGGACCAAGACCATACTGTTGCAAATTTATTAAGATCGGGTATAAAATATTTTCGCGACGTACCCCGGTTCTCGAGTTACCTCACCAGATACACACACACACACACACATATATATATATAATTAAATAGACTTTCTTTTATATAATAGATATATATAGTCTATATATTGGATATAATTATAATGTATTTGTATCTACTAAGATGTATCTATTAAGAAAATTCTGTATATGTAATTGTATCTACTATGATTTTTTTGAAAGTAATTGTAGTAGTATCTATTATAAGAAAAAAGTGTGTAATTGTAATTGTATCTATTATATATTTTTTGAGTATCATGCCCAGCTCTGATTAAAACTCATCACACATCTTCGGAGTTTATTATTACATATAAATGCCACTCCATTACGTATTAAGGCCTCCTGTCCACAATAATAGAGTGCATGTTAATCTGACCTAAAGTGTCCCATTACTGTCCATTCCATCTCACTAATTCATAGCAGATCCACATCAGTCTTTTCTATTTCTCTCTTGACTACTTCTAAATGACCATTATTTAATGTGCTTACGTTCCATGTACCGATTCTCACTCTTTATTTTTTTATTATATGGATTTCCACTGTCCTTATTGTTGCACCATTCTCGACGGATGATTTGTACTTGACCATGTAATAGGTTTATCCGCCTCTTCCAATAATTATCCTGCTGCTGCTCAGGATATCGACCGCTTACAACCGGCCAAGTTACGTGTTAAGGTTTCCTGTCCACAATAATAGATTGCATGTTTATCTTACTTAAAGTGTCCCATTCCTGTCCATATCATCTCACTAATTCCTAGCAGATCCATATCAATCTTTTCTATTTCTCTCTTGACTAGCAAAAGAAAGAGTGAGAATCAGTACATGGAACGTAAGAACATTAAATAATGGTAATTTATAAATAGCTACTTCTAGTACTCTTCTTGGATAACGTAATGACATAACATTTTGAAATATTATCACAATCGATCTCTATGTCTTTATCTATATATAATAAAGAAAGTCCATTTAGTTGCTCTTCACTCATAGTTGAACGTAATTATGTCTTTATTGTTATTAATCGGTCAAATGAACGTTCACATTCATACGAGGTAACTGGGTTAGTAGCCATCAATAAAATCATTTAATAGATATTAGAAAAAGACACCTATAATATATAAATTATAAATTATATATTATAAATATATATATATATATATATGTATGTAATATAATGTAAATACATTTAATAATTTCAATTTACCTTGACATGTTATTGAGAGTAATTGTTATCATATTATGTAGATATTTAGTCTATGTCCATTTAATTTCACAGTAAATCAATTCGCTTTTTATTATATGTATCTTTGGTAAATAATCTTTGACTAATTCATAAAAATTTGATATATTTTCTTTCTGAATCCTTATTTTCATACAGTACTTTTGGAAGAGATATATACAATATGTCTTTATTGAATATTTCTTTCATATCCATTATTAAATGATCCATGAATGGAATAGATATTATTTTTTTAAATACGCTTCAGCTGATGAAGCAGGTGTAATTGCATGATTTAGCTATTTTTATTTAATCTTGGTAAAGAAAGTACTTGATTTGAATATGATAATAAATGTGATGCTTCTTCATTCCATTATAATTGTACTTCATAAATTGTATCTCTACAAATTTGTTTCTCTTTAAATTACACTTTTAATATATTAATTTATCTTATATGTGTTTATTGACCTACTCTGGAGAGCAGTTGTTAAATTATCTATAAATTTAAGGGGTTACGATTGACCTGAGCACTCAATGAAAAATATAGGGTTTTTTGTTTTTTTAAAAGTCTATTAATTTAAAATAATTAAGTTATTTTAATTCTGTAAACGGCTTACTATAGTGTGGATTGTTATTTACAAGAAAATAAAGGATTATAAGATATAATTATGTATTTTCGGAAATACAAGACATCTAGTAATAGTAAAAAAAATATTTGTATTTATTTTTATTTGAAAATATTTGTATATATGATATAATGAAAATAATTGAATAAGCCTTTATTTTTATAATATAGACATATAAAGTGATATATACTGATAATTTCATCGAGTTACGAGCATTATTATAGGAGAAATAGACTTTTTAAGATTTAAAATTAGGCTAAAATAATTATTCTGAGATAATCAGGTTTGAAAAATGACATCTAAAATATTTAGGGGAGGGACGGGGATAATGGCCGATAATTAATATGCCTCAGAAGATTTCATATATATCGATATATACTGAATGTTAGGCTCTTATTTTTTTGAATTAACTAGAAATCATATAGTTCTAGAATACTGTGATTTCACTTTTATATATAAAGTGTTTATCCTAATAATATAATTGTTTGATTAGGCATTTAAAAAAGCATTAACATAAGGTAAGGCTCTAGTAGTGGCCGCTAGTACCAGATAATGCGATAGGTGTCTCGTAATGTATTCAATTTATATTTTTTTAATTATGTAATATTAAATAATTATATTTATGATGCATACGCACCTGATTTGATTCAATGATTTAATTATATATACACATACTCTTACATATAAATAAGCATATATATATAATCATGTTTTTTATCAACATTTGACAAAAAAAAGTATTATATAATAAATTAGAGTAATTAATTAATTATTTAAAAAAAAAATTACTATATATTATAGATATTTGGATTATCTAAATATTGTATATAGAACTTTTTATCCTATCAAGCACCATTTAAGCGTTAATTAAAACGGCCACTACTCCCTCCTCGGCCACTACCCACTTCCCTCCCCTATATACAAAAAAGCTGATGTTTAAATTTAAAAGAATTGTAAAAGTTTATTTATATGCTTTATTGATCGTTTTATGATGTAATTTTTGGATATGATATAGATAAATATATACTTTATCACATTTATCAAAACAAAACAAAAAATTATTTTTTATTTTGACTGATTTTTTTCAGGTCAAGCGTATCCCCTTAAGTGAATTATTACATACAATTAATTACATAATAAATTGTGTACTAATCATAGAATTGTAAAGACCGTTAGATGTTATTATATTTTCTTAATTCCATGTATTATCTTCATATATTTCTAACTTTGTTTCAAGTATTGCTTGACATAGTTCGATGAATACTCGCAAAGCATCATGTCTGGTACAAATGTGTGTAATATTTTCTTCTGATTAACCTTGCCTCTTAGCAAAATATTAAAAATATATGCAGATTTCTTATAATATACCTATCATATTTTGAATTAATGACATTTTGCTTGCATTTACTATTGATATAATTAATACATGTGATCTACAGTGTAAATATATAGCTTTAGTGTACTTATTCACAATCATAGTTGACGCTCCTTTTACTTTTAAAGACATATTTTCTGTTCCATCGTATTATTGTTCTCTTAAATGTTCAAGATTTAATTCAGCTTTAGTTAGTGTATCCATAATCAAGTTAGCTTTACTTTCTCCACTAATATTTTCACATTCTATGAAATAAATAAAATGTTTAGTGATACACTTACAATATCTAATTGCTAAATCCATTTGTTCAGTATTAGATACATATGAGGTTTCATCAGCTAGTACACTAAAATATTTAGATTTTGTTATATTATCAATTATTCTTTCTTTAATATATTCACCACATTTAAATATTAATTAATTCTATGTTTTTTTTGAGATGTATTTATCATTTTTACTACACATTGAATGAATGAATGAATTTATTTTTACCGAATATTGGATATAATAATCGGATAACCAGAAGCTATGTTTAGCTTATAATAAGGATACCCTTAATATAATAATAATAATAGTAGTAGATAACAGTACCTAGTATAATGGTATAATGATGTAATGGTAATAGTCGAGATTTGATAATATATATCTTATATCGATAATTAAGTCACATAACGTAACATAATATTTAAAGTAATTAATAAGTGTTCTTTTAATATACATTTCCAGAGTTTATACATCGTTTTTGAAGTGCATTGAAATTACCTATATTAGAATTTAGATCAGTATAATATTCATTATGACCACGTAATGAAATATTTGTTCTTCTACAAAGAATGATTATATCTAATATTGATTTCAATGTTGCCTTGTTGCTTTCAATTTGCTTAGATATGGAATTTTTGACTTGCATTATAGCTGATGCTTCTTGTTTTCCATCACTGCAATAAATTGATAATTTTCTTCCAAAGAGTTCGTGTGATAAATAGTAGATTCGTGTTTTATTAAATCAGCAATCGCATCTTTAATCAAGGGTGAAGTGACAAATTTTCCAATCTGATTGTGATTAATTTTTAAATTAAAAACACATGATATACACAATCCGCCATTCAAGATTCACAGTAGGGTAACCAAGAATATATGTGTAACCATTTCATTTGAAATGTACAAGTATTTCCATTTTCTTTGTGGTTTAAAAACGTGATCTTTGATGGATTGTTGTGCGAGTATTTTCTTTAATAGAAGATACCTTTCTTCGTGTATTTTACTTGATAATTCATTATAAATAGGTTGTGTCTATAGTCTATCCATGTGCCAATATTTTTAAATTTGATTACAATTTAATGAAATTACCTAGTAAGTAAAGTAATCAGTGAGAGTGGTTAGATTATAGTTTGATCATCATCATGATTTGTGATTAACTGATCACAATACGATTACAATCATATTACAATCATTGATAAGCAACTATGCTTTGATTATGAACTACACTTATAAATCATTGATTTTAATACGATTATAATCAATGATTGTTAACTGATTACTAAAATTGATTCACGATCAGTTGGTAATCATGATTGTAATACGATTGTAATCAATGATTGTTAACTGATCACTAACATATATTCACGATTAGTCGGTAATCATTAATTGTAATACGATTGTAATCAAATCAAAATCTGTGATCGTAATCAATACATAGCCCCATGATTATGATCTGATTACATGTTGGATTATAATCTGATTACGATCGTTGATTACTTTACTTACCGGGTACTTAAAATAAAATATGTATAAACCTATCTATAATTTACATTGAAGGTTTTTCAAATTTAACCACATTATTTATTTTACAATCACGAGGGGGAGCGAGAGCCCCCCTAGCCCCCCTCCCGTATCCGCCCCTGTATATATATATATATATATATATATATATATATATAAATGTATATAATATTATAGAATTATATATATATATATATTATTTAATTATAATGTAATATTATTAACTTTGTAATTATCTAGTAGATATTTGTGTATGTATTTTTATTATATCTATATAATTTGTAAAAAAACTATAAATACATTATGAGTCAACATCTATTACTACCCTATAAATGAATATAAAGTCAATATTACTTTAGTTATTACAAACCATTATTGGAGTAATATTTAAATAAAATTATAATTATATAAAAATTAATAAATATCGAATTACATTAACAATGATATATAATGATATATACTCGAGTGATGTTTGTTCTCTGAGTCGTAGTATATACATTGTATGATATTAACAGGATGCTATAGTTATGTGGATATGTAACATGATTATAGACACGTGACTATACATGATGTAACCATATGTCGACATCATGAGTATACATGCTACGTGTGACCTATTTATCATGTAATATTAGTATGTACATCGTACATTGTACATTGATCATGAATATCATGCTTGTATGTACACGATTAGATACGCCGTTTATACTATAGTTACTATATAGTAGTGGTTTAAATTTTGCCCATTTTACATTATCTAGAGACAATCAAATCCTAATTTTCATTATCTCGAGACAATCAAATCCTAAATTTCATTTTCTCGAGACTTTCGAGATAATGAAAGTTTATAATAAATATAAATTTTTTGAATATTTTACCGCATACCCCAGAAAAACCTAAAAAATTGACTTTATGCCATTTAAATGATTTTTTGTCATCTGAAATCTTCAGCGTCGCTTTTTTGAAATATAATTTTTACATTTTTTCAAAGTATATTTTTGAAATTTTTGAAATATTTTTGAATTTTTTTTGAAAATTTTTGAAATTTTTTTGAAATTTTTAAAATATTTTTAAAATTTTTTGAAATATTTTTAAACATTTTTTTGAAATATTTTAAAACATTTTTTTGAAATATTTGTAAACATTTTTTTGAAATTTTTTTAAAATATATTTTGTAATATTATTTATATTTTTTGTATTTTAAAAAATATTATTTGAAATATTTGTTATATTTTTCAACTAATATTTGAAATATTATTAGTTTAAGATATAATTAAAATATTATAATTATAAATATATAAATATTATAAGATATAAATATTATACTTTTTAAAATATTTGTAGAACATTTATAAAAAATATATTTTGTAGCAATACAGAAATACAGAATCAGAAATAGCTATAATTAATAAATAATAGATAGGCAACCAAAACAATCAAAATATAATTTATAAATATTAGATCGTGAAATATTTGTTATTATGATCAACAAATATCTGCTAGAATTATAATTTTTATATAGATTCTATTGTAATACAATAATTAACACCGGAAAGCTTATTGAATTCTATAATATACTTCATATTGTAGTTTTTTTTAATTTGTATTAAAACATAAGTTATGTACAAAAATGTAGTACAATTATATATAACATTATAAACATTTCAATTATTGAAATTTTCAATATCTAGTAGGAATTAAGATCTTTTATGGGTTTTGTAGTGTATACGCTATTATACTATAGTAAATTCATGATAGATTTTAAAATTATGGCAAATCCATTATAAAAGTTTATAGTAGATGTGATTAATTAAATGGTGCACCAATCGTATATGATAGATATACCCTATAGGATAGTACACATATCATTAATTGTCATTTTTATATATTTGTTATGATATATTTATTTTATAATACACAATACTTATAATATATTACATAAAATACCTTGTATTTGCTTTTCTTTTTCTTTTATTTCTTTTATAGTTGTATCTTCAATGAAAGCAACATTTTTAATTTCGCTAAGGGCTTCATGAAATAATGTTGAATATGAATTTCTTGCAATATTCAAGGATCTGGAAAATAGTTGTACAGAATCATTGACACCATATCAAAGATACTACAAAGATACTACAAAGTCCTTCAGACGATCTTAACATTTTCCATACCTCTACAAGCTATGTTTTCTTTAATTATTTCGTATATCATTTTTATTATTTCCTATAAGCATTACATCTTTAATGCTATTATTATTCTCCGCTTCCATTACAATTAGATGAATATTTGATTTTCTATGACTTGTAAATCGTTCTAATGACTTCTTCCAATTTGAATAACCAGTCATTATAATTGATGGGATGTTATCACGATTTGTTTTTTTTTATAATTGTTAACATAATAGAAGAAAAATACTGCTTCCTTGTCACTACATCAATGAATCCATTGACATTTATTGTACCAGTTTTTATGGAATGATAACATTTGATCTTTGTTATTCCGACTATACACATATTTTTACTGCATCGTACATCTGGCTGGAAGGGTTTATTAAAGCTTTTTATATCCAATATTGCGATAAAAGATTGTAGAATAGAAGCACTATATATTGTATATAATATCGTGACTACAAATCAAAGATTACAATATTTATTTTACTATTAATCACTATCTACTAACATACAATTTTCTCTAAATTATTAACAAATTATTAAAAGGTATAACATTATTTTTATAATTTGGTGCAAGAACAGGGGGGATCCAAAGATATTCGGACCCCCCCTGATTATAATAGGGGGGGGGTCCGGAAACCCACGATCCCCCTGTTCCTGCGGCCCTATTAATGTACACTGTACACTGTACAGTGTACAGTGTACAGCGTACAGTGTACTCATCCATTTAAAATATGTAATATTAAATACATATCATTCGTTAAGCCACAAATGTGATAGTGAGTATAATATATATATATATATATATATATATTATGCTTTCCATATAGAGAAATTAAGTTCAAATATTGCATGCACAATATTCATTGCATAGAGTATATATATATATATATAATATGGATTTATATATATATATATATATATATATATATATATATAGATATATAATATACGGAATGAGAAGACAAAACGGGCATATAAATACGGAATACGCTGACACGAAGATTAGGCCGACAATTTTGTGTCAACCACCTACTTTAATTTATGAATTACTATATGTTAGAGAAATAATTGGTATCTAATTAAATAATATTTTAATAATCGTTATATTATAATGAATATATTTAATTATCATTTGGTTTTATAGAGAATAGACTATAAATAATTACATTTTTAGATTTCTGCATGTATATACTTGGTTACACAAAAAAACGGAATCTGTTGACACACTGTTTTTACCGAAATACAGCAACTTAATGCGTATATGTCAAATGGCAATTTATGAATTAATATATTAAATGTACTTTAGAATAAATATATTGAATAAAAATATAAAAGATGTTATTAATTAAAAATATACATTTTGAATTAAATATTATTATTATTTTGTAAAAATATACATCAATTTCTATTTATAATCAAAGATTTGTATGACTCATAAAAACTTAGGAAATAGTAGTAATTATTTAAATTTCAATATTATTATTTCAGATTATTTCAAAATTTGAATAATAATAAATAATGTGTATATTATTAAATATAGTAGGTATTATATTTTAATAAATTATCTATGTATATATATAGTAAATAAATATATAAATGTATGTTATATATTATTGAATATAGAATCGTAAGTAAGATACTATAGTAACATTTTCGAAATATTTGTTTTTCAATAAGTTATTTATTTTTCATTATATTACATTATTAATTCATTTTAACCTTCCTATATAATATCTAATATTAGTAATATTACTATAATTTTTAATATTTCCAAACTAGTATAAAATGTAAATACTATACATTTATAGTCTACGAATAACCCAACTATAATGTATTTGTACGATATAAATAAAACCATAGGAATACGATTTTTTATATTGATGCTATTATAATAAATTTGATATCATTAGACATATTATTAAATTCTATAATAGAAGTATTTTAGTTTATTTTTATTTAAAAAAAAGTTATGCACAAAAAAAATAGTAAAAATAATACATGGTGTAGATAGGAATTATGCATGTTTTAATTAATTTATAATACTTATGCAATCATGATTCATTCAATAATTTATATTTTTTAATAGTATATATTCGATATTATTAACACATAGATTAATAATCATATTTGTATCCGCTTTTTGTATTGTATTCAATAAATATATATTATTATTATATAATTATTATAATATATACACACTTATATAATTATGTAAGCCTATTTATTTAGTATTAACAAAGATTTTGCGAAGCAAAGATATAACACTCCCTATACATGCAACATAATTTAGTAATATCCCCTGCTGCTGCTAGCAGTAGTATCGAAATCACTGAAATAGATTTAGGTTAGGCTATATTTGCATACAACAATTTTTTCATTGCTCTATTAAATTACATGCAATATAAATTAGCTTTTATTTACTAAATATATACTTATAGCATTTAAAACATACATATCATTTTGTTTGTTATATATTAGTAATGAACACTTAGTTTTCATCATATAAATATTAATTTAAAGCATATTATTTAACATTTTAAAAGTGTTTAGTTAAATACGAATTTACATTATAGATAACACATAGTTCCTAAAAGTAACCCGCTATAGGTGGCACTGGGGTATTTTGTATACAAATTCGAAAAACACGATTTCGCGTAAGTGTTATATCTTTCCTTCGGAAAATCTTTGGTATTAATTCAATATAAATATAATGGGATATGTATATAGATATACAAAATGTTTAATCTGGTATATATATATATACCTCAATCCAAAGTGGCGAGTATTAGAATCATTTAGAATTATATTTTAAAGTGATGCCACACATGAAAATATACGCACGAAACAACCTCACTTGCGAATATCAAACGTTTCTATAAAAACATAATTATTTTCAAAATGCATGCGAATATTCGTAGGTATTTACGTTTTACTTCTATTTATATACCTCACTTTAACTCTCCCTAATAAATTCAATATAATGTTAACATTTTAATTAATACATGTAAAAATGTATATAATTATACGAGGGATTTCCATATAGTTTAGGTGTGGAATAGACTTTATAGATATAATAGCCATACCCGAGCTAGCTTTGCTATGTTTTTTATTGTTTATCTATCTATTTTTTATTAATTATAGCGATTCCTGATTCTGCATTTCTGCCGTACACGACCCGTAACATTATGTATTATATATTAACTCATTGATAACAAAATTATTGTCTAATTAATTGATAACGAATTATATTGTTGATTTTATTTTATATTGTATAAAATACTTTTACTATAATTTTAAATAAGCATTTTTTATATTTTCGATAATGATAAGTTATTAGTATTTAAATCGTAATTGAACCAAAATCATATTTTGATACCCGAAACCTTCCATGTAGTCAATTACCCGAAACTACCCGACATCATTTACAACACTAATATGTATATTATATTTAAATATTTATAAAAATATATATATATATTAGTCATTAATATTTTCTTGTATAAAAGAATAATAAATTAATTATGGATTCTTACATGTCAATTTTATTTCAAATTAAAATACTAAATATATCAATTGTATCAATTATGTTATATTCATTTAAACAATAATCAATTAATTATTCTTGAAAACTTATATAAATCTTTATATTTGATCAACATTAATAATTTAATTTATATCAAAAACAGATTTTATGTATTTGTATCAAATAATCATAAATATATTTAATTGTATTTCATTTATTTATATTTGTTAGTGTAATTATATTAGAATAATACATTACATAAATATTATTATTTGATTCAAACATTAACATAATTATCAAAATCAAATTTAGTATATTTGTATATGAATCATTAATCAGAAATGTATTTATATTAAAGTATATTTGTATATACAAGTTGTTAAGTTATTAGAAAAAGAATCAATGCGTTAAATACATTATTTATTAACTTTGTACATTTATCACGGCTCTTATAGATAGGCGTCTAGCATTGCTTAATCATGTGAGACGGTGATGTATGGGCATATCCCTAGCACTCGGCGTGTGTTAGTATAATGCGAGATAATAATAATAATACACAAAGTAATAGTGATAATAACATAACATCACCTCTTCTAAGAAGAAGATATATTACAGGACAAATCGGTAGGGAGTGTGCCTGTTCCTGGAGCTTCGGCGTATAGTTTCCTAAGCTGCTTTTGTTCTATAATAGCTGTGTGTGAGAGGATGGTATTATTATCAGATGGTGGTGTTGGGTAATTAGATAAATGTAGTGTTTGAGTGGGGGTATTCTCTATGGTGGTGTAATTTTCTTGGGGTTAGTTGTAGATGTTGATCGTATTTTATGTCTTGTACGTCATAGGATGTTTCCCGTATGGGTACACATGACATATGATTCTGGTTCGTTTCTTGACAATGGTAGCTGGGGATCATGTGAATTTTAAGGAGTCTCGAATTTGACAGATTTGAACGTTATGTACGATGTATGCAGTTTTCTTGCAAGTAATGTCATCTAGTTAATTTATGTCTGTTTGATGTGTTTGTAGTTTCGTGCGTTCTGATGTTTGGATTGATGTAAGAGTAGGTGTAGAGGGCTGGGGTCATCATATTTTGAGGGTTATTTCTCTAAGATAGTAGTGCTTTAGTTATCTTATTGATGTCTGTATTTTTTATAATGTTCTTTATGGTCTGAACGTGTCTTTCTATGAATTCATTTGATGCTAGGTAGTGAGGACTGGATGAAATGTGGGTGATGTCCTATTAGTGGAGGACATATATGGTATGCTTCTGATGTTTGGTGGTAGTTTCCAATTGCTTATTGGATGTGTCTGGAATCTTTCGCATTGGTTGGAATACCATATTACATATAATATCATGATGTCGCCTTACTTCTTTGGTGCATATGTTATGCTGGATACCTATGCTGTAGGCTTATTTACCGATATGATGATTCCTTTGGACATCATACGCTATAGTTCTATATATACTTTAAAGTTGATTTCGACACATTTATTCGCATGTAACAAGGGTCGTACTTATTTGTCGAGGCTTATTTGAAGTGTTACGGGGAATATTCTGGTATCATTTTTGGCGGGTGGTTTTGATATAGGTGGGATTATGTCTGTGCATAATATTTTTATGAGGCTTAGCCTTCTGCAGATGTGTCTATTAGTCATATTATAGGGGGTTGTGGGGATTCGACTATAGTGAAGTTTATATCGTATAATATGCCATTATAATTATAACATATTATTGTTATGCCGTAGGTCGCAATAGGTTTATTTTCATATGCTAAGAGTATGTATGGATAGGGGTTAGTTAAGTAGGCTTTCTAATGGAAATCTACCTTAAAGGATAGTACATTACTTTAAGACCCTTTGTCAACTTTAAATAATATATATGTTCTATTTTTAAAGGGTATGAATAGTTTAACATAATTTAATAAAAACCTTGTATCTTATGTCCTGGTCTGCTACATGTAAGTTTGATGTAATTTAGTGGACTCCTGTTTCTTATAGTTCTTATAGTAATGTCTGCTCCTACAGAAGGATTTGAAGTTATTCATCTTGTTACAAGCATTGCATCTGAGTCCGAGAGCTGCTTCCTGTAATTTATTTCAACATAGTTTTTTTTGTAGTTTTAAACTATATAATTGAAACAAAATATTAATTAGTAAATAATTTAAAGTGTTATATATTACTAACGTTAATCAGTACATGATACCGTGTTGAAACTCATCAAATAAACTGGATTGCAGGTATCCAATTCTATATAATTTAAATATATTAATAAATATATATATACTTAATAGTTACTGATATTTTGAGTAACATATATGTATATATGAGTAATTTATATATATAAAAAATAGTTAGTAGATAATTAAGTATGATAATAAATATTATATACGATTAAATAGTGATATAAAATGAACCAAATAAAACATGCATATTGGAGTATATAAATTACCGGCAAAGATCTAAAAATTATTTAACTGTAGTAAGTTTGGTGGTGGTAGGTGCGATATGTATTTTTGAGACGGCCATTTTGTTGAATTCATATATGTAGATATAAGGAAGCATTTTCTCTTTTTTTTAAATGTTTCTAAAATACTATTTATTGATTTAAACTATTTTTTTTATTATATAAAAAAGAAAGAAAATCATATCTATTACATAAAAGTAACAAATATATATTTTACAAATAATAATTCTATTTTTGAATATGGGTTTTGTTATATTATTCATATATATGTTAATTATATATAGAAAAATAATTAGGTAGATAGCTTTGTACTTTTATCTAAACATTCATTTATATATGTAAACATAGCATATATTATTTCTAGTAAAATGCATTTGAAAAGTCAACAATAAATAAATTGTAAAGTAATTACATTATGCATTCAGCTAATATAAAATCAATATTATAAAATAATAGTTAATAGTTTATAAGTTAAAGTTAATAATTAATAAGTTTTTTTATCTATATATAAATGTAATTTTTATAGAATTTATATATTAGATATAAAATATTATATAACAATATATTTTAAATATCATGCTATAAAATATGCTTTTTATGTTATTTAAAAACTTATTTAATTGGTAATTTGTTCATAGTTACTAAATAACATATATGTTATATATGCTATATCATCAATTAATAGTACATATTAGTGATCTAAATTTTCAAATCTTTCAATTCAAGTTTCAAATCGAGTCACATCATTTTCAAACATTTATATAAATTATTATTTCAAATCTTAAATCTAATTTTCGAGTCAATTCGAGTCACACCTATTTAATTTTCAAAAATTTGTATGGATTAAATTCACTATTTATCATAGTATTGTAGCCACATTATTATACGTAATATGTAATTTATATACTTATAAATTATATAAGTCATTATTTATATGTATATATATATACAATAAATGCTCCTTTTTTTTCGAGTTTATTCCAAATTATAGTACTAATCGAACTTATTAAATATATTCCTATTATATATAATAGGAATATATTTAATAAGTTCGATTAGTACTATAATTTGGAATAAACTCGAAAAAAAAGGAGCATTTATACGATCAGAGTGATAGATTATTAATATAGATGTAGGGAACTAAATTAGTGAACAAACGTATATTAATAGATAATAGATAAGGACAGGTAGCTAATTGCATATCCTAAATTATTATTATATAATACTCATGAATCGATTTTATATGATACATTGGATGGCATTTAGTGTATGATACACTCTCAATATATAACTCTATGTAGAGAAATATGTACACTTATTAACTATTTTAGTGTTTGTATATTATATATGTGTGTATATATGCATGTATGTAGGTAGGTGTTTATTTAGTTAGATAGGTATGCAGGTAGGTATATGTGTAGATGGATAGATAGTCAGGCAAATATGTAGGCAAGTATACAGGTGGGGAGGTAGGCAGTCAGGTATGTAGGACCTACATATATATATACATTGGGAAAGTAGATAGGTATGTATGTAGGTAGATAGGTGGGTAGTATAGTTAGGTAGGTTGTAGGGCAGGGAGGTATGTATGTAGGTAGATATATGGATGGGTGGGTAGATAGGAGGTAGGTAGGTGGGTGATAGGGTAGTTATATAGGCAAGTAGGTTGGTAGGTAGTCATGAAGGTAGAGAGATATGGGTGGGTAGTTAGGTGGGTGGGTGGAAAGGTAGATAGATAGTTAGGTGGGTGGTAGGGTAGTGTATGCATATAGGTAAGTAGGTACTCAGGAAGATATTTAGGTATATGAGTGGGTGGGTAGGTAAGTAGGTTGGTGGTAGGGTATGCATATAGGCAAGTAGGTGGATGGGTAGGTAGTCAGGTAGATATATGTATGGGTGGGTAGTTAGGTGGGTGGATGGATAGGTAGATATGTGAGTAGGTAGATAGATAGGTAGGCGGGTTGTTGGGTAGGGTATGTATATGGGCATGTAGGTGGCTGGGTAGGTAGTCATGCATATACTTAGGTTGGTAAGTAGGTAGGTATATAGGTGGGTAAGTAGGTATTCATGTAGATATGTAGCTATAGTAGGTATGTAGGAAATCTGCAATGGAATTTGTTTATGTTTACTGTGCTCTCACATTATACTTTGTTTGTAGAAGTAAAGGGGATCAACTGTATATTAGATGATGGGAAGTTTTTACTATCAATAAATTCAATAATTTATGTGACAAACATTGTTTTATGATTTGAAAGTCTTCGAATACAGGAATTGGTAAAGATTTGATGTCTTCAAACATTTTTTTGGTGATTTGAATGTCTTCGAATACATGACATGGTAGAGATTTGATGTCTCCAAACATTTTTTTAATGATTTGAAAGTCTTCGAAGACAAGCAAAGATTTGAATTTTTAGATCACTAGTACATATTACAATTTGTTCTGATATTAACTAATTTATCCATTGAGATCCTCTTAATTAATAAATATATATATATATATATTTATATACACAAAATTAATTTACCTTACTATGGCAAGCTTTTTCGGCACTTTATGAATCGCATTCTCAGATCATTTATATCTCTCATCACATTTAGTAGAGCACCAGACATGCATACTATATCGTCCATCGACTGCTGTATATAGTTCTTTATAGGCACCCACGATACGTCATTTATGAGATGACATTCAGAGAGGAACATATCTCGCCAGGTTCACTTTATTGCCCCAACAGTGTCCTGAATATAGAAATTAGAAAAATATAGATAAGTATAAATATAGATAACTATATTTATTAATATATATATAAGTTAAATTTGTTTTATAAATAAAATTACTTATTGGCGGAATAAGTCTTAATAGATTACTAAATAAGTCGTCAGAGATTACTTTAATAAATTAATATGAGTAATTAAGAATTAAGTAATATCACTACTCATTAGTAACCTCGTACCACTTGTAAAGTTAAGTGTTTTCATAATTCTACAATTATTATTCTAATATTTATATTTAATCATTAATTATTGATGGAAAATATAATATATACAAATATGTATATAAATAATAAATCTAGATTAGAAATTAAAATAATTTAAGATAACTATAATGTTAAATTCATAAATAATACTTTTAGAATAAACTAAATTTAATAAGACGTACTAGATTACATAGTCCGAAATGACCTCGTACAAGATTAATTTTAGATAAGTTTTTTTATAGATAAGTTAAATTGGTCTATAAATAAAATTACTTATTGACGAAATAAGTCAATAGATTACTCAAAAAGTCGTCAGAGATTACTTTAATAAATTTATATGAGTAATTAATAATTAAATTATTATGGCACGAGGTAATTAGAATGTACGTAATTTAAAAGTACGACTTATTACTAAGTTATTAAATAAGTTATTAGTACTCTCTTACGACTTGTAAAATTAAGTGTTTTCATAATTATAGAATTATTCTAATATTTATATTTAATTATTAATTACTGATGGAAAATATAATATATATATATATATATATAAATGATGACTATAGAGTCGAAATTAAAATAATCTAAGATAACTATAATATTAAATTCATAAATAATACTTTTAGAATAAATTTAATAAGACGTACTAGATTATATAGTCTGAAATGATCTCGTACAAGATTACTTTCTACCGTAATTAATACTAAACATGTTATTAAAATATAAGTTATAAATCATACTATAATTATGATGTATAAATATTAATTATTAAACACTATATGATTATACAGATAATAATATACTAAACATAATAATATAATTTTAACACTAAATGAATACGATTTTATTAATTTTATAGTTAATAAATTATCATATTTAAAATTATACTATAATAAATTATTATAAAATAATTATCAACAATTATGTATACATTACTAAACAAGTAATATTATAGTAAATATATTATGTGTATTAATAATACTATTATATTATGAATTTTTATTATATATAATGATTATCATTATGATAAGTAAATAAATATTAAGAATGTAAATTGAGCATTACTGTAATGATTACATCATTTATTTAATTAATATAAATTAATTTAATAAATGATTTATCTAGTTGACAATATTATAAATTTAACAATAATTTATGTTATACAATTATCAATAATCATTTTTATAATTATATTTCATATAATATTATACACAACATTTAAAATATGTCTAGTGAGCATGTTTTAGATTTAGAGTTTAAAATCGAGTTATTGTATTTGTATGGTGTTTATTAGTTATGTGTATTTGCACATAATATAATATATTATTAATATATTGATTAATTCAAATCTAATTTAATACTGTTACTCGAGTAATCAAAATAAAAAGTTTCCATATTTTATTCACAATACTATTATTATAACTTTAATATTCACAATTATTTATTATAAATTAAATTATTGTATTAATAATTATTACGAAAAATAAATTTAATAATATAAAGCAGATTTAAAAACACATGTTATATTCAATTATTGAATATTTCAAATTGTATTTTTTAAATAATTTAAAATATATAGATAATATTAAAAATGTTGTATATAATTAACTGTTAATTCAATTTACAATTTAATTTATAAATATATTATTTAAAAATATTATATTAATAAAAAACTAACATATAATTGTCTGTATAACTTGTTTAGATGAATATATTCAAATGAATTAAAATTATAGTTTATTTACATCAATGATTAAAATAACGCATGCGCATTGAATATTCTCATTATAATATGAAACTAGAGTATATGATTCATCATAAATAATGGATACCTAGTAGCGGATTATATGCAATCTTAATTGTAACCCCATTCGTGTTTATTATGCATGAATAAAATTGAATACCATTCCGGTATACTTTGCGTGGGTTTTTTTAGGTTGACAATTATTTTGTATATTTGTCATTAATGATTATTTTATAAAACCAAATATGGAACATTATATTATATATATTAATTAAGTATAATATAAAATTTCAAATTGATACCTATTGTTAAAAAAAGGTATGCCCATTAGGTATATTTTTGATTGTCAGCCGTTCCCGTAAAGAATGACTATATATATATATATATATATTATAAATATATATATATATATATATATATATATATATAAATATATATAAATATATATATATATATATATAGATACTGTTCATTAATTTCTAATAATTTAAATATATACTAACACAACTAGGACTAACAGCCATGATAACAATACCAACTCATAATTCCAACTCAACATTTGATAATATAATTTCTAATAGTGATCATATAACACATAATGGAACCATCGATACTGATATAACAGATCATTGTATTTTATTTTTTATATTTACATCATTTTCTCGGGTTAAAAAATGTGATAATAAGTGATGAATATTAGAAATTTTAATCAATTAATATTGAATATTTAAAAAATGATTTTATAAATATAAACTGGCAAAGTGTATTATCGGAAATGATAGATCCTTCTCTATTTTATTATAATGTTATTAATATTTTAAATGATATGGTTAAAAAAATTGTCCTTTAATTAAAAAAAAATCCAAAATAAATACCCCGTATAAAAAAGAAAAATAAATTATTCAGCTTATATAAATTTACTAATTGTATGTCTACAAAAAACTTCAAAACACGATATAATAAATACTATAAGCAACTTTTTTCACATAATAATCAAGAAGAACATTGGAAAATAATTAATAAATTAATAAAAAGAAAAGAAAATGATTATCCATCTATATTTATTTATAAGGATATTTAAATATATGATGAAATTGTTCAATGCAATATATTGCTTTAATAAGTTTGTTCAATGATAGGAAAAACTATAAATAATTCTATTGAAATTTAATCAGAAAAAAAAGGTTTTAAACAATTTTTAACAAATTATTCTAAAAGTTTTTATTTTTTACTAATAACAAATAATGAAATTATTAATGTAGCAGATAGAATGAAGTCAACAAACTCAAAAGATATGAATAATTATAATATGTATTTAATAAAAGAAATTATATATGAAATATTGATTCCATTTAATCATTTATTTAATTTATTCACTGATAAATCAATATATCCGGATAATATGAAATATGCAATAATTAAACCAATCTAAAAATAATAGTGACAAATTAATAACAAATTATAGACCCATTTCTTTACTACCACAAATAAGTAAAATATTCGAAAAAATCATATATAGACTATATAATAGACTATCAAATTGTATACATAAAAATAATATAATTAATAATAATCAATATGGCTTCATACCAAACTCCAATACAACTTTATCATTCATAAATATACAACATTTTATTTTAAAAAATACTAATAATAATAAAAAAATAGGAACAATATTTTAGATCTTAAAAAAGCTTTTGATGTCGTATATCATAATATATTAATTGATAAATTAGAATCGTATGGATTCAGAGGTAGAATGAAAGAATTTTTATAAAGTTATTACGATCCATCTATTTTTACAAGAATAAATAATTCATTACCATCAAGAATTATGTAGTATATGGAGTACCCCGAGGATTTGTTCTTGGGCCTCTTTTTATATTATTTATTAATGATATGCCAACTATTTTGAAAGATGCAGTAAATATTAATTTAAACTTATATGTAGATGTTACATCAATTACAATATATGCAGACAATAATGAATTATTAACTAAATACCTACAATTTTATATTGATAAATTAGTATATTGGTTCAATATCAATAAACTAAAACTAAATATTGAAAAAACAAAAATGTTACCTTTTATGAATGCTAGAATATTAAAAGATATATATATATATATATATATTGGAAAATCTAAAATTGAAATTGTAGGTAGGCTAGCTAAACATTTCTAGGATTAATTTTAGATCAACATTTAACTTTTAAAGAACATATAGATTATCTAGTAAAAAAAGTATCAACTATAATATATTTTATGAAAAAAGTTTCGTTTTTAAGTACTGAAAATATGATTTTATTATATAACTCTTTTTTGTATCTAATATTTCTTATGGCATAGAAATATGCGGAAATACCTATACATACTTGCAATGCTACATGCGTGTATAAGTAGGATTAGGTATTCTACATATAGTTACGACCACTTAGCACTACTTATCATTGAGCCTGACCCATTGTTATATTTGCGATGTAAAACTATGGTTGTATACAATATATTACAATATATTGTAATTGAAACCTAGTTTTAGGTATTCACGTTATAATAGTGCACACACAAAAATCAACTTCTAATTAGTATTAAAAGAAAGTAATACTCAAATATATAAAGTAGAATGGAGATGACTTTGAAAATACCAGATTAAACGATAATAAATTAATATTTTAAAATCTGAATCGACAGAAGTTATTATTTGTCAATTTTAAGTATAATACTATAAAATCGTATTCTAAAATTGTCTCTATATACCATTTTAATTAAAAAACATTATACGCTTAAGCATAAAACTTCTGTATAGCCCTATTTAGTTCTATGAGGTTACTCACCCAGTCCGTACACAGTAAGTGTACGCCTTTTCGTAATATACAGAATATTTATATAGTTCCAACCTTATTTATAATATTCGAATACTTATAAGTATTATGAGTATATTCTTTGCTACCTCTATACGTTATATTTTTACGAATAATTGTTGGCTACAATATTTATATTATTTGAGGCGGTCGGTGTACAATGTACAATGGTCAATGTATAATGTACATTGTACAGTGTACACTAGGAATGCCCGTTTTGGTAACTTGTTTAGTTCTCTTCATATAAAAGTGCCATCTCGCTCGGAATAACTCCTGTTAATCATTCTAGATAAAATAATAATTGAAAAATGAAAAACATTCAGAAAGCGAAACCATATTCAAAAATAGATAAGAATTTACATTAAACATTTATGAACACATTTAAATTACAGATATATGAAAGACAAAATTGTTTGTAAGTAAAAATTGACTTTTAGCATATGTAGTATATTAGGGTGTTCACATCAATTCCGTTTTAAAAAACGTACGTGTAACTGCAACTTCAAATGATTCATTCACAGAAAATTTGAAGTAACAGATTTTTAAGTGTTCACATCAATTCCGTGTTTTTTAGTTTGTCGTAAGGGTAGACATATATCGCCACCTATATTTAAATATGTACAAATAAAATCAATTGTAACAAATCTAATTGTGGGATATAGCTAAATTCAATGTATAAATAGTAGTATTATATATTTCTTTAAATACACAAATACATAAATACTACATACATTATATTTATTAATTTAATATTTTTAACTAATATAACAAATACTATATTATTATATAATACATAAATCCTTATAATTATATCTAAACTTATGAAATATATATAATTTAAATAAATATTTAATAAATTATTGAAATATATATTATATATTACTATTGTATAGTTGATATATATTATTAAAATATATATATAGTTGTATACCATCTTATATAACCTTTTTATAATATTTATATATATATATATATATATATATATATATCATCCATATATCTATATATATCATCCAACTTATTATTTGTATCCGTGTTATATTAAATTTATATCATTATTAAATCGTTATTGTATTATTATTATCTTATTATTATATAACACTATACTATATCAATGCAGTCTGTAGTATATACAACTACACCATATCAATGCAGACTGTAGTATATAATAGTCCTTTATATTGTTTATTATTGTTTTTCCGTTGTATATTGAATGTATATTATTATCAAATTATTATCGTATTACTATTATTTTATTATTATTTTCTTCCCGCACGAGCGAAGGGGTCTACATGACCCTATTTTAGTGCTAATAAACTCAATATCATCATCATCATCATATATATATATATTTAATAAATAGTATATTTAATATATATATATATATATATATTTAATAAATAGTTATTCGATAAGTTATATGTAATAATAAACATTTGTTAATATACTTTATATATATATATATATCAATATATATATATATATATATATATATATATATATATATATGTATATATTTAATAAATAGTATATTTAATATATATATATATATATATTTAATAAATAGTTATTCGATAAGTTATATGTAATAATATACTTTATATATATATATCAATTGGAATCAAGTGGAATTCTAGCTGTTCTCTCTAATTCTGTGTGTTCATTCTAGCTGTTCTCTCTAATTCTGTGTGTTGTTACGTACAGAAAATAGGATTAATCCTATTTCAGAAAACGTTCAGAAAACGTGTAGTTCAACTTCAAATAAATAGGAATGTGACTCATAACTTCAAATTTGCCGTGAATGAATCATTTGAAGTTGCAGTTACACGTACGTTTTTTTAAAACGGAATTGATGTGAACACCCTATATAAAAACTTCCTTAATAAATATTACAAACAATTTTTTTTAAATAAATCGAAAAAAAAAATTATCAATGGAATAATAAAAAAAAAAAAATTATATTATATATGTCTATCGTCATTATATGAATATAAAATTATAAGTATTGATATAAAAATAGCGTATATTTATTCAAAAAATGACTTTTTTTTGAACATTTTAACAATAAATAAATGTTGGGGTAAACTAGTCGTAACACATTTTGTATTGGAAAAATAAATATATTTTTTTTTATTATACCTCGTAGATATCAATTATAGGCTCACGACAAAGTTGCAACGCATAGCAAGTTGCAAGTTATCCGAATGTATGTCGAAATTAATTAGTTTTAAAGACATTTAATTTTTTTTAAACTAATTAATTTCGACATACATTCGGATAACTTGTTCTCTATATTATACGGAATTACTTTCGATATTTACGTAGTCATTACATTAAAGGATAAGGTTTTAAAATCGATTTCGAAAATAAGAAAATTGAAACATCGCAACGCTAATTTATTTAGTAAACAAGAAAAATCGAATTCGGCAATTGTTCAATTTAAAATCATATGGAAACAGTTTGTTAAAAATACATATAATTTCTAAAACTGTATATTTGTAATATATTTATTAAATTTTATAAAACTATTTACAAAAATATATTAAAACATAATATTTTAAAATAAGGCATTATGGTAGAATTATGAAATAATCATATTAATATTATACTATATTATACAATATTATACTATATATTATATTTATATCAAAGTGTCAAATTATGTTTAACATGTGTAAATATGTATTATGAATTATTATAAAATTACAACTGGTTTAGAACTAAGCAGATAAAAATTAATAACAATTTTTAAAACCTAGAATTTTACAATAAATACATTATTATTTTGATCATTTAATTATTATCACTTATTTATTATAATATATAATATATATTATATATATATATAGTATACAAATATTAAATTAAGCATATTATATACAAATAAATATTATAATATGTATACATATATATAATATATATATATAATATAAACATTATATGGGAATATATATATATATATATATATAAGTTATAATTATAATATCTATAGATAACATACAACTATTAATAATATATATATATATATATATTATATGTATATATGAATATATATATATATATATATATATATATATATACATTAGTGCTGTAAAATTATTAATTATTAATTATATAGTATTTTAATAATTATTAATTATTCTAATTTACTAATTAATAATTATTTATCAATACTTATTATTAATTAACAATTAATTATATATTAATAATTATTAATTAATAATTAGTTATCAATACTTATTATTAATTAATAACTATTAATTTTATATTATAAATTATTAATTATATATTATTTTAATAATTATTCAATTCTTATTTACTGATTATTAATTCGTTATCAATACTTATTATTAATTAATAACAATTAATTATATATTAATTATTATTAATTATATATTATTTTAATAATTATTCAATTTTAATTTACTAATTTATAATTATTTATCAATACTTATTATTAACTAATAACAATTAATTATATATTATTTTAATAATTATTCAATTCTAATTTATTAATTAATAATTATTTATCAATAATTATTATTAAGTAATAATAATTAATTGTATATTATTAATTATTAATTATATATTATTTTAATAATTATTCATCATCTCCGTTATCGCCCTAGACGTCCTCCGTATGCTATCCGGGATCACCTCTGGTATCGTCTTCGTGAATTCCATGTATCTACACTTGTTAGCCAGCTT
Source organism: Osedax fenrisi (assembly GCA_964019155.1). Taxonomy (NCBI): domain Eukaryota; kingdom Metazoa; phylum Annelida; class Polychaeta; order Sabellida; family Siboglinidae; genus Osedax; species Osedax fenrisi. Next base: position 63,394,859 of record OZ025241.1, on the reverse strand, counting down.
CTAGTCCGAAAAATTGAATAGTCCAGATACAGAAGTTAGTATTTAATGTGTCTCAATACATATATATATATATATATATATATCCATTGTACACCTATATATCTATAACTTCTTATATACGTATATATATATATATATATATATATATATATATATATGTATAGCTCTATAGGTAACCCTATATAGATAGATATAGCTCAATAGGTTACCCCATATATATATATATATATATATATATATATATATACATATTATATATTTATATATAGATATAACTATATATATAACACAATATAGCTATAGGGAACTCTATAGGTAACTCCATATAACTAGAGGGAACCCTATAGGTAATCACATATAGTACGATATAGCTGTATGGGTAACCCCATAGAGCTAGATCTTTATTTTAGAGATCGCACCAACCCAGTAAACTACTTATATTCTAATTATAATTATAATACTATAATGATGATAATGATGATGATGATGGTAATGATGATGGTGATGGTGATGTTGATAACAATATGTATTGCTTTATACATGTATACAAACAACCACAAATGGTAAATTAATTATATAGGACATCATGCGTAACATGATAGTAATACATAATATATAAGTACTTGAATATATATATATATATATATATATATATATATATATATATATATATATATATATTAAACAGCCTGTATAGCTTATCAGGCTAAGGCAGTATTATGCATGTGAAACACTAATATAATAGGATTAATTAAATAATATTTAGAAGCGATTTTATATAATTGTATTAATAAATGATCGGATCTCATTACGAATACGATTCATTAATATATAAGAAGATTCAAATGGACATTAGATCTATTTGATTATAGTTAATTGTATCTAAGTTCCAGGATGGGAAGAAACGACTCCATCAACATAAAAATAACATAGAAATAACATTAAATATATAGAAATGAGTAATATATGTATACAGGCTATATTTAAAATGAAATCGTTATTAATTAGGTACGACATAATTACTTTAGTAAGACGCATAGAAATGCAAATATACTATAGTGTACATACCGTATCGTATTTTACATACTATATATGGTAGTTTGTATGCACATTATTAGTATTGATTTAAACAATTGTTTATGAGGATAAACCCTCTCACGTAAACATTCTCAATTGTTATCTTAACGTATGTGACGAACACGTTCGATGACTCATCTTAAAGTATGTGATAACTTTGTCACCTCTATTGACACACTTCACCAACCAGTAATATTATAAATACTACCCGCCCAACTCCTGATATACTTATTCTACGAATATACACATATTGATATGTTAGTATAAATTATTGAATTTAAATAATTTTTAAGAATCCGTGCTTATATCATATTATATATATATATATATTACTTATTATTATAGTTTTTTTTCATATATATTCAACAAGTTGGACTTTCAAATTTCTATATTTATAATTAAAGACTTATTTGCGATTCAATATATATTTCATATTAATATATGTATATATGTATGCGTGTATGTATGTATATGAGTGTATATATATATATATATATATATATATATACAAATTTAAATACTATGCAATTTTTAATCTTCAAACTCAAATATGTAATAACTTTAGAAATAATAAAATAGGTGCAGCTATTTTTATTGATCTTAAAAAGGCATTTGATACTGTTAACCATGAAATTTTATTTAGTAAACTAGAAAATATAGGTATACGTGGAATTTCCTTAAATGTGATTAAAAGTTATTTTACAAATAGATATCAGACTGTTAACTTATCTGATAAAATTAGAGGTAAAATTGGTATTCCACATGGAACAATTTTAGGTCCTATTTTTTTTCTTATTTATATTAATGATTTAATATGTTCATCTTCAATATGCAATTTTACTATGTTTGCAGATGATACCACTTTGTATTTTGATGATTATAATCAAGTATTTCTAGATACACTAATAAAAAAGGAATTATTAAATATAAATAAATGGATTATTTCAAATAGACTTACGTTAAATATTAATAAAACCTGTTATATGTTATTCAATAATAAATTATCCCATATTAATATCTCAATAAATAATATAAATTTAACAATCTACAGAATTTGTAGGTATAATAATT
>OZ025241.1:63332711-63387711 GCA_964019155.1 Osedax fenrisi | reverse complement strand
TAATTTTAATATATTTATTCAAAATCCTATTTTAAAACGTAATATTAAAGTGATATTGGAGATAATAACAAATATAAAAATAATGAAACATTTAATCACCAATATTATTAATAAGTTCACTATTTTTTATATGCATAATAATTACACGGTATACTTTTTAAATTTATTAATAATTAAAACCAATAATTAATCCTGTATACTTTACATAATAGTATACAGGTGTTTCTCGCAAATATATCATTATGCTTATAATAATCATTATAATAATATGAAAGTTTAAATTATAAATATACAATTTGATTGATTAGTAATATTACCAATACATTTATATAAAAAAATAAGTATATATATATATAAGTTTGATAGAGTTACTATTACATTACTATAAAAAATATATAATTATATATATGATATTACAATAATCATAATATTATAACTTATCGAGAACCAAATTACTTATATATCAAACTACTCGAACACCTAATTTAAAAAATATAACTTCTCGACTACCTAATTTTCAATATAACATATAAAACATCTAATTTCCAATATTATAAGATCTCGACTACCTAATTTTCAATATTATAAGATCTCGACAACCTAATTTTCAATATTATAACATATCGACAACATCAGTTTCAATATTATAAGATCTCGACTACCTAATTTTTAATATTATAAATGCTCGAAGATCAAATTTTTAATATCTGAATATTTCATGTATCAAATGTTGAGAGATTGAATATAAAAAAGAATTATTTGATATCAATGTATTAGAATTACAATTTGTAAATCATTTAATTGTAAACGAATAATAAGTAATCGAATCGAATACTTATTTGCTATTTATTTACATCTCTAATTCAAAAAGCCTCCTAAGTAGCTTTTGTAAGTAACAATTGTTACAGGTTTAAATTGCCTCAGGGTATAAGTGTCCATCTAATATATCATTTATCATAAATGAATTTATAAATAGATGGAGAAATTACCCATATATGTCATCCTACATTTTACTTAGTTAAATATATTTAAATGCCCTATAATAATTTTATTTTGGTAGCTGCCCTGAAACCTAGAATGAACACTGATATATATATATATATATATATATATATTACGAATAACATTATTTATAAATTTATAAATACTTTACTTGTCAACAATTGTCATCACATAGATCTTTAATTAAAATATACACTAATTAAATACAATAATACCACGAGATATTCATATTCTTAGTGATAGCTGCAAACAATTCAATTTATAGAAAAGAATTTTCTCTGGAACGATTAGATTATAATCTAATATTGTGTATACACTCCGAATAGCGGTCAGATATTGAGTAAGTTTGCGTAGTACTTGTATCTAAATGTATCTAATATGTAGTTAACTAAGTGCACATATATCCGAACATTTATATTCATATATCATTTAAATTATAATTAGAATATATATAATTTATAATATATATAAATATAAGAATTAATAAAAGAATTGCGTGCATTATTATGCATAATAAATTGATTTACTTTCACTCATGAAGCCTAGGAATTGTAGAATACGAAAATAATTATTGTTTAATATTTATTTTATATTTAAAATTACAGATGTTATATAAATACAATCATATAAAGAATTCTAGTTATAATATAGTATCCCTTTATTATAAAACCTGTATAATAAAAAGTAAATCACATGCTATACGGCTTACAGGAAGTTTTAGATTACAGGACTACATATACAGACGATATCGACGTATCACAATATCGAATTATGTTAATAATTCATAATTTAAAATCACATTGAATACTTATAATATAATTAAATTATAAGGTATATTAACACAGGAATATAATATTATCTATATAAAAAGCAACAATTATTATTAGTTATATATATATATATATATATATATATACTTCATGATATATTATTAAAGTTATTATATTATTTATTATGAATTTATTAGAAAACAAAGCCGTTAAAGCGGAATCTAAATTTACGCAACATCAACACAAGGACATGACACACGCGGACATGGAACACAAGGCCATGACATACGAGAACATTAATTCACAAACTTACTTATCTACAAATCACAAACTGGTATCCAGCACAGGTATACATAATATGATCATGTCAACTCCGCTAATAATAGATGCATACGTTCATGTACATCGTACGTTTATTACATATGTACTATAATGAGAATACCACATATATCATATTGTATAAAATATATTCCTAGTTATAACTAATATATTATATTTATACATTATTTTTGTGAACATTTTTTTATTTAAGATATTGTTTAATAATAAATAATATATTCTGCAGGTTTATAAACATATATGTAGGGTCATATTGTTACATAAGAGATGTAAAATATGTATATATATATTATTATTATTATATATATATATGTGTGTGTAACGTGATATCTACATATGTATACATATTCATATTTAATCATATTAAAAGTATATATATATATATATATATATATATATATTATAGCTATTAATTAATATGTAGTTGTATTATAATAGTGGCCAGTTCTCCATGGTGTAAATATGAATTGTATATGTATATGTATATCAGTGTTCATTCTAGAGCTACCCATCTACCCAAATTGGGAAGTGCCCTAATTTTGTGGGTAGCTGCCCTAAATATATAATAATATGGATTAAGTTTAATTATTAAGTTATTATTAATATACTTGTAATATCATTAATTAAAAGTGTTATATCTATAATTACAGGAATATATTATTTAATAAATGCCAGTTTTCCAATGAATATTTATAAAATGACGATTAAATGTGTTATTATTATTATATTATTATATAAGTATTAAAATAATGAAGAATTTATTATTTAATAAATGGCAGATTTTTATTAAATATTTGTAAAATGACGATTAAATGTATTATTATTTAAGTATTAAAATAATGAAGAATTTGTATTTAATAAATGGCAGATTTTCAATAAATATTTATAAAATGGCGATTAAATGTATTATTATTATTCTATTATTATTTAAGTATTAAAATAATGGAGAATATGAATAACTTCTGTCATAACATTAGGATAAATTCATTATTTTTCAAATAATGGCGATATATACTATTTGCCCTTTGTTATATCCGTTTGATATTTTATATAAACAAACAATTTAGATTCAAATACAAATTAAATATGAAATATGATAATAAACTGCTTGATCTATATTTAGAATAATCTATTTTTAGATTGGGTAGCAAATTCACTACCCGAAATGAAAATTTGGTAGCAAACTTTAAATATTGGGTAGTGAATTTGCTACCAATTTATATTTATAATAATATATGAAAATTAATTCAATAATTATTTTTATTCCAATTATTTTTCTCCCAATATATATAAATCATGTGATTGTTTTATTTAAAATTCGTAATTTTAATATATTTATTCAAAATCCTATTTTAAAACGTAATATTAAAGTGATATTGGAGATATTAACAAATATAAAAATAATGAAACATTTAATCACCAATATTATTAATAAGTTCACTGTTTTTTATATGCATAATAATTACACGGTATACTTTTTAAATTTATTATAATTTAATTTTTTAATTTAAAATTATTATCATAATAATTATGATATTAATATTCAATATTTAATAATATTATATTATTATATTAATTAACATACTTATCATAATTATTATTCCTATATATATAATATATAATGTTTAAAAGATAAAGTCATAAATATCATGTATTATACTACTTATTAGTTAGTATATATATTGAATTTAAAATCAACCATACGGAGTACGTACTGCATGTTGATACATGAGCATGACATATTTTATATTGATATTATGATAAAATTGGTATCACTGGAAAGCTAATTAAATTATATAATACAATTCATATTATGTTTTTTTTTTAATTTATATTTAAACAAAAGTTATTAGTAAAAATGTGCAAATAAATTGTTACATTTTAATAATCAATAAAATTATAATAAACATTCTAATTAATTATGTATATTATGACATTAAATATCTTATATAAATTATATATAATAATGTGTATCCGTATAATATAATAATATAGATATAAGTATTTTTGTATATTTTTATATACCTACCTATAAGTATTTGTAAGTATTTATAAGTATGATATATTATATATCGTTAATTGTATATATATAATATATAATTAATGAAAATAATTACTATATAAATTATATATTTAGTATCTTATAATTTGTATTATATAGTTTGTTATATATAGAAACTTATTTATTTATATATTCCTATAAATACATTCCCAATAACTAATCCTGTATACTTTACATAATAGTATACAGGTGTTTCTCGCAAATATATCATTATGCTTATAATAATTATTATAATAATATGAAAGTTTAAATTATAAATATACTATTCGATAGATTAGTAATATTACCAATACATTTATATAAAAAAATAAGTATATATATATATAAGTTTGATAGAGTTACTATTACATTACTATAATAAATATATAATTATATATATGATATTACAATAATCATAATACTATAACTTATCGAGAACCAAATTACTTATATATCAAACTACTCGAACACCTAATTTAAAAAATATAACTTCTCGACTACCTAATTTTCAATATAACATATAAACCATCTAATTTCCAATATTATAAGATCTCGACTACCTAATTTTCAATATTATAAGATCTCGACAACCTAATTTTCAATATTATAACATATCGACAAATCAGTTTCAATATTATAAGATCTCGAATACCTAATTTTTAATATTATAAATACTCGAAGATCAAATTTTTAATATCTGAATATTTCATGTATCAAATGTTGAGAGATTGAATATAAAAAGAATTATTTGATATCAATGTATTAGAATTACAATTTGTAAATCATTTAATTGTAAACGAATAATAAGTAATCGAATCGAATACTTATTTGCTATTTATTTACATCTCTAATTCAAAAAGCCTCCTAAGTAGCTTTTGTAAGTAACAATTGTTACAGGTTTAAATTGCCTCAGGGTATAAGTGTCCATCTAATATATCATTTATCATAAATGAATTTATAAATAGATGGCGAAATTACCCATATATGTCATTCTACATTTTACTTAGTTAAATATATTTAAATGCCCTATAATAATTTTATTTTGGTAGCTGCCCTGAAACCTAGAATGAACACTGATGTATATATATATATATATATGTATGTATGGTGTAAATATATATGTTATTGAACCTATTACGATAAATGATCTAACCATCTATAACTACACTATAAAGATAATATACATACACTGAGAGATGCTAATGCCAGCATCCTATATATTACGTAACCATCCGACTAATACAACTATTACGTAATAAACGCCTAACACTCTGTTACGTGGTCATACATCTTTCGTAACCCCTTAACTAGCAATGCACCCATTGTCACGCATCATTAACTTCGTTATATAACCACTACGCGTTGTACTATATCTCATATTCGCTACTATATAGCGACTATTTCGTTGTATTCGAATTTATAAGTCATCATAATTACTTGTAAATAAATGGCTCCATAAATTGGTAATCATTTCGAATTTCATATTTGTTCTTTAATTAATATTTTAGTATTTTAATTAATAAATATATATTCGTTAAAATATCCTGAAAACCATATATGTAAAACCCAATAGACAATATGTAGTAATTTAATTATCATGATAATGTGTTGTTTCATAAAAATAAAATATTGTAATTATGTATTAAAAATATATTTTATTTGGTTTTATATATATATATATATATACTCATATTTTCATGACTGAACACATATTTTATTTATGAATTTTTTTTTATTTTCCAAACTCGTGAAATTAATATAAATTCTAAATATTTAAACGTTAGGCATGTTATTAATTATTACATAGTAAATAATAATGGCTGTATATCACGTGACAATTAAGTATTATTTATTAACACAGATACTGAATTAATCTCACTACACGATACAATGCGGCTACTAATTTTAGAAGAACAACGTTAGTTATTTATAGTTGTAGTACGTTATGCAAGTATAACTATATCATGCTTACTAGTATATGTACAATATATAGACATACTTGAGAGTTTAATTACAATGTAATGTATGAATTAATGTTATACAGTTGATATAGAACTCAAAGCTCTACAAGATACTGTTGACGAAATAAAGAAAATGAAATAATTAATAATTATATAATAATATCATTTAATATATAAATAGTCACTCTTATATATAATGTATGATATATATATATATATATATAATATATAATATATTGTAATAGTATACTTAATAGTATATGTAAATGTATTATTATATATATATATATATATATATATATATAATATATAATATATTGTAATAGTATACTTAATAGTATATGTAAATGTATTATTATTGTAAAATATACGTATATTCTATAATATATTATATAAAACTTATAAAAGAGAAAATAAATATAACTAAAAAGTTTACTAATAACTTCTGTAATTTTATAAATTATTTCAGTATACTAAATAATACATATTATATACATAATTGCATATTATATTATAGGGATATGTGCAATGCATCAGATTGATACATGGCACGCACATTGTGCGTGCCATGTATCAATCAAATATGTACTATTATGTATTCATCTTATTATATTATATCTTATGTATTCATCTTATATTCATCTTATATATATATATATATATATATATATATAATACCTCTAGTACACGTACTAACATATATTTAAATAATGGATCATCATTATTACATAACTTTATATAATTTAACAATATTACGTAATTAGACTATGTTTTAAATAGTATTCCTACTTTTAATATTATTTATATTTAGCGTTTAATTTTAATTTAATATAATTATACAAATATAAATATAATTGCAAATCTATTTGTATTAACATATGACTTCCCGTGTATGTAGTTGTACACACACAAACAACTACAGTACACACCGCTTTTGTCGAGAGCCTACGTTTCCGTCTGCAGTCTTTGCAAAACAATGTGTATATCTATGTTATTCGTATTGGTAGCAGTGTCAATTATATTTAGGCTAGTAGATATTATTAGCTAGTAGCTATTTAACAAATATACGAATGATATAATGAAGGTTGATTGTGTACACATATTAATAAGAGATTTCTATTTATAATACAGTTTTATGTTTATTATGTATTAATTATAAGATGTAATAATAATAATAATAATTTTAATTAATATTATATGATTTATTGACTATGATTATAATCATACAATAGAAATAATTAAATAAATACAAAATCAATAATAATACTTTATAATAAAGATAATAAATTAATTTTTAAACTAATAGAATTTCGGAGCGAGAACAGTTTATTTAATGGTTTTAATTGTGTAATTAATTTGGTATTTTAATAAATATCAAATATTATTTTATATATATTATTATATCATTATATATTATATCATACTAGTATATCATTTGTATCTATTATTATGTTTTTCTTATTTTAAATCTAAAATTTGCCTTTCGAAACTAAGTGACAATAATACCTAATTCAGATGAAATATCCTTTATCAGTCCATAAGATTGTATTCCTTGAATGTAATTCAAGTTTTCATTTAACTTGTGTATCAATATTACTATATTTATTCTGAAATCGTTAATAAATATTTAATGAAATAGTAATGTTGTAGTAGTCACATAATATATTTATATAGTAGATACACGATTAGGACATGTTATAAATTAAGTATATTCTATATATGGGATACTATTTATTTGAACTATACATTTGATATATAATGATTTAATGTTATTTTATTTAGATACTAGAAATATAACATTCTGCTAGGCTATTAGTATAATAATATATAGTATTTAATATTAGTATTATGAAATATATCTAAATTTTCGAAATAATTTTCTTATCTCTTGCCTATATTAATTATATATTAGAATAATTACATTATATATATTCTTATATTATATTATTATGATTAATGTTAATTTATACTTAAAACTTATACAAAAAGCACACCATTTGTTTTTGTCTAATCCATTCATTTAATTACTCTTATTTCAATACAATGGTAATTTTATTCCACTTATAATATCTTTAATATATAAAAATAAAACTACATTTAAGTTTATCTCCGTAATTGTATAACTGTATTTCCTCTTTAAGCATTCTGGGTATCTAATAATAATCATCCATTTAGCTTCTATTTATATTAATATCTTACTTATATTCTTATAATTTCCCACTTTTATTTAATCTATCTTTTTATTTATATTAAGTTGTAACTTTTTAAAGGTAATTATTCACTATTTTTTCGTCATATAAATATTCTCTATATTCACTTAATAAATATACATGTAGCACTAAATGATAATTATCTCGATAAGATCTGCTTCTATAATTATAATTAATAATAATTAAATATACTGGTGTAAAAACACAAATATGGTAATACATAATCAGTATATTCTACAATATGAGTACTTAGCTTATATGAATTAGTCTAGGTGTCAATTTATAACATATATAACTTATATAACTTATTTAACTTTATAACTTATAACTTCTATATATTAATGTTACTTATATTATAAATAAACATTGAGATAATGCGATATTCTAATGCAAAACATCTTGTTTAGTAGGTAATACATATGTATATTTAATGTAGTATAAAGTAATTGAAATCTACTTATAATATATTATGATTAATTATAATAAACATTCATAAAATATTTAAAGTTTATTTCTTATACATTATATCAAAAACTCTACATAAATATATTTATAATAAATTAATTTCTAAAGGTGTTTTGAGCTTTAAAAATAAAAATGAACACGAAATATGAACTGTACATTTTCTGAAACTGATTTTGAAAGAGCTAAAATGTATTTACTTTATTTTTCATTATTTTTTATTTAATGAAATATTATATAACTTTAAGGTGTATATTATATAACTTTATATGAATTTATAGGATTATATGATAATTAACTGGAACAGAAATAATAAATATTACGATTACTACAAAGATTGTAGTTATTGGAGTTTGAAATAGTTTTTAAATGACACGAAATGGATAATTAACTATCAATTAATATAAAAATATAATTAACCGCTTGTAGGGCTAATGGGCTAGTGAGAATATAATCGGAAGGGAATGTATATTTTAGAAATAGAAAAGATTCTCCATTTTAAAAGTATTACTTGTTTACTTAAAATATAATGTATATTATCTAGAGGTCAATGATACACATTATAGAAGATAATTATTAGATTAGAAAACAGAGTTACTGGGAAACTTAATTAAAATTTGAATATCATCTGCAGACGCATACATATACATAATATTTAAATTAGGTAAATTAACAATAATGATAAAGGTAAAAAATGAATAGAAAATAATAAAGTTCCGAGTACATAATTGTATAAACAAGAAGGAAGAATGTAGTACTATAGTCCCGGTACCTTACGGATTATATCATCTTTTTGGTTCTTTCAAATGTCGACTATTTTCACATATGTTATCATTATAATATATTATTTTAAGTATATAAAGTGTATTATTATTCGTGTTTTTATTTGTTTTATTATATCAACTTGACGCCTATCGTTTTCATTAATTAATAAACCTTTATATTATTATTTTTATTTATTTGTATTTAACTTATTGTAATTTGTTGGGTCAAATAGGTCCTATATCGTATATGTTGGTATCAACTATCAAGTGATTTTGTTATATCCAGGTAAAATAAATATACGCAATTATTATTATTTATAAAGCTAAACAAGTATAGGCTATAGTAGTCTAATTAGACTATAGTCAATTAATACATGTTTAAGTGGTTCCTGTTAAAAATGATTTCAAAAATACTCTAGAAAGGATTGTATGAGGATGCATATAATTATATATATATATATATATATATATATATCAAAATATGCCCAAACTCTGATTATTATTATTATTATTATTATTATATATCAAAGTAAATAACGTTGTCAATAGGTTCAAATAGAATACTTCATACTTACTGTTTAAATATTATTCTATAATTAAGAATAATCTAATTATCAAGAGTAGCTTTATATTTATTTGTTTATTAATAGTATTCGTATGTGATTTATCATCAGTTGCGGTATTAAGATATGTATTTTTAAGGTATATTCGTTATTTAAAGATATATATATATATATATATATATATATAGATATATAATATACGGAATGAGAAGACAAAACGGGCATATAAATACGGAATACGCTGACACGAAGATTAGGCCGACAATTTTGTGTCAACCACCTACTTTAATTTATGAATTACTATATGTTAGAGAAATAATTGGTATCTAATTAAATAATATTTTAATAATCGTTATATTATAATGAATATATTTAATTATCATTTGGTTTTATAGAGAATAGACTATAAATAATTACATTTTTAGATTTCTGCGTGTATATACTTGGTTACACAAAAAAACGGAATCTGTTGACACACTGTTTTTACCGAAATACAGCAACTTAATGCGTATATGTCAAATGGCAATTTATGAATTAATATATTAAATGTACTTTAGAATAAATATATTGAATAAAAATATAAAAGATGTTATTAATTAAAAATATACATTTTGAATTAAATATTATTATTATTTTGTAAAAATATACATCAATTTCTATTTATAATCAAAGATTTGTATGACTCATAAAAACTTAGGAAATAGTAGTAATTATTTAAATTTCAATATTATTATTTCAGATTATTTCAAAATTTGAATAATAATAAATAATTTGTATATTATTAAATATAGTAGGTATTATATTTTAATAAATTATCTATGTATATATATAGTAAATAAATATATAAATGTATGTTATATATTATTGAATATAGAATCGTAAGTAAGATACTATAGTAACATTTTCGAAATATTTGTTTTTCAATAAGTTATTTATTTTTCATTATATTACATTATTAATTCATTTTAACCTTCCTACATAATATCTAATATTAGTAATATTACTATAATTTTTAATATTTCCAAACTAGTATAAAATGTAAATACTATACATTTATAGTCTACGAATAACCCAACTATAATGTATTTGTACGATATAAATAAAACCATAGGAATACGATTTTTTATATTGATGCTATTATAATAAATTTGATATCATTAGACATATTATTAAATTCTATAATAGAAGTATTTTAGTTTATTTTTATTTAAAAAAAAGTTATGCACAAAAAAAATAGTAAAAATAATACATGGTGTAGATAGGAATTATGCATGTTTTAATTAATTTATAATACTTATGCAATCATGATTCATTCAATAATTTATATTTTTTAATAGTATATATTCGATATTATTAACACATAGATTAATAATCATATTTGTATCCGCTTTTTGTATTGTATTCAATAAATATATATTATTATTATATAATTATTATAATATATACACACTTATATAATTATGTAAGCCTATTTATTTAGTATTAACAAAGATTTTGCGAAGCAAAGATATAACACTCCCTATACATGCAACATAATTTAGTAATATCCCCTGCTGCTGCTAGCAGTAGTATCGAAATCACTGAAATAGATTTAGGTTAGGCTCTATTTGCATACAACAATTTTTTCATTGCTCTATTAAATTACATGCAATATAAATTAGCTTTTATTTACTAAATATATACTTATAGCATTTAAAACATACATATCATATTTGTTTGTTATATATTAGTAATGAACACTTAGTTTTCATCATATAAATATTAATTTAAAGCATATTATTTAACATTTTAAAAGTGTTTAGTTAAATACGAATTTACATTATAGATAACACATAGTTCCTAAAAGTAACCCGCTATAGGTGGCACTGGGGTATTTTGTATACAAATTCGAAAAACACGATTTCGCGTAAGTGTTATATCTTTCCTTCGGAAAATCTTTGGTATTAATTCAATATAAATATAATGGGATATGTATATAGATATACAAAATGTTTAATCTGGTATATATATATATACCTCAATCCAAAGTGGCGAGTATTAGAATCATTTAGAATTATATTTTAAAGTGATGCCACACATGAAAATATACGCACGAAACAACCTCACTTGCGAATATCAAACGTTTCTATAAAAACATAATTATTTTCAAAATGCATGCGAATATTCGTAGGTATTTACGTTTTACTTCTATTTATATACCTCACTTTAACTCTCCCTAATAAATTCAATATAATGTTAACATTTTAATTAATACATGTAAAAATGTATATAATTATACGAGGGATTTCCATATAGTTTAGGTGTGGAATAGACTTTATAGATATAATAGCCATACCCGAGCTAGCTTTGCTATGTTTTTTATTGTTTATCTATCTATTTTTTATTAATTATAGCGATTCCTGATTCTGCATTTCTGCCGTACACGACCCGTAACATTATGTATTATATATTAACTCATTGATAACAAAATTATTGTCTAATTAATTGATAACGAATTATATTGTTGATTTTATTTTATATTGTATAAAATACTTTTACTATAATTTTAAATAAGCATTTTTTATATTTTCGATAATGATAAGTTATTAGTATTTAAATCGTAATTGAACCAAAATCATATTTTGATACCCGAAACCTTCCATGTAGTCAATTACCCGAAACTACCCGACATCATTTACAACACTAATATGTATATTATATTTAAATATTTATAAAAATATATATATATATTAGTCATTAATATTTTCTTGTATAAAAGAATAATAAATTAATTATGGATTCTTACATGTCAATTTTATTTCAAATTAAAATACTAAATATATCAATTGTATCAATTATGTTATATTCATTTAAACAATAATCAATTAATTATTCTTGAAAACTTATATAAATCTTTATATTTGATCAACATTAATAATTTAATTTATATCAAAAACAGATTTTATGTATTTGTATCAAATAATCATAAATATATTTAATTGTATTTCATTTATTTATATTTGTTAGTGTAATTATATTAGAATAATACATTACATAAATATTATTATTTGATTCAAACATTAACATAATTATCAAAATCAAATTTAGTATATTTGTATATGAATCATTAATCAGAAATGTATTTATATTAAAGTATATTTGTATATACAAGTTGTTAAGTTATTAGAAAAAGAATCAATGCGTTAAATACATTATTTATTAACTTTATACATTTATCACGGCTCTTATAGATAGGCGTCTAGCATTGCTTAATCATGTGAGACGGTGATGTATGGGCATATCCCTAGCACTCGGCGTGTGTTAGTATAATGCGAGATAATAATAATAATACACAAAGTAATAGTGATAATAACATAACATCACCTCTTCTAAGAAGAAGATATATTACAGGACAAATCGGTAGGGAGTGTGCCTGTTCCTGGAGCTTCGGCGTATAGTTTCCTAAGCTGCTTTTGTTCTATAATAGCTGTGTGTGAGAGGATGGTATTATTATCAGATGGTGGTGTTGGGTAATTAGATAAATGTAGTGTTTGAGTGGGGGTATTCTCTATGGTGGTGTAATTTTCTTGGGGTTAGTTGTAGGTGTTGATCGTATTTTATGTCTTGTACGTCATAGGATGTTTCCCGTATGGGTAACATGACATATGATTCTGGTTCGTTTCTTGACAATGGTAGCTGGGGATCATGTGAATTTTAAGGAGTCTCGAATTTGACAGATTTGAACGTTATGTACGATGTATGCAGTTTTCTTGCAAGTAATGTCATCTAGTTAATTTATGTCTGTTTGATGTGTTTGTAGTTTCGTGCGTTCTGATGTTTGGATTGATGTAAGAGTAGGTGTAGAGGGCTGGGGTCATCATATTTTGAGGGTTATTTCTCTAAGATAGTAGTGCTTTAGTTATCTTATTGATGTCTGTATTTTTTATAATGTTCTTTATGGTCTGAACGTGTCTTTCTATGAATTCATTTGATGCTAGGTAGTGAGGACTGGATGAAATGTGGGTGATGTCCTATTAGTGGAGGACATATATGGTATGCTTCTGATGTTTGGTGGTAGTTTCCAATTGCTTATTGGATGTGTCTGGAATCTTTCGCATTGGTTGGAATACCATATTACATATAATATCATGATGTCGCCTTACTTCTTTGGTGCATATGTTATGCTGGATACCTATGCTGTAGGCTTATTTACCGATATGATGATTCCTTTGGACATCATACGCTATAGTTCTATATATACTTTAAAGTTGATTTCGACACATTTATTCGCATGTAACAAGGGTCGTACTTATTTGTCGAGGCTTATTTGAAGTGTTACGGGGAATATTCTGGTATCATTTTTGGCGGGTGGTTTTGATATAGGTGGGATTATGTCTGTGCATAATATTTTTATGAGGCTTAGCCTTCTGCAGATGTGTCTATTAGTCATATTATAGGGGGTTGTGGGGATTCGACTATAGTGAAGTTTATATCGTATAATATGCCATTATAATTATAACATATTATTGTTATGCCGTAGGTCGCAATAGGTTTATTTTCATATTCTAAGAGTATGTATGGATAGGGGTTAGTTAAGTAGGCTTTCTAATGTTATTGTATACCTTAAAGGATAGTACATTACTTTAAGACCCTTTGTCAACTTTAAATAATATATATGTTCTATTTTTAAAGGGTATGAATAGTTTAACATAATTTAATAAAAACCTTGTATCTTATGTCCTGGTCTGCTACATGTAAGTTTGATGTAATTTAGTGGACTCCTGTTTCTTATAGTTCTTATAGTAATGTCTGCTCCTACAGAAGGATTTGAAGTTATTCATCTTGTTACAAGCATTGCATCTGAGTCCGAGAGCTGCTTCCTGTAATTTATTTCAACATAGTTTTTTTTGTAGTTTTAAACTATATAATTGAAACAAAATATTAATTAGTAAATAATTTAAAGTGTTATATATTACTAACGTTAATCAGTACATGATACCGTGTTGAAACTCATCAAATAAACTGGATTGCAGGTATCCAATTCTATATAATTTAAATATATTAATAAATATATATATACTTAATAGTTACTGATATTTTGAGTAACATATATGTATATATGAGTAATTTATATATATAAAAAATAGTTAGTAGATAATTAAGTATGATAATAAATATTATATACGATTAAATAGTGATATAAAATGAACCAAATAAAACATGCATATTGGAGTATATAAATTACCGGCAAAGATCTAAAAATTATTTAGCTGTAGTAAGTTTGGTGGTGGTAGGTGCGATATGTATTTTTGAGACGGCCATTTTGTTGAATTCATATATGTAGAGATAAGGAAGCATTTTCTCTTTTTTTTAAATGTTTCTAAAATACTATTTATTGATTTAAACTATTTTTTTTATTATATAAAAAAGAAAGAAAATCATATCTATTACATAAAAGTAACAAATATATATTTTACAAATAATAATTCTATTTTTGAATATGGGTTTTGTTATATTATTCATATATATGTTAATTATATATAGAAAAATAATTAGGTAGATAGCTTTGTACTTTTATCTAAACATTCATTTATATATGTAAACATAGCATATATTATTTCTAGTAAAATGCATTTGAAAAGTCAACAATAAATAAATTGTAAAATAATTACATTATGCATTCAGCTAATATAAAATCAATATTATAAAATAATAGTTAATAGTTTATAAGTTAAAGTTAATAATTAATAAGTTTTTTTATCTATATATAAATGTAATTTTTATAGAATTTATATATTAGATATAAAATATTATATAACAATATATTTTAAATATCATGCTATAAAATATGCTTTTTATGTTATTTAAAAACTTATTTAATTGGTAATTTGTTCATAGTTACTAAATAACATATATGTTATATATGCTATATCATCAATTAATAGTACATATTAGTGATCTAAATTTTCAAATCTTTCAATTCAAGTTTCAAATCGAGTCACATCATTTTCAAACATTTATATAAATTATTATTTCAAATCTTAAATCTAATTTTCGAGTCAATTCGAGTCACACCTATTTAATTTTCAAAAATTTGTATGCATTAAATTCACTATTTATCATAGTATTGTAGCCACATTATTATACGTAATATGTAATTTATATACTTATAAATTATATAAGTCATTATTTATATGTATATATATATACAATAAATGCTCCTTTTTTTCGAGTTTATTCCAAATTATAGTACTAATCGAACTTATTTAGGAATATATTTAATAAGTTCGATTAGTACTATAATTTGGAATAAACTCGAAAAAAAAGGAGCATTTATATGATCAGAGTGATAGATTATTAATATAGATGTAGGGAACTAAATTAGTGAACAAACGTATATTAATAGATAATAGATAAGGACAGGTAGCTAATTGCATATCCTAAATTATTATTATATAATACTCATGAATCGATTTTATATGATACATTGGATGGCATTTAGTGTATGATACACTCTCAATATATAACTCTATGTAGAGAAATATGTACACTTATTAACTATTTTAGTGTTTGTATATTATATATGTGTGTATATATGCATGTATGTAGGTAGGTGTTTATTTAGTTAGATAGGTATGCAGGTAGGTATATGTGTAGATGGATAGATAGTCAGGCAAATATGTAGGCAAGTATACAGGTGGGGAGGTAGGCAGTCAGGTATGTAGGACCTACATATATATATATACATTGGGAAAGTAGATAGGTATGTATGTAGGTAGATAGGTGGGTAGTATAGTTAGGTAGGTTGTAGGGCAGGGAGGTATGTATGTAGGTAGATATATGGATGGGTGGGTAGATAGGAGGTAGGTAGGTGGGTGGATGGATAGGTAGATATGTGAGTAGGTAGATAGATAGGTAGGCGGGTTGTTGGGTAGGGTATGTATATGGGCATGTAGGTGGCTGGGTAGGTAGTCATGCATATACTTAGGTTGGTAAGTAGGTAGGTATATAGGTGGGTAAGTAGGTATTCATGTAGATATGTAGCTATAGTAGGTATGTAGGAAATCTGCAATGGAATTTGTTTATGTTTACTGTGCTCTCACATTATACTTTGTTTGTAGAAGTAAAGGGGATCAACTGTATATTAGATGATGGGAAGTTTTTACTATCAATAAATTCAATAATTTATGTGACAAACATTGTTTTATGATTTGAAAGTCTTCGAATACAGGAATTGGTAAAGATTTGATGTCTTCAAACATTTTTTTGGTGATTTGAATGTCTTCGAATACATGACATGGTAGAGATTTGATGTCTCCAAACATTTTTTTAATGATTTGAAAGTCTTCGAAGACAAGCAAAGATTTGAATTTTTAGATCACTAGTACATATTACAATTTGTTCTGATATTAACTAATTTATCCATTGAGATCCTCTTAATTAATAAATATATATATATATTTATATACACAAAATTAATTTACCTTACTATGGCAAGCTTTTTCGGCACTTTATGAATCGCATTCTCAGATCATTTATATCTCTCATCACATTTAGTAGAGCACCAGACATGCATACTATATCGTCCATCGACTGCTGTATATAGTTCTTTATAGGCACCCACGATACGTCATTTATGAGATGACATTCAGAGAGGAACATATCTCGCCAGGTTCACTTTATTGCCCCAACAGTGTCCTGAATATAGAAATTAGAAAAATATAGATAAGTATAAATATAGATAACTATATTTATTAATATATATATAAGTTAAATTTGTTTTATAAATAAAATTACTTATTGGCGGAATAAGTCTTAATAGATTACTAAATAAGTCGTCAGAGATTACTTTAATAAATTAATATGAGTAATTAAGAATTAAGTAATATCACTACTCATTAGTAACCTCGTACCACTTGTAAAGTTAAGTGTTTTCATAATTCTACAATTATTATTCTAATATTTATATTTAATCATTAATTATTGATGGAAAATATAATATATACAAATATGTATATAAATAATAAATCTAGATTAGAAATTAAAATAATTTAAGATAACTATAATGTTAAATTCATAAATAATACTTTTAGAATAAACTAAATTTAATAAGACGTACTAGATTACATAGTCCGAAATGACCTCGTACAAGATTAATTTTAGATAAGTTTTTTTATAGATAAGTTAAATTGGTCTATAAATAAAATTACTTATTGACGAAATAAGTCAATAGATTACTCAAAAAGTCGTCAGAGATTACTTTAATAAATTTTTATGAGTAATTAATAATTAAATTATTATGGCACGAGGTAATTAGAATGTACGTAATTTAAAAGTACGACTTATTACTAAGTTATTAAATAAGTTATTAGTACTCTCTTACGACTTGTAAAATTAAGTGTTTTCATAATTATAGAATTATTCTAATATTTATATTTAATTATTAATTACTGATGGAAAATATAATATATATATATATATATATAAATGATGACTATAGAGTCGAAATTAAAATAATCTAAGATAACTTTAATATTAAATTCATAAATAATACTTTTAGAATAAATTTAATAAGACGTACTAGATTATATAGTCCGAAATGATCTCGTACAAGATTACTTTCTACCGTAATTAATACTAAACATGTTATTAAAATATAAGTTATAAATCATACTATAATTATGATGTATAAATATTAATTATTAAACACTATATGATTATACAGATAATAATATACTAAACATAATAATATAATTTTAACACTAAATGAATACGATTTTATTAATTTTATAGTTAATAAATTATCATATTTAAAATTATACTATAATAAATTATTATAAAATAATTATCAACAATTATGTATACATTACTAAACAAGTAATATTATAGTAAATATATTATGTGTATTAATAATACTATTATATTATGAATTTTTATTATATATAATGATTATCATTATGATAAGTAAATAAATATTAAGAATGTAAATTGAGCATTACTGTAATGATTACATCATTTATTTAATTAATATAAATTAATTTAATAAATGATTTATCTAGTTGACAATATTATAAATTTAACAATAATTTATGTTATACAATTATCAATAATCATTTTTATAATTATATTTCATATAATATTATACACAACATTTAAAATATGTCTAGTGAGCATGTTTTAGATTTAGAGTTTAAAATCGCGTTATTGTATTTGTATGGTGTTTATTAGTTATGTGTATTTGCACATAATATAATATATTATTAATATATTGATTAATTCAAATCTAATTTAATACTGTTACTCGAGTAATCAAAATAAAAAGTTTCCATATTTTATTCACAATACTATTATTATAACTTTAATATTCACAATTATTTATTATAAATTAAATTATTGTATTAATAATTATTACGAAAAATAAATTTAATAATATAAAGCAGATTTAAAAACACATGTTATATTCAATTATTGAATATTTCAAATTGTATTTTTTAAATAATTTAAAATATATAGATAATATTAAAAATGTTGTATATAATTAACTGTTAATTCAATTTACAATTTAATTTATAAATATATTATTTAAAAATATTATATTAATAAAAAACTAACATATAATTGTCTGTATAACTTGTTTAGATGAATATATTCAAATGAATTAAAATTATAGTTTATTTACATCAATGATTAAAATAACGCATGCGCATTGAATATTCTCATTATAATATGAAACTAGAGTATATGATTCATCATAAATAATGGATACCTAGTAGCGGATTATATGCAATCTTAATTGTAACCCCATTCGTGTTTATTATGCATGAATAAAATTGAATACCATTCCGGTATACTTTGCGTGGGTTTTTTTAGGTTGACAATTATTTTGTATATTTGTCATTAATGATTATTTTATAAAACCAAATATGGAACATTATATTATATATATTAATTAAGTATAATATAAAATTTCAAATTGATACCTATTGTTAAAAAAAGGTATGCCCATTAGGTATATTTTTGATTGTCAGCCGTTCCCGTAAAGAATGACTATATATATATATATATATATATATATGTAACTATAGTTACAATAGGTGGTTCAAAAACGTTGAATTTGTATGAGAATTTTTTAACTTTAGGTCAATTACTAGAATGGTGAGAAGATTAATACACTTTGAATACATAATAGTAGAAATAGATAATGTATGTGTCTATCATATGTATAGCATAGTTGTGGCTGATTTATGTATATAATTCGATATTGGTGTAATAAATATATTTACAATGGTATTATTGGTATAATATTATTGATTTTATGACGTTCATTTCTTATCGAAATATATTTTAATTTGTTTAGATCTTTGTTATACTGTGGTTAATTATCTCTTTTTGATGATGCATGTAGATTAATAATTAAGTTAATGTATTATTGAAATCTGTTATATTTTAAACTTTATATGTATTTGAAAAAGTAATATATCAATATAATAAATAATGTGGTCTATATTTAATGAGATATTATCTATATATTTCTAGTGACATTGCATATTAACTTTACTTATATAATGTCGTACGTAGTATTAATGATAGTTTATATGTGTGAAATAATATCAGAGGTATGCCTACATATATGTATAGCATAATATATATCACGTGTATTATCATGTCCCAAATCAATTGATACATTAATATTTATATCCATAATTAATTCCCAAGCAACCAGAAACTAGTTGCCGCAACGTAACATTATAGGTCAAATAATATGTTCCAGTAGATGGTCGAATCATAGGTAGTTTGTGAGCAGATAAACGGTTTCCTTTTACATATAAAAAATCACTAGTGGAACATATTATTTTACCCATAAATAAACACCTAGTGGAACGTATATTTTTACCCTTAATAAACACCTAGTGGAACGTATATTTTTACCCATAAATAAACACCTAGTGGAACGTATATTTTTACCCATACACAGTAAAAAAGAAACGTAAAACAATTCATTCATTTATTACAGGAACAATACACAAAATACGGATATGATATAACACGTGAATAATATATATAATAATAAACTGGGAATGCAAGGGTATATTTATAATGATAATACAACAAGAATG
Organism: Osedax fenrisi; assembly: GCA_964019155.1. Taxonomy (NCBI): domain Eukaryota; kingdom Metazoa; phylum Annelida; class Polychaeta; order Sabellida; family Siboglinidae; genus Osedax; species Osedax fenrisi. The sequence continues at coordinate 63,366,503 of OZ025241.1, read as the reverse complement.
TATACATATATGATCATATATATGATTATAATATACATATATAGTATATAGTATGCGAATATAGAGGTTTCTGTTCATTAAATATCACAGTGTATACTTCCAGATATATATATATATATATATATACGAAATTCACGAAGACGATACCGGATCCTAGAGATGATCTTTAATATATTCATGGAGATATTCATCATAGCCAAGCAGGAAGATCATCTTGTTTATTCTGAAATTATAAATTGTATATTAATATAAATCAATTATGATGACACAATCATATGTATATGTGTATACTGTAACTAGTTGTATATAATGAATAATAGACTAGCTGGACATACAAGTGCAAACAGGTGCGAGGTATCGCGTGGTACATTTATCCCTTAGGCAATCAGGGAGGGCCGTGTTCCCTAGGCACACACGCAGTGCTTGCGTCAACCTGATTCCTAAAGCAGTAAACATGTTACATAATGGGACGTCCGATATCTAGTGCGTTAGCTAGATATGGAACGTTCCATTATGCTAAGCTGTACGGACTGTCCATTACGGATAGCAACATGATATATATATATATATATATATGTATATATGGCTATACATGACGGGCGGCATACTTTATAAATGAACATCGTGTGTAGGAGGTAATTTACAACTGAATATAGGTGTATGTTGAACCAATGGTGGTTTTAGGTAGAGGTATGACTCATCACTGGTGACGCATCATTGGTAATAGCAAGGTCGTCATTTTATACTATAACTTACATATATGCGAATATATATACACTTAGGTATATCATGTACACCCTATTAATAAATATTTATATATGTAATTATATCAACATAACAATATTTAACATGTGTACTATATTGCATCATAGTGTATATTAATCTAGGTCATCAGGGGATTACAATTAGACAAAGGCCGGTACTAGTTTATATATAGATTTTACATAATTAAACACACATACATGCACGACGTATGAATTGCACGTACTATGTATAGTTATATAAGTATATATATATATATATATGTATACGTATATATACGTATATAAGAAGTTATAGATATATAGGTGTACAGTATATATATATATATATATATATATATATATATATATATATATATATGTGTATGGAGATACATTAAATACTAACGTCTGTATCTTGACTATTCAATTTGTCGGACTAGAAGCTGGCCAACAAGTTTAGATACATGGAATTCACGAAGACGATACCGGAGGCGATCCCGGATAGCATACGGAAGACGTCTAGAGCGCTAACGGAGATGATCTTGAACATATTCATGAAGATATTCATCTAGCCAAGCAGGAAGAAAACTACTGATGATCTTAATTATCCTTAAATTATAAATTGTATATTAATAAATCAATTATTATAACACTATAATATTTATATGTGTATACTAACTTCTAACTTCTGCATCTTGACCATTCAATTTGTCGGACTAGAAGCTGGCCAACAAGTTTAGATACATGGCAATCACGAAGACGATACCGGAGGCGATCCCGGATAGCATACGGAAGACGTCTAGGGCGGTAACGGAGATGATCTTGAACATATTTATGAAGATATTCATCTAGCCAAGCCGGAAGAAAACTACTGATGATCTTAATTATCCTGAAATTATAAATTGTATATTAATAAATCAATTATCATGACAATATAACATTTATATGTGTATACTAACTTCTAACTTCTGAATATTGACTATTCAATTTGTCGGACTAGAAGCTGGCCAACAAGTTCAGATACATGGCATTCACGAAGACGGTACCGGAGGCGATCCCGGATAGCATGATTAGTTTCGTGTGCAATAACATGAGAATTTAATTTATATGTTTGATTTGATTTTTCTACATTACGCTTAGCAAACATATAATCTGCGTGTCGACGTTTTCGATTTATATCCATGTTGAAATATTTGTATCTAAAAATATAATAATGTTCAATTTTATTTGTATTGGTTATTTTAAGGTCATCCTAGTGTCAACAAATTTTGGATATAAAAATTAAATTAATTTTATATATTATTGTTAATACAAATATATATTGTATAATACTAATTACTAATGTGATGAGTTACTAAAAACATGTTGTAAACAGACATTTTAAATCATTTTAAACAAAGAATAAAAAACGAAAAAAAAAAACAAACATAAATTTATACATATATTTATTTAAGTTTATATTTATTTAATTGTTAATATTTATATTTATTAAAATATTAAAACGTATAAAAATATAATGTTATTATTATAATAATAAAGTCAAATTAGATTTTTTTATGATTTTAGTGAAAATAGCGTTTTCCTATATATTTACATGTAAATATGGGCGTTATTTTTGATGAAACTAGGATGTCCTTAAATAATATTAAAGAATATTGTTAAACATTTTTCAAAGTTTTAAAATATATATTATTTATAATAATTAAGTGGCGGTATACTGGTATATAAAATCTTTATTAATAAATACATCCCCAGGACATCATTCCATACCACCTATTATTATTAATAATCACATTATAGAATACTCAAACCAAGCTAAAAACCTCGGCCTCACACTTGACCAAAAATTTCTTATCTACCACATATAACTAATATATCGAAATCCATTAATTACACCTTACATACGATCCGACTTATTAGACCTTATATAACTACTGAACTTGCCAAACTACTAGTTACTTCCTTAATACTACCCCGACTTGACTACTGTAACTCTACTTTAAATTCACTCCCAGCACATACTATCAAAATGCTCACTAAATTACAATATAGAGCCATCAGAACCATTTTCAGGATAACAAAATACTCAAGACAATATACCACACCTTATATGAAATCCATTCACTGGCTACCCATCTCTTACCGAATACAATACAAATTACTCCTACTGACCCACCATGCCACCCATAATAATAAACCTGACTATCTTACTGAACTACTTACGAACTACAAGTCATCCCGACCACAACGAACAATACATAAATACAAACTAAATATACCAATAACTTTATCACTTAATAAAAAACAGGAATCTTCTTTTTCTATAATATTACCTAAACTATGGAACTCCCTACCTCACTCAATTAGATCTATAGTTTCTGACCACACCTTTAAAGTAAAATTGAAAACACATATATTTAATATAGCTTATAATAATTAATATACGATACACTGCCGAAAACTCATTACTGATGTTGATCGCAGTGTCTAAACAAATTGGTTGCAAGGTTACAAGGTTATATAGTGATACTTAATACATCGTGTATATATATATATATATATATATATATATATATATATATATGTATATTAATGCTGTACAATTTAAAATACTATACTAATAATTATTAAGATAATATATAATTAATAATTATTAATATATAATTAATTGTTATTAATTAATAATAAGTATTGATAAATAATTATTAATTAGTAAATTATAATTAAATAATTATTAGAATAATATATAAATAATAATTAATAATATACAATTAATTATTACTTAATAATTATAATTGAATAATAGTATACATAGTATAATATTTATTTGTATATTATATACTTAATATACAATATATGGTTACACGCATATCTGTGTATGTACGACGTATACCGTACACTGTACACTGTACGATGGGTCGATCATCGTAATTTAATTTTATTAATTACTTATGTTTATCTATATAATATCAGAATGAGTTTGCAAAAAAAAAAATTAAAAAAAAGGTCATTTAGGATGTGCGAGTTGGACTTTAAAATTTTGATTTTTTTTAATCTAAAAAAAAAATTACTACGTTTACCTATATATTTCGCGCACGTGATAGCGTATATATTTAATAACAACTTTTAAAATTTGTATTCATAAATAGCGATATTTACGATATTTATGATGAATCTACGTAGGAAAACACAATTTAAAGATATCATCAAACCAGATATTATGCAACTCACTAAATTACCCACTCATTTAGACATTTTACGCCACTACGTATATATAAATAACATATCTACGGACATCAACAAAATTAAAATTGATATTTTAGATCGTTTAAAAATAATTTGGAATTCTGCTTCATTACCAATTATGTCTGATAATTCTATAATTACTAAGATAAATATATATATACAAAAGGCTATAAAGTTAAAAAAAACACAAAATTCGAAGTATTTTAACGTTGTAATGAAAAAGCATATGGACAAATTTAATTTCCTATTTGATATTTGCGCATGCAAATGCGCAAATAAATGTGACTGTCGGAGGGAAAATAAGGTACCACCATCTGAAAAATCCTTTTTAAATGATCAGAGAACACAACGACTGATGTTCATACAGACTTCATCAACCACGGCAACAACCAAGCAAAGTCGAACTCATGAACCAGTTTACTCTATTCCTGGACCAAGTTCGATGGATATTGATCCAAGGTATATTATTAAAATATTATTTAGTTAATAGTTAATAATAAAATTACTATTAAAATAACATTTTATTTTTCTAAACTAAATAAACAAAATTAATTATAATCTACTTTGTAAAATAGTATAAATCTATGAATAGAATATATCTCTCTATTATAGACTCTATTATTTATATATTTTATAATTTATATTTATATATATATATATATATCTTAATATAGTTATCTTAATCTAGATACATTGAAAGATAATATATAATACATATTATATATATAATATATATTATATATATATATATATATATTATATATATTAGTGATTCAAATGAAACAGACTTTTGTGTTTTTGAAACAAATGAAACCAGATAAATTTAGGTTTGAAACATAAAATATGTTGTGTGTAACATAACATATGATGTAACGTGACATTATGGTGTGCTGAAAGTACAATATGGTGGAAAATTACAGAACGTTATGCTGGAAAAAATATAACACTTATAATATGATACATTTCAATAAATTGTATTAAATAATTAAAAAGCTCGATAGAGTTTCAGTCCGACTCTACTCGAGCGAGTTTCAGTCCGGATTGACTTGACTCAAGTCGGACTCTGGCTCGACGCGAAAAACTCGACTCGTTTGAATCACTAATATATATATATATATATATATATAAATATAAATATATACTCTATGTATTCAGCTTCGATACACTTTCTGATGATGAAGACTATGATGACGATAACAACCAGCACCATGATGACGGTGACAACCAGCACCATGATGACGATGACAACCAGCATCATGATGACGATGACAACCAGCACCATGATGATTCAGACATAATTCTGCTTTCATCTAGTGATTCTTCTGATGACGATGATGATGGGAATTATATACCTGATACCGATTCTTCAAAGTATGTATTTCATGAATACATATAATCTCGTATAAAGTAATTTCATAAGGAATGATCTCGTGCGCAATGATAATATGTATTTATGTAAATAGTTATTTATAAATAGTAGAATTTTATACTGCGTATACGATGAACAAACTATATTAAGTCACTTCGTAATAGATTACCAGTTACATATTTTATTATATTTTATTATATATATTAATATAAATTACGTTGTTAAAAAAAATAGTGTATGTTTTATGTTAATGTTATTTATATTTCAGATTTCAACATCCTTTCTTCCGTTGTATGCTGTCGCATGCCGAAGCTCTTAGAGTTTCAGATCGAGTAGCCGCTCGAATCGTTTCAGGGGCATATGTAGACGATGGCACTGTAACCAGTAACAACTTCGACAGAATCGTAGACAGGAATCTCATCCGCCGTCAAAGAGCGACATTTCGTAAACAACATAAAATAGTTACGTCCATCCAAAGTCTGTATTTTGATGGAAAACAAAACAAAACCCTACAAAATAATGGAAAACTTGTTCTCGAAGAACATATCGCTCTCCTCTCCCAACCGGGAAACATTTATATCGCCCATGCTGTGACGCCAAGCTAATGTGCCAAAGATACCTCTGATGCGATCTTCAGGACTATTGCCGATGTAAATGTTGATGAACTGAATGTAATCGGCGCAGATGGTACTGCATGCAATGTCGGATACCGTGGTGGAATCATAACTAGGATTGAAAAACATCTTCAACATAAATGTCAATGGATCGTTAGTATTAAAAATATTATATATTAAAGTAAATATATAATATTATAATTATTATCTCTAATTTATTAAATATTATATTTACTAATTTATAAAATATGTTTAAAATTTAAACTTTAAATATATCCAACTCTCCCCTATATATATTTAGAACATCTTAATTAAAAAAGTATCTTATACTCCATTATGAAAATTATTAACAATATTATAATTATCTGTATATCTCCTATACAGATATGTCTTCTATATCTTAATGAACTACCACTCCGAAAAGTTTTTATTATGATTGACGGAAAGACTCTTGGTCCGAATCTATACAGCGGAGAAATAGGAAAGCAGCTAGACAATTGTGAGAACACTGATATAATTTTATTTGAACCAATAGCAATTAGTGAGGGTTTTGAAACCCAACTACAAGAGTTGACTGACATTAGTTCAAATCAGAGATATCTTCGTGATATCATTCTCGGTATCAGTGATGGTTACATACATGATAGGCTAAAGACGAGATCACCAGGAAAACTTGGCTATGCCCGGTGGTTGACTACAGCAAACCGAATACTACGTGTATACGTATCAACGTCAATTCCATCTACTAACATGATAAAACTTGTTAAATTTATTATTTATGTATATGCGTCCAGCTGGTTTGGTATTCGCAGCAAACCCATATTCACTAAATCCCCCATCCAAATCTTCAAGATGTTGCGAGCAGTCCGTGACCTAGGGATACCAGAAATTACTCGAGAATGTGACGCTATTATCAAACGAAATGCATTCAGTTTGCACCCAGAAAGTATCTTATGCTGCATGTTAGTAGATTCCAGATTGATGATTAGACACGAAGCTGTAAAAAGAATTTTGAGAGCGAGAATTAACAATGAAACTGGTATCCGTGAGTTTAATTTATCTAATTATAAATTCAATTTGGATGCTGACGACTACTACATGTTAACGGAATATGATGAAGATACATGGCTAGAATCTGTCCTTACTAAACATATTAGTACTGAACTTTTGAAATCACATACTCCTTCAGCTTCCCCTAAATTTACCTTCAAACAATACCCATCTCATACTCAATCAGTTGAAAGAGTTATACGGATTGTATCCCAAACTGCAATTATGAGTTGCAATCCAGAAATGAGAGATGGTCGTATTAGAAGTACGATTCTTGCTAGGGAATTAATGCCTAAAAGATATGATTCGAAGAAAGATTTTCATTTCTGTTAATTTCTATTTGTATAAGTTTGTTTGATATTTATGTATTTTTTGTATATATTATATAGATTATATTTCATATATTTTTGTATATATTTTTAGAATATATGTGAGTATATTATTTTTATAATATTTATATATATCTATTTTTATATATCTATTTATATATATCTTTTTTTATATAACTATTTTTATATATCTATTTATATATATCTATTTATATATATATATTATATATTTGTGTATATATAACTATATTTTCATTTTTATTAATTTCTATTTGTATAATTTTTTTTTATAATTATATATTTTTATATAATATTTTATATATTTTTGTATATATTTTTTGAATATATTTTAATATATTAGTTTGATAATATTTGTATATATCTATATATATATTTTTATATATATTTTATATGGAAATATATGCTATAAATCAGTCTAAATCCTAATAAATATCCAGTAAATCTTGTCTTTATTGATTTTTTGTTTAAAATGTTGTATTATAGTATATTATATGTTTATAGGAAGTTTATCTATATTATTCTCAAAATATTATCTCATACATATTTTTATAGAAATTAATTCTTCTTTTCTGTTAAATATATTATTATTTCTGTATTAAAATGTTCGTTAAAAAAAATTATTACAATTTTCTTAAATAAAAAAAAAATTATTTCTTTCATTACCTGTTAAATTTCGAAAATGAAATCGACAAACTTTAATATATGATTAATGAAATAGTTATTTACCATAAAAAATAAAAAACAATTTTTTTTTTTTAATATTGCGATAATTTTTTCTTCAAAATGTTATACTTTTTTTCTTCAAAAAATACGTTAATTTCTAAAAAAAACTTATAAATCCTTTTTTTTTTTTAAAGTATGCCACATACATCATTATATTAATAGTTTATATTATATATATATGTTATTATTATTAATAGATTATTCAAAATAAAAAATTTTTGGATTTCTTGAAAAAAATAAAAAAAATATTTAAACTTCTAGAAATTCTAGGAAAAAATTATTAAAAATATGTTAACATGATATTTAAATTGTTTTATGATAGTATTAAGATATTGTAAATTTGTATATCAATACGATTATTATAAATATATATATTGCCTTGTTATAATATTTTCCTATCTCTTACATGTTAACTTTTCCTATATTGACCATGTTAATTTTGAAATTGCACTCGCATATGAAACCAACCATCAACATTTTTTTTTTTTTTGTATACACAATATTAAGATTATAAACCCTTAAAAACCAAATAATTAATTAAATTCATAATATGTATACATATTTACTCATCATACCGTCGTTATGTACGGTACATTGTACGTTTCTGCCGTCTCGCATTACCGCCCCACGCTCAGACATCTGCGTATATATAGCGGACCACCGCTATGTATAATCTCTTGAAGAATAATTCTAACCAATTAACGTAAATAAGCCTTGACATTTTACTCCCTATATATAAACACAACTTAACAGTGTAATATATTAGTATTACACAACTTAGACAGTGATTAATACATAACAATAATTTATATATATATATATATATAATAATGTTATATAATATAATATATGTATACACATATATCCATGCATATATATATATATATATATATATATATGACTAATTATCTCCTCTTCAAAAATGATGGCGAACATACCGACCCCAAGTGTGAGAAGTTAATTCAACAGATAACCTCACAAGATTCTCCGCAAGCCATTGATAATTATTATTATCATAATTATTACGCGATACCTATGAATTATAATTCATAGTTATCGCGAACTACATGTGGCCCTTTAATAAAGACCTGTCACACCTTACGATACTTCTATGTTAACTTCTAAAAAAAGATGTCGAATACCTAATATATTCAATAACATGGAAGAATAAATATACTACTCTATCATATTATGCCACAAAGAAGAATATAACAATTCAAGTAGACGCTTCATACGATTACTTTGACGCCATCCTCCTACATCCATCCAACAAGACGAAATCCCCATCACCTTCGCATCTAAGATATTCAGCCCAGCTGAGACTCGTTATGTAAATATCGAAAAATAAATGTAAGCCGTAATATTCGGAATCGAATGGTTTCACATTATTAAGTCTGACCACAAGTGCAGATGATCACCAGGGTTGGGGTCAAATACATTTTATCAAATACAAATACAAATACAAATATTTATTACATTTTTATACAAATACAAATTATCAAATACAAATACAAAATACAAATATTAACACATTAAATATTAAATCATTTGATTTAATCATATTTTAAATCATATGATTATATTTTATATAAAATAATAATCCTTATCCCTAGATTATATATATATATATATAGACATTGCATGGTTAGTGATTGATATGTATTGGATATATGATATTAATAGGTTAATTAAAGCAATGTAGATAGGTGGTATAATTTTTAAATATTAAGGGCACCCGGCACTCGTGATTCAGTTACATGTAAAAGATACGAAAAAGGACTACTTTTTAAAACTTAAATCACTTAGTAATATTTATTAAAATTATTTAATTTTTTTTTATTATTATAGTAATTAATCTGATACTTGTAGTAGACGTGATGTTTTTTAATTTTCTATATGGTATACATATAATTTTAGACGACAAAAAAAAAATTAACAAAAATCTAAAAAAAATGACTAATATGTTATTTTTGATATAATTATATATACATAACTATATAAATGATACTTACACCATAATGCTACATATATTATGAATATAGTGTAAAAAAATAAAATAAAATTATGCATTATAACAAAAGTAATTAGAATTATAGTGAACAAACTTGGCAATTATAATTATTTTGTGTAAATCAAGTTTAAAGTTTTCATAAATAAATTGTATTGATATTGTAAATAAATAAGATTTTTTATATATGTTATTACATTTTATTGATATATATATATATATATATATATATATATATATTAATATATAAAAGTAATGCATTAGTGTATATGTTATGCATATTGAGTATAAATTGTATAATTTATATAATATATATGAATAATAAACTTATATATGATACATACATTATAGACAATACTAAAATGAAAAATATATATATAATGATAAATTATGCACAATACTAAAATGAATATACTTAACTAAATATATATATATATAATGATAAATAATATAAATTATGCATATTACTAAAATGAATATATATAACTAAATATAAAATGAATATATATATATATATATATATATATATATATATAACGATAAATAATATAAATTATGCACAATATTAAAATGAATATACATAACTAAATATATAGGTAATGATGTAATTCTAAAAAGACAGCGATGTAATTCTAAAAAGAATGCAACCTGTCAAAATTCTAATATTTCATAACAAAAGCGCCACCTATACACTAATACATCATATAATAATCTTTGATTCAGTCTTTAAATTTTTAAATTTGATCATATAATCTCGTAAAAATATGCATTTTGCGAAGGTTACGAATAAATTTAATAATTTTAAAATATTTTAAAATATTTATTGTATTTACTTTTTTATAGGTGTTTTAAAATACTTCTTTTTATATCTTTCATTTTACGTAAACACACCATTTTGGTACCATTTTAAAGATAATATTTCAAATATTATAAATAAATCATAACACTGGTCTGCATTTGAATTTTTTTTGTTTGTTATCAAGGGTTTCTTAAGTGATTATAAACTAATTTTTGACACTGAATTCAAATATGAAAACCGTTTTGCTCAATCAGCTCTAGTTTTTTTTTTATTCAACTTTTAATTTTTTCAACAAATATGAGAAATATTTCAAATAAATTATAAAGAAAAATATATTTAGGTGATATATATAATTTATAGGAATATAAAATAACAATAATAAGTATTAATATTAGAGAATATTATTTAAATACTATATAAATGACTATTTGATAGCTTTTATCTTGTGTTTTGCATTAATATCGTCTCATTTTTAACACCAACAGTAGTCCGAAACCATATTTTCATCACATTTTCCTTGATATCTATCTTTCATTATAGTAATATCCTGGAGAAAGCGCTCTCCTTAAGAACAATTGTTCTTCGCAAAAATCAAACAACTACATGGAAAATAATCAAGATGGGATCTTTAAAAAATACATCTTAATTGCCATCTAGACCCTACACTGTTAAAAATAAGGGTATAACATTATGAATTATATGGTATAACATATGGAAATACGAGTTATACCATAAAATTACGTTAAATGGTATAAGATCACATATTATATGGTATAACATTTGTTTTTTTTAGTTATACCATATAGCTATAAGCTAGCTTAATTTAAATGGTATAAGATCACAAATTATATAGTATAACATTTGTTTTTTTTAGTTATACAGTAAATGGTATACCAGGACGCCACGGGGTTATACCATTTTTTAATCAATGTTATACCATTTATTTCTAACAGTGTAGTCTTTTCATACGTACCAAATTTTCATAATCTGCACTGCGATGATTATCCAGGAAATTGTGTATAATAGATTTAAATGCAATCCATGTTCGGAGTGTTAGGATATTCATTGAGTTATCAAAGTTTTTGTCGTGTATTAATTCTCTTATTTGTGGACCATTTAATATACCTGCTGTGATCTTGGCTTCACTTATTTTTGTGAATTTTCTTCTTAGAAATTGCATGGTAGATCCATTGTGATCAAGAGATTTAATAAAATGTGTAATAAGCTCTAGCTTAATGTGTAATGGATGAAGTAGTATTCTATTGGGATTAACAAGAGAATTCTGTATTATATTGTGTGAACCAGGATGTAAATTATCACGTTCTGGCGATATGCGTCTTGAATAATGTTCTCAGTCAGTTCTACTATCCCATTTACAGAGAAAACATGGGTATTTGATATACCCATATGTATGGCGACGATATACAAATATGTATATATTAAAATAATAAAACATTTTAAATAATTATAATTATTTAATATATTACCTTCAAGTTTCAGAAAATCATCCAATTGTGATAATTATAATTTAATGAATCAAGAAGTACAATCATATTATTGTAATTTTCTGACATACTAATTGAACAACCGACAGAGATTGGAGAGACTATATTACCATTATATAATATAACTGCCTTAATACTTTTATTTGATGAATCGATAAATAATCTCCAGTCTGAATCTGCATACGCAATACCCATACCTTCTACCAATCCAATAATATTGTTACAATATACAAGTTCTCCATTGGTAGTAAAACTGCATAAACTCAATGTCACGACTTCGATACCAAGAGTATTAGTTTTCAGTTGTTTCTTTTGAGAACATTTGACGTTCTTCTAATATAGACCCAAGTAATTGAGCAGATTATTGTCTCTTGTTAAGTCATTTAGACCATGTTGATTAAATGGTTCAAGATATCTTTTATTTTCATATGGAATGTATTCCTGTGATAAATCATCATTAATTTCATATTCATCATCTGATTCTGATGATGAATCAAGATTGTCTTGTGGTATTGGTAATGGAATATCTTCGTTATGAGGTACAGGCCGTATAGCTGTAGGTATATCAGGATATATAACACGCGCTTTATTCTGCATATGTATTCCTACATATAGAATTATATAAATATATATGTAGGTATACATATGTATTCTATATATTAACCATTAAGATTTAATATGCAAAATAACAATCCGATACATGATTATGACATTCTCTCCATATCATTGGTATCCCGAAATTTAAAGATTTTAATTTCTTATTGTTCCAACGATGTTAGTTAACAGTACATGTTTTACAACAAATATGCGGTGCAAATGGTTTGTCTTGGTCTCCTAAATGCATTCCGAAATAATCCTTGTAGGTTTTTTTTATAAATGGCGTTATATTTGACTTCTGATTCAATAATGTTAACTTATCATAAATGTAACAAAACTTATCCGGATTGTTAATACAAGTTCTTAATCATGGTAAATGTAGTTTAAAATACGTTATGCGTATTTAAAGTTGTATGAAGTAATGATATTATTAATTTATTTAAAATAATGATTTTTATATTTATATATGTTAATTTCATTAAATGTCAGAAAATTATTGTAAATTAATATACAATATATTTCTGAATATTTAATAATACATATTAATTAACTTATTAAGGGAATACCCCTAATCAACTCCCGTATCATTGGTACACTATTTAAATATTACTAACACTTTTATATAATAAAATAATTAAATATATAGGTATAAATAGATTAAAATACTGTATAATTTATATGAAATCCTATATTTTTCTTAGGAAATTTCTGATATTTCCAAAAAAATAAAAAGTTGAATAAAAAAAAACTAGAGCTGATTGAGCAAAACGGTTTTCAGATTTGAATTCAGTATCAAAAAGTAGCTTATAATCAGTTAAGAAACCCTTGATAACAAAAATGATGCAGACCAGTGTAATAAAAAAATCTCAGAATTATTTTTTTTCGTTATTTTTACGAGTGCCGGGTGCCCTTAAGGAGAAGACGTAGAATTAGAGTAATGAATGGATAATTGATATATGAGTTCTAGAGAGAGAATCTAATATAAATATAAAATACAAATATTAACATATTAAATATTAAATCATAAAATAATAATTCCTATCTCTATACCAGATTGCATAATAATTAATTGAAATCTATTTTAATATATTTAATTCCTAAAGAAAATCAATAAAATAAAAAACTGTAAACAATAGACTGATTGATTGGGATATTATAAGTTATAATTTATAAAACATACATATTCTATATAGAATATTAATTTATTTATATAGTATTCATAACATTATTGTTCTATTATATTATTTGTATTATTTAATAAATGTATTCTTTAATATAAATGGTAAATATTTTGTTAATTTTTTTACATTCATAAAGTAATTGTTTAAATTCTACATTCTATTAAATTATAAAATTAAAATATTTTTAAAAGTGTATTTGAAACTGTATTTGATCAAATACACGAAATACGACACTAAAATACAAATACATCACTAAATAATTATTCAAAATAAACAAAATAAATCAAACAACCCACAAATATCAATACGCAAATAGGATGGTACTCGTATGTGTAAATATCATATATATATATATATATATATATATATATATATATATATATATTAATACGAATGGTTTATAAATATATTTTTCAAAAGGAATTATTCCATATATACATGTTTCTCATTAAGATTTTATTTTCGTGTGCACTATAGTGGTACATTATACGCTCTTAGAGCATATCATGAATTAGAGCGACATACGCCTTGCGCTACATTTGTGACATTTGATATTTATAGTTATTTAATGTTTGCCTAACGTCCGTATTCCCAAATACATCACTAAATAATTATTCAAAATAAACAAAATAAATCAAACAACCCACAAATATCAATACGCAAATAGGATGGTACTCGTATGTGTAAATATCATATATATATATATATATATATATATATATATTAATACGAATGGTTTATAAATATATTTTTCAAAAGGAATTATTCCATATATACATGTTTCTCATTAAGATTTTATTTTCGTGTGCACTATAGTGGTACATTATACGCTCTTAGAGCATATCATGAATTAGAGCGACATACGCCTTGCGCTACATTTGTGACATTTGATATTTATAGTTATTTAATGTTTGCCTAACGTCCGTATTCCCATGTATATAATATATATATAGTGGAAGTATATAGTAGTAATTATATTAAAAATGTAAATAAATATAAGGTTGTATAAAAATTAAAAAAAAGTATGTACACTTTTGTATATCTTATTTAATAAGTTATTATATATTATAAATTATAATTTATAATATAATATATATTATATAATATACCTGGTACTAGGTTAAATATCGTGATTTTTTTAATACTCTATGATATAGTATATTAAAGAATTATCTTAAAGCAGGCCGCCGATTGTTATTATAATAATGTCAGAGTTCATTATAATCATTATAATAATGCAGCTAAAAAATACAGAAAAATAAAACAAAACAAATAAATTAAACAACCCCAAAATAAAAATTGAACTCAATATAATAATAATAATCGGCGGCCTTCTTTGATATTAACGTATCAGACTATATGATAGACTATATCACTGATATAGTCTATGTCCGTAACATGTTTATTCGAATTATTTAAATTACACGAGTATTCTTATAATATTATATTAATTATATAATGACATGAATAATATATATTTATGTAATTACTAATTCGTATAATGAAGTATGTGGGCTTTTAGTGTGTTGATTATTTTTAAACTATATTTTGACTATAATCATTATAATATAATAATAATTATAATAATCCTATTATGCAATGTTATATTTAATTAGTATATTGAATATAACTATCCATATAAAGTTTACAATAACAACTAATAGTATGTGTACTATTAGAAACTACTATTGGTAAAACCCAATTCAATTAAATTAGTTATTAATAGAATATTTAAAAATTTTACCTGGTAAAATTTAAAATCTTACATTTTTTTTCTTACAAGATAAATACTTAATAAATTACTTAATACACATTATGAATGTATATAATTATATATTTAATTCACAATTACAAATTATTCTATATATTTAAATAGTAAGTATATATTTAACAATCTTAATATATATCTTAAAATTATTAAATTTTAAATATTAAATTGATAAAAATACTTGTATTACCTAAGTATTTATAAATATTTATATTTTAATACACATGATTATGGATATATATAATTATATATTTAATACACAATTAAGCATTATTCTATTTAAATGTTAAGTAAATATTTAATAATAATCTTAATATATATTTTAAGATTATTAAATTTTAAATATTAAATTTTAAATTAATAAAAATACTTGTATTACCTTAGTATTTATGAATCATTCCATTTATTATTTCAAAATATAATAAAAATAAATAATAAATTAATTAAAATGTATATTTTTTATTAATATAATATTTTATTTTTTTATTTTATATATATATCCATATGTAATATAAAGTCTAAATCCATCAATTCCCTATAGACATATATCCAACAATACTACGTATTTTATTGAAAATGGTGTGTCTACTAAACAGTTATTTTTATGGATCCAATATATATAGAGTGAAAATTCAATCATTATTTAAACTTACCCATTCTATTGATTTTTAAATTATTAATAAATAATATTTAACTTTATTTCCTATATATTAATTATATAATTTTATTAAAAGTCAAATTTATACCAAAAGTGATAAATTATGGCCCTAAACTATTTGGTGGACACGAAATTCTCCTCCAAATAATCATGTCTACCAAATGATTAATATTATGCAAGAAATGTCAACCAAATCTGGTATGTTCATATATATATATATATATATATATATATATATATATATATATAATATATTAGAGTAAACATATAGATATTTTATTGTGAACATATATATTTATTCGTGGGTGTATATAATTGATCATATAGTTGTATATATATTAAATTATGTCCACAAAAATCGAGGAAGCAATTAGTAATATTACTTTAATTTTTGATAATAAACTAAAGATTATAACTGATCAACATAATAAAACGATTATATAATTAAATTTAATAATTGCTAATCAGAATACTATAATTGAGAAATTAGAAGAAAAATCTAATATTAATGATATAAAACTTATGCTAATATTACATCTGAAAATATAACTACAATTCTTAATAAAGTAGATGATTCTATTAAAGAATCATTTATACTACTTTATACTATAATACCTATAAATAAGGTTTGTCCTTGTTGCGATTGTCTCAGAGCAACCAGCCCCTGGACCAGTTAATATGTGCCAACTTTCAACATAGCTTATTTTGAAAAGTCTTTCAAAATATTTTTGTAGGGTTATTTTGAGCATTTAAAAAAATTCAAATAAGTTCAAGTTAAAGTTGTTATTATTCATCATAATTTTCGATTTATATTATATAATTAATAACTATCATATTATATACTTAGTATAATACTATATATATAATAATAATCATAATATTATTTTGTATTCTTAGAATAATTCTATAATTTATCAATACTTTATTAAATTTGTGAAATATAATTATATTCTAATTCTATTTATAATTAAATCAAATCTAATACTACTATTAGTAATTATATATAATTAATAAAACTGGTTTGGTAGTATAGTGGTTAGATTGTTGTATGCAACATAGAAGGTCTGGTTACGATGCCCTCAGGAGGTATATTTTTTATTATAAATAATAATAATTTTAATAATATTACTATTTACTAGAAATTATTGTAAAGCAATTTACAAAGAAAAATCATATTAATAGCATACATACCTATATACTTAGCATAAATATCATATATATAAAACAAATAAAATTCTATTAAATATTAATATTTTATATATTTAGGTGCAGATGTACCATAATGGAAGCTATTCTATAAATTCTTTTAATTAATTATATTTCCATATATCTTCACAATTCGTACATATATTAGTGAATCTGATTTTCTTCAATTATAATTATTTATTAATTAATTAATATTATATATATCTTGTTTCAAAAACAACTGTGTTCTTTCTTTATGTGTAATACACTAATATAAAACCATTTTCCTTTCAGGTTAACAATGTTTTGATGATCAATTAATTATTTATTTTGTATTAAATTTTCACTAAATCTGCATACAGATTCAATTTCTTTTTTAATTATATTTCGTAACACTATACAAGACCATATTTTATACAATGCTACTTTTTAAATATTTGTGGAATATACTACATTTTACTAATTTTCAACATGTATATATTTTATTTAAATTAATAAACTTATATATTTCAATAAGTAATAATATATAGACAATTTTTATTGATATGTGTTTAAAGGTACTATTCATTAGTTACATGTAAAATAACATCTTTTCAAAATGTATCCATTTATAATATTAAAGTTTTAGTAATAATTATTTAACAATCTTATTATAAATATATTTTAAATCATGATTAACAAATAAAATAAAAATGTATCACTAATTTACTACATATATATAGAATTAATAATGTATACTGTTCATTTATATATATTGTGAAATTTAAAGAAAAAATATTCAATATGTAGTTAATGAGATATACAAAATAATTATTCTGACTAAATCAAGTTTAAAGTTTTTTTTAAATTAATTCTCACACTATATATAGTTACTAATGTATATATTATAGTTATAAATTATATTAAAAATATAATTATACATATACAATTTATTTTAATTATCCTGCAGCATATATATTGTCTTGATGTTTCATCTTCTTCTTCACCTTTGTAGCATCCAAGCTTCGTAATCTGTCTTGTTGTACTGCATATTCTGCAACCGATTATAATGAATATCCTAGCAATCCATCAAATGCAGATAAATAGGCCTGCATTCCAAAGTTAAATGTTCATACTGCCATTGTTACAGCAAATTGTTCTAGAATATTAAAATATAATTAATAAAATATAATAAAAATTAATACAATGTTATACCTTTGAACATCGAGACTAAATCATATTATGAAAACTTTTAAACTTTTTTTACATATGGGGCTATATTTTCACTTGTTCAATAACAAAATCTTTATGCAATTTTTTAATCCTGTATAATTATTTTTATATATTATAAATTGATATACCCAGATTTAATATATATATATATATATATATATATATATAATATATGAACCTTCATATTTTGCTTTCTTGTAAACACAATAATCTCCACATAATTTCAAAGTCAATAACTTAGCCGGTGTAGTCGATAACTGTAGCAAATAAATTAATTAAAATCAATTGAATTCATATAATATATTCACTAAAGAATTTGAGCAAAAGTTATTTAAAAAATAAATATAAAAAAATAATCCATTGAATATGAAATTAATTATATTTATTATAATTTACTGATATTAAAAATAAAATACATGACATTGGATTACATAATAGAAATTGTAGACTTTAAATAGATATATATAAAGTATGTAGTAGAAATTGTAAATAAATAAAATAAAATATAGAGTATATAAAGATATTACATGGTTAGTGATTGATATATATTGAATATATCAGATTTATAGGTTAATTAAAGCAATGTAGATAGGTGGGTGTATACTGTAAGGGAAGATTAGTTATAAAATAATGAGTATATAAAACCCTGTAGAAGCAAGATTTATCATGGATAAAATTTAATAAGTATGATGTAGATAGCGATGAGTGGATTGGGAAAGCCGAAGAGTGAGTTAATAACATTAATATATTATAAAATTTTTTCTTAAAGATTCAAATATAAATACAAATATTAACACATTAAATATTAAATCATAAAATAATAATCCCTATCTCTATACCAGATTGCATAATAATTAATTGAAATCTATTTAAAATTTATTTGATTCCTAAAGAAAATCGATATGATAAAAAACTGTAAACAATATACTGGTTGCTTGGGATATTATAAGTTATAATTGATAACACCTATACATAAAATATAAATTAAATTCATATATATAGTTTTTATCAAATACGAAAATCAAATACAAATACATGCAATTACTGGAATGGAGGCTTATAGATTGTGAACGGAGATTAAGTGAGGTAGGTAATAGTTGGTGTAGAAACGAGATAGGATATCAACAATTAAATGTTACAGGTTACATGGAATATGTAATATGGCGATTTGAATATCATATGTATATAAATTTGAATTTTTTAATAGATATTAAATAAATTGAACAATTTTTAATCAAAGCAAAATTTTATAAATATTAATCATTAATTTGATATTATACAATCGATAATATATAAATGTTACAAACTTTATCATATAGTCGATTTCTAGAATAGAATCTTGATCATTACTTTTATATATCAAAATATATTATTTGATAAATCCAGCTTTAATAATAAATTTCCTAAATCAATTCTATAAAGATTATATATTATTATAATAAAAAATAATGAATATATATTAAATAAAATTAATAAAGAAATAATACAGAATAATAAATAGAATAATACATTTGATTAGATATATAATTGAATATGATATTTTAATAACAAATAATGAATATACATATATTTAAAACAAATATATAAATAAACTTTTATTTTATATAAATACTAATAATGAATTACTAACATGTTTAAAT
The DNA here is from genome assembly GCA_964019155.1 of Osedax fenrisi. Classification (NCBI taxonomy): domain Eukaryota; kingdom Metazoa; phylum Annelida; class Polychaeta; order Sabellida; family Siboglinidae; genus Osedax; species Osedax fenrisi. The sequence goes on along the minus strand of OZ025241.1, from coordinate 63,345,855 downwards.
AAAGGATCTTTTTTAATAATGTCTTGACCATCATGCATTTTATAATATTATTGAATTCTGGATCTTCATGATCTTTAGTGATTTAACTGGCATAGCTTTAGAGTAATTTCTCTTTAATTTGATTATAAAAGTTCTTAAAATAAATGTACTACATTCTGTATTAATTTAATTGATTAAATAGGTAATTTATATAATTTAAAATACAAACCATTGCATAAGTTTGCTATCCTACATGTTCAATTAGTATGCCTTGAAATTTACCGGCAGCAATCAAATTTGTATTATATTCCAACATCGCTTTTGTTTTGACTCCAAAAAAGACTTTTCTTAAATGTAATTATTCATCACCTGCAATTAATTATATATTTTTATCTTATATATTATATTCCATATTATTATACTAACATATTTAATATGTGTATGTATATGTTTGTACATCAAAATATATATTGGATACTACTGATTACAAAATAAATAAAGTAATATTAAATTATTGAAAATAAATTAATAAATTTAAAATAATACAAAAATACATCAATACCAATACCATATAAATAATTATTAATTAAAATATTATTATTTTCAATTACGAAATGTTAATAAATAAATATTATTGACATGTCTAAAATATAATATAATTTAAAAGATATTAACAAAGATTTTGCGAATCAAAGATATAACACTCGCTACCTACGCAACATGATTAGTATTCATACATCCCGCTTCTAGCAGCAGTATCGAAATCGATTTAGATTTGCCGCAATTTGCATACTACAATGTTTTCATTACTCTTATTAAATTACTTGCAATATAAATTAGCTTTTACTTGCCACATAGACATAGACATTTATAGGATTTAAAACCAACATATCCTATTTCTATATATTAGTAATAAACACTTAATAAAATAATAATTAAAAGCATATTATTTTTCATTTTAAAAGTGCATAGTTTGATACAAATTTACATTATAAACAACACATAGTTCCAAAAAATGACCTATATATGTGGTGATGTTGGTTTTTGTATACAAAATTTAATTACACGATTGAGTGTTCTATCTTTCATTAGAAAAATCTTTGATATTAATATGAAAAATTTTATTATTTAAAATTTGAATATTGGATGTTAAATAATTATATACAATTAGTTTATTAATTATATATTATTATTTGGTAACCAGTGTTCTCGTGCGAAGTGATTTCATGGGGAATGATATTATACGGATTGGTGATTTCGTGTGTAGTTTAAATTCTACTATTTATAAATAATTATTTATATATATTATCATTTCACACGAGATCATTCGCCACAAAATTACTTAACACGATATTATTGGTATTCTATTATTTAACTAATTATTTTGTATTATATTACACATATCATTGATTATATAATTAAATAAAAACCATTCGATAACTCCTGTTCTGTTTTGCACTTGATTCTAAAATATTATTATCATAAAGTTAAGTATATATGATATTATAGATTAAATATATATATTATATATATTACGATATTTATAAGTTTTAATTTTAGCGTTATACTCTAAACAGTGAAATTAACAGATATAATTAAGAAGAAATTTACAAATGATAAAGAATACATAAGTAATTGTAAATGTAATTGTGGAATTATAAACTACTAAATACCAATACAGTATTAATATAAACTGCGAGATAATAATACCAAAGATTTTGCGAAGCAAAGATATAACACTCCCTATGCATGCAACGTAATTTAGTAATATCCCCAACCGCTGCTAGCAGTAGTATCGAAATCACTGAAATAGATTTAGGTTCGGCTCTGTTTGCATACAACAATGTTTTCATTGCTCTATTAAATTACATGCAATATAAATTAGCTTTTACTCACTAAATATATACTTATAGCATTTAAAACATACATATCATATTTGTTTGTTATATATTAGTAATGAACACTTAGTTTTCATCATATAAATATTAATTTAAAGCATATTATTTAACATTTTAAAAGTGTATAGTTAAATACGAATTTACATTATAAACAACACATAGTTCCTAAAAGTAACCCGCTATAGGTGGCACCAGGGTATTTTGTATACAAATTTGAATTACACGATTTCGCGTAAGTGTTATATCTTTGATAAATCGGAAAATCTTTGATAATACCGTACAAATGTAAAATAATTATACAAGGCATTATCAGTGAATTATTATTTAAATATTACATATATATGTATTATATAAAAGTGTTTAACATCATATATATTATGTAGTGATGTAAACAATTTGATTATTTAGATTAGAATATTAAAAAAGTATTCATGGGATTAAAGTAGTAGTTTTAATATTTTTGTGTACGGTATTAGTATAGCAGTTATTTCATAATTGGAATTTTCAGTTTTCTATAAGCAATAAATATAGTATATTAAGTATTTAAGTAATTATAGTATTATTTAATCCTTTAAAATATTAATAATTTATTACTATAATATTAATAAATATATGAATTATAATATCATATTATAAATATACACAAGTATGTTAAAATGGTTTTCGGCGAAGATTACAAATAAACTACCCTGTTTGGTTAGAACGGACAAACGGCAATTTTATTTAAAACTATATTTATTAAATTACTTTTATTTCTATATTAACTAATGCTGATTGTATATTTTTCATAATGTATAACTATTATATTGTTAACAATATTTAATATGATATGGTATTATAATAATCATATAATATATATGGATACAGGAGAAGTAGGCCACCGATATATTTAAGAGCCGCCCATCGATGTAAATATATGTTACGATTTCACACGCTAAAATATTCCATATGAGTAACATACATACGTTGTTTATGTGTATTATCATATTAACACAAATATATATTATAATTATATACATATATATTATACATGTATAATAATATTAATAGTAACTGTACGGATTATGGTCAAAAGCTTCGCGTTGATGCGCAATTTGAATGCCCGCAAAATTGTTTATGTGAATTAGTGAATTTACAATAGCTTATGATTGGCCATTATAATTAGCGTATGTCCATTTATAGACTAGCATACATGCAACGGCTTATCATTAACATGTGTGTGTGTTTTATAGGTTCACTCGGGATGTAATGCAGCTAAAAAAACCTAGCAATATTAAAAATAAACCCAACAAAACCAAACCAAACAAGTGAAAATAACTAAAACTAAAAATATTAATGTTTGTACAAACAATCATGCGGCGTATGATTCATACGCTATTGTAAATTCACTAATTCGAATAAACAATTTTGCGGGCATTCAAATTGCGCATCAATCGCGAAGCTTTTGACCAGGTGTACAATTAAATATTTTATTTTTTATTAAATTTCAATTTGTACTATTAGAAATTATAAGGTACTATAATGGATAACATATTGATGGATTATATTATACATATGTAATATATTGGTTCTACTTGAAATTAAACAGACATTCTAAAACTATATCGATATCATGTGTACGTAACATATTCGAATATAATCGAATAAATTCTAATAGTATAAATTAAAATTTAATAAAAAATCAAATTTATTAACAAATATTTAATTGTACAATTACTATAACGGATAACTATAGATATATATATATATATATATATATATATATATATATGGATTATATTATTATACATATAATTATAATATATATTTGTGCATTTGTTTAATATTATATAATACACAAAAGCAGTTTATGTATGTTACTCGTATGGAATATTTTAGCGTGTGAAATCAAGCGTAACATATTTACTTTAGTGACATATATTTATTAATTGGGCGGATCTTATATATTAGTAAGACCGCCCAAATTGAACTCTTAATTATATCGGCGGCCTGAATATATATATATATATATATATATATATATATATTCGGTACCTGGTCAAAAGCTTCGCGATTGATGCGCGATTTGAACGCCCACTAAATTGTTTATTCGAATTACTGAATTTACAATAGCGTATGATTGTTTGTTGAAACATTAATATTTATAGTTTTAGTTATTTTCACTTGTTTGGTTTGATTTGGTTGGGTTAATTTTAATATTGTTTAGGTTTTTTTAGCTGCATTACTGTAAATGATTATATCCCGAGTGAGCTTATAAAACACACACATATATAAATATATGGTAATTATAAGCCGTTGCATGTATGATAGTCTATAAATAAACATACGCTAATTATAATGACCAATCATAAGCTATTGTAGAATCCCTAATTCGAATAAACAAGTTTGCGGGCGTTTAATTCGCGAAGCTTTTGACCATAATCCATATATTCAATTAATAATATTGATCAATAATTATACTTATTTCAATAGTTTCATTTTAATATAAAATGCATGTTAAAATGTATATTTTAATAAATAAACACAAGAATATAATAATCTATTGATAATTGATAATTAAAGTTAACTTATGCTATCATAATACCAACTATATGATACATTTTCATAATTAAAATTTCATATTTTTATTTTGAAATAAAATTTACATTAGTTCGTATAGATTCTATAATAGAGCCCGTTTTTATAGCTAAGTAATTTATCTAATATATATTATAATTATGCTTACATATTATTTAATAATAATTTATTATGATATAATAATTATAATATAATTATAATTTTAATAATATTGTACATACACGTGACATGTGCTTTTTAAATGATTATTCGAAAAATTCTTATATAAACATAATATAAAAATAAAAGACATATTTATTTTATATAATGAAGATATTATATGATATAAATAATATATAGTTATTTTAAAATATAACTAACCATATATAATATGTTCGTGATTGATAGAAAAGGTAAAATAGTTTAAATTATCCAATATTATATTGAATATACGAAATTAATTTAATATGTATAAATATAAAATGTGTCATGAAATTTGTCATTAATTATAGAACATATATATCAGAAAATAATAAAGTTGGAGCGAAAACTTTAAAATTCAGAATGTCCAAAAAATAATTATTTAATGCATAAGTTAATATTGTCAACAAAATAGTTAGCTTATACGTAATTTTTATTTGGTAGACAATATTTTTATATATTTTTTATTATTCATTATTTTGAAAAAATAATTAGATATATTCAAAGAGTATATCATAATTAATTAGTATGTACATTTTCACCTTCATGGCTATCTTATAAAAAATGGTTACCAAATGATTATATTTTGCATTGTCCACCAACTGGTTATATTACGACTATATATATATATATATATATATATCTATATATATTACAATGTGTACAATAAATATAAAATTATAAATATACACCAATATTATCAAGTATATTATATAAAATGTAATGATAAATTAATATATGTATATCTAAATTATAATAATAGAGTAACTAAATAGTATTAATATAATTTGGAAAATAAAATTTTATAAAATAATTTACAAAATAATAATTATAATAATTATTATAATAAATTAGTATATTTAATAATAAATAAATATTACTAATTCAAACCACATTTTTATATTTTTCTATGCATAATTAATACTTCTTTCTTGAAGAAATTGATTTTTTAGATAGTTTATAATTAAATATAATTTATTATTAGTTAAAATAAAATATATTGTAAATTCCATATTGAGAGTTATATAAATCATAATAAAGTAATACTTATTTATATAATAAGGTATCACTATACAAGAATTATCGAAGAGTACATTTGATATTTTATAATACTTTTTCAATTATTCAATAATCTAAAATATATCAAATTTTATTAGATATTTAAATTATGAAATTTAGTAATTATATAAATTTAGTAATTATTATTTTTGTAATAATGTTGATTTTTTTACATTATTTGCTTTTTTTAAACGCTTGTATTTTATATTAACAGATCATTTTGTATTCAAATTTTTTAACATATTTATTATAACATATTTACCTTACAAAATTTATATTAATATTACATTTTTTTTTAAATTTAATATCAAAAAAAATAGGCGCACCTGTCCTTAAGGAGACCATATGTTTATATAAATATATGCCAAATAGATATATACAATTGAAATATCTTTCATAAATATTATTTTCTAGTAGTAAAAATATACTTTATATAGAATAAATTACAATAAATAACAATTTTCATATAATTTATGTACATATAATTTATCACAAGTTATTTATTTCTATTGTTCAATAATTATTTTTATTACAGCAAGATCGACCTGGTAAGGTAAGGTATATATATATAACAATTTAAATAAATACGTAGGCTAAATAAGTAGTCTACATATAAGCAAAGCCCGGGATTTGATATAAGTAAGTATATTTAAACATTTAAATACATAAATTGATATATTAATAACATCATGTGGGTGATAATTAATATTTTTATTTCAATTCATTATATAATTATTACATCTAGAATGATTCTTCACTGATATGAATATAGGCGCAGTGTACTTTACATACACGGCGTGTGTCACACGCCTCATATTAAGATTCTGCGATCCGGTTATGACCCTCCCCCGTATGAGGTATTCCATGGATTTGTATGTTATTATAATATATTAGAGTAGCGACACCTATAAGTCTTTGTTCTCGGGTCATTATACAAATTATAATTTTCAATATTTAAATAATTATGACATAAAAATATATAGGATTGTAAATTATAGATATTCAATATCATATTGTTCCGTATATAAATAGAAATAACGATAAGAATAATAAGGAATTATTATTTTATAGATTCTTAACAAATATTTAAATGTAATATTTAATATAACCTAAACGTTTTAGTTTTGTTATTAAATAAAATTAATGTACAATTTTAAATAAAATCTAAGTTATTACATTAATGTATAATACTTTACTAAATTTAGTATATTTATATATTTATAGAATATAATTAATTAATAATAATATAATTGATAATTATAATAATATAGTTTAAATTAAATTACATTAGACATAGTAAATTAATTAAATTTCGTAATTTATTTTGAATATAATATACTGAATATATATTTAATTATTTTAAAGAAATATTAACTATACATACGTTACTTACTTTTACTTTTTTAGGTTTTAGGTTTTACTGGGGTGTAATGGAATCAGAGGAATGACGGGGAAGAAGATGGACGCAGTAGTATACTACTATAGGTTGTTGCAATAGTCGAATAGGGGGAGCAGGATGAGGCGATGGTAACAGCAATGGGGAAGTGTTAGTGAATGTATTGGTGCATTTGGGCAATGTGAGTATCAAGGGAAATAGTGTAGTTGATGTGTAGGCCAAGGTTACGGACATATTTAGAGTAGGGGAGGGTATTCATGTTTAGTATGATGGGGTGGTTCAGGTAGAATGGAGGAACGTAGGGGTAAGTGAAGAAGGATAGCTTCGGTTTTGTGGGGGTTAAGTTTAAGGGAGGTGGAAGTAAGCCATTGGTGTATGGAGTTGATGCAAGAGGAGAGTCGGTTGGGGGCATGAGTGGGGGAGTCGATGCAGTTGAGGTAGAGTTGAAGGTCATCGGCGTAGGTATGAAAGGAAATGTCTGGGTAATATATATAACATGCGGAGGAGGTAAATGTTAAAAGGAGAGGACCAATAACAGAACCCTGGGGAATACCATAGGTGATAGTTCGGGGGGAATGAATGTGAGTTGATTCTGCCAATGGAAGAACGATTGGAAATGTAAGAGGTGAACCAATTGAGGGCGGTATAGTAATGCCAATGGTTGAAAGTCGGTGGATGAGGATGTTGTGGTTAGGGTGTCAAAGCAGAAAACATGTCAAGGAGGACGAGTATAGAGCCACGGTTATTGTTTAGACCAGAGAGTAATTACTTAAGTAAGAGGTAATGAGTGTTAGCGCGGATTCGGTGGATTTGTGGGGAAGGTAGGCACTCTGAAAGATGTTGGGAATCTATTGGTTGTAAGGTATGTGATAATTTGGGAGGAGATAACACGTATAGGATCTTATAATGGATTGAGAGGTTAGAGATGAGTCGGTAGTTGGAGGGAGACATATAATTATTATATAAAAGTATTATTAGGTACTACTATATTATTAAGTACTATTATACACTACTATAGTAACTATAGTAAATATAATTTTGATCAAATGGAAAAATTCGATGAACATAGATGTCCGTCGATCGTAAAGTTAATCTGATATGATATACTATGGAAATCGATGTCCGTCGTTCATTAAGTTAACATAATTGTATAAGAATTAAGTTAACTTGATTGTATTGTATTATAATAATATACAAATTACATCTATGTCCGTCGATTTATTCCTGTTTATCAAAAGTATAGTTACTATATATAGTAGTTGTAGTTACTAAAATTATAGTTAGCTAACTATAGTTACTACAGACTATAATCTATATTAGTGTAATAATACTTCTACTACTTAGAATACTATTACTATTACTATTAACAAAGCCCTTACCAAGGGCTTTGTTATTACTATATATTTATTTATATAGTATGTAATTATTATATAGAATATACTTATTATATTATAATATCATATACATATATATATATATATATATATATATATATATATATATATATTTATTATATACACGCATTTATTATATGTGATATTATTTTTATAAATATATATACTTAGCCTTTATAAATATATCATCCTTATAGTCGAGCGGTGAGTATTACTGCCCACGACGCAATTGCGTCGTGGATCTTAAGATATCGCTGCCGCTGCGGGTTCGAATCCTCATTCAGGCATTATTAATTTTATTTAAATTTTATATTCCATTTTAATATTTATAAATATTTATAAAGAACCCTTATGGTTCTTCAAACAAGTTCTTCATCGATAATTCAATGAGTATACTCAACTAGAACTATAGTTCTTAGAGGAACTCATATAAAAAGTTCTTCGTTAGGTGGCCCTAATGAACTTGTTTTAATACGAAGAACCCTGCATTTCAAAATAATGTTAAGAGTGTACATGATGTAACCATAAGCGTCGACGACATCATGAGTATACATGCTACGTTTCACCTATTTATTATATAATATTAGTATGTACATCGTACATTGTATATTGGTTATGTATATCATGCTTGTATGTACACGATTAGATACGCCGTTTATACTATAGTATACTATAGTATAGTAGAATTATTATAATAGTGATTCATTGTGAAACACTCGAACTTTAAATCATATACACTATTTAATATGCAAGTGGCCGTGTATTTGCGTTGCAAACAAATCAAGTGTGACACAACAATAGCGGTTAGAACGTAATCGAGTACATATCACGTGATATATTCATATTGCATTCTAATTGGACACTGGAAAATTTATAAGTACGGCTAAATCTTATTTTCTTAGCATTATTTAAAATATGTTAGTTATCATATTCTCTACAATGTATATTACTAAACTGTTATTTAATGTATTTAATTTATTTAATGATTATAATGATATATATATATATATATATGTGTGTATGTGTAAGTATGCATACATGTGTGTTCATATGTATGCATGCTTTACTACGTTCTGAACTCTACAGTCTCCATGTGTGCATGTGTCTGTCAGGTATATAGGTATATCAGTTTTGAGGTATGTGTATATATTGACGAATTAACGTCAATATATATGTATTAATGGTAATTGATATTCACTCAATATACATATTATATCATATGTATACTATATATTATATATATGTCACTAACTATAGGACATTCTCTATTGCTGTGCTCGGTATTGTACTGTGTATCTGCATTGTGGAAAGTAGAGCTGAAGAAGCGCCACCGAGTGGTTAGTTTATCAATTAGATTTAGTATGTATAATATATATATGTATATTAAATATTAATGATATATCTCATGTAAATTTAAAAAATTCTTACAGGATTATTAGATCAGATTAGCAAAAAAAAAGACAATATGATAAAAGCTAATTTATTCATTAGTTAGTATTTATATATATAAATATATATATATATATTAGTTTACAAAATATATGTACAGATATATATGTTTAAATTTATATATATATATCATCGATTGAATCTTATATGTTCAAATAGGTAATAGTTTATAGTTGATACCTAGATAAACAACTGCAAAGCTATCAAACAAACGCCAACATGACAAGTGTAGATACATCTTCTTCTAGTGTCATAATAATGTATACTGTATACTGGACACTGTATATAATGTACAGCGTGCGGCGTACAGTGTACTCCTCCATTTAAAATATGTAATATTAAATCCATATCATACGTTAATCCACTAATATGATAGTGAGTCAAGTATAATATATATATATATATATATATATATATATTGTGGTTTCCAAATAGAGAAATTAAGTTCAAATATTGGATGAACAATATTCATTGCATATAGTATCTATATTTTATGAAAAAAGTTTCGTTTTTAAGTACTGAAAATATGATTTTATTATATAACTATTTTTTTTTATCTGATATTTCTTATGATATAGAAATATGGGGAAATACCTATAAATCAAATATAAATATTATTATGTTATTGCAAAAAAAAATTATCAGAATTATTAACAAAAAAATCTTAAATTTAAATCTATTACCTTTAATCAGATTATCAAATACATCTAAATTATTTATTAGTAATAATATTCTAAAATTAAATGATATGGTGATGTTTAGAAATATTATATTAAATTATAAATTGTTAAATAAAAATTACAAAATTGATTTTAATGAATATTTGACATTAAATAAACGTAATGATAGATTCATTTTACCATTACTGAAAACTATAAAATACGAAAATACATTATTCTTTAAAATATTCTTAAAAAAAAAATAATATAAAAAATATAATTCAATTGAAAAAAGTTTTGAAATTGTTTTTCATTAACCAATATAATACTGATATATATTTTTGCAGTGATATGTTTAATGATATTAAAAATATATTATTCTCTCTAATATTATATTTTAAATTAAACAAATATTTTGTATTATAAACCTTTATTAAAAAATCAGTATTAAATAGGTATTTTTCCATATAAATTTTACATTTTTACATATTTTACATTTTTATATATTTTACATTATATAACTATACAAAAAAAAAAAAAAAAAAAAACAGTATTATAAATTAGAAATATTAAAAACAAAAACAAAAACAGTATTAAATGTTTACAAATTATGAAAATTACTATTTATCAAAACTATTTTATATTTATTTTACAAATTTACGTTTTATATATTTAACTTTACATAACTAATAACAAAAAAACTAAACAGTATTAAAAATTAAAGGTATTATAATAATAAAAAACAATATTAGAATTAAATCAATTAAAAATAGTATTAATAACCAATAGTAATCTACAAATATATATCTATATTATTAAAATTGACATAAACTATATGATACAAATATATAGACTCTTTTATAAATATTATATTACAATTATGAACAATTTATCAATTATACGTTATACTTTGTTTTGGATTCTAACATGGGAATCAAATATTTATTTTAGTTTTGTTTTATTCATTATTTTATATTTGTGTTTATTGTTTATTTTAATATCCATTTTTATGTAATTTTATTGTATTTTATCCGAATGAAGATGATGAAATATGACATTAAACTACTATTAAGAGATATTGAATTACAAAAGCTAATCACTTTCACTGATTCTCCTTAGATATTGTCTATAAACTGAATTCATTCATATATATATATATATATAATATATATATATATATTATATATATATATATATAGTATACAGTATATGGTATTATAAAACGTGTGCACTATTATATCGAGAATACCTAAAACTAGGTTTCAATTACAATATATTGTAATATATTGTATACAACCATGGTTTTACATCGCAAATATAACAATGGGTCAGACTCAATGATAAGTACTACTTATTAAGTAGTGCTAAGTTGTCGAAACTATATGTAGAATACCTAATCCTTCTTCTACACGCATTGCAAGTAATATATTATGTTGTAATTGTATATGTTGCAACTATAGTTTAAACTATTAATACACGTATGCAACACATATACCATTACACCATAATTGATTACTTGTAATGCTACACGCGAGTAGAAGAAGGATTAGGTATTATACGTTATAACTTAATAACCAGCCTTACTATTGCATAACATCTTACTATTACGTAACACCCTTACTATTACGTAACACCCTCACTGTTGCGTAACATCCTTAATATTACGTAACATCCTCACTATTACGTAATACCCTTACTATTGCATAACACACTTACTATTACGTAACACCCTTACAATTACGTAACACCCCACTTATTGCGATTATTGTTAAGAGTTGCAATTTTGTTTAATAAATCAAGAAATATATAAATAATACTAATACTATATTTAATTATTATAAGTATTATAATACTAGTATAAAAGTACTAGTATACTAGTATATATACTATACAATATTCTCCTACAGTTAATACATAGGTGAACCTTTATTACGAATAAAACTCATAATATTAATTTATGTTCTTCCATTATAGTTATGTATTTAAAATTATAAATAAGCATTATCTGATAATGGTAATACATCGCAATGAATAACTACTACAATACATGTATATAGGTGTAGCCGCAATATCCACCATTTATACAAATATACAACAATTCCGACCACCAATATCGAGTCATATTAAGTATATATTAAATATATATATAAAGAGATATATATATATATATATATATATATATATATATATTATATATATATATGTATATTATATATATATATATATATTTGTATATTTTATTTTTGTATATAAATGATATGATATTGTAGATATGATAGCAGATGATAAAGTTTTTGAAGATAAAACACGTTAGTTAAAAAATTCAAATCTTTATAATGACCATATTTATAAATAACGTATAATATATACTATTGGTAGTAGTAGTAGTAGTAGTAGTAGTAGTAGTAGTAGTAGTAGTAGTAGTAGTAGTAGTAGTAGTAGTAGTAGTAGTAGTAGTAGTAGTAGTAGTAGTAGTAGTAGTAGTAGTAGTAGTAGTAGTAGTAGTAGTAGTAGTAGTAGTAGTAGTAGTAGTAGTAGTAGTAGTAGTAGTAG
>OZ025241.1:63250211-63330211 GCA_964019155.1 Osedax fenrisi | reverse complement strand
CTACTAAGACAATTATGTAAACAAATATAAATACATTAAAAAATTAAATAATATATCATTTATCATTATCAATATTTTATAATATTATATTATAAATTAATTTTATAAATCATCAATATATTTTTAATAAAATATCTTTTGTAAATATTGAAATCAATTCATTGTTAAAAATTACGATATAAATTATATATAAATATAGTTATTTATTCTCAAAAACTATTATATTGCATTGAATTGAATAGTTTATTAAACACCAATATAGCGGGTGCCGATATACATTTATTGAAAACAAAGACATTATTTTTATAATATATTTTATACAATAATTGATTTATAATTAAACTACTTTCTAATCAATTCATAAAACTAAATAAATCATAATTATAATAATTAAAAAAATGCAATATTTATCTTTATAATATAACAATATATAGCTTGCTCAGCAGTTCATTACATGTTACTTCCATTCCTCTCTATCATTCATCGCTATCGTTAATTCTTCATTTGTACACATCGTGTCATCTCTTAATTAAGACTTAATTGGTATAAATATGTTCTCATATATAATGCCTAGAAGCCTTCCTCGAGAGAGTCGTCAGTGTTGTGGATTCCAGGGTAATACTTTACTAACTACTTCGATTATGTTTCTCCAGCAGTGACCGTAGAACCTCAGTCGAAGTTAGAGTCCAAGTGATAGAGCCATATACAAGAACAGTCTCAACTGTAGCTCTAAAGAAGTTTCTTTTGAGTTTATTTGAAAGGTTGGAATCAAGATTATATTCAGGCTACTCAAGGCTGCCCATGCACTCCCGTTTTTTATGCTTACGTCATGTTGAGTTGAATCAATATAACTACATATATATTTGAACTATACACGTGTTATATCATGGACTGATAGGTTTTTCATGTTTATCTGATTTTCGTGATTTAAACACATGTATTCCGTCTTGTCTGATTTTATATGTAAACCGATATCGTTATCCGTATCTTCAAAGTTGTTTATTAGTTTATTTTCATCTATCAGACAATTATTATTTTCATCTATCAGACAATTAATTTTTACAGCTATATCGTCAGCATAGTTAATATCGGTAATGTGTACATCAAGGTATCTATTGATTTTTCTTTTGCCAGAGTGAAGCCGGGATGTAAATTGCTATCCACTGATTTTTTTAAATATATAGTGGATACATATAATGCATATAAATTGTGCAAGTTTATCTCCGTGTAGTACTGGATCCAGTATTTATATCGAATACAGATGTGTCACCATCAGGCGATCTTAACATATATGGTAAGAGCGAGTATATAGTACGAGTATTCTTGCATAGCATCAATATGGCATTTACGATTTCAGTGGGTATACCATATATGATTAAGATAACTTTCATCTTTTCACGATTTATTATATAAAAAGTATGTGAAAAGGCTATAAAGAGGAGATTAACTGGTAGGTTTTAGACGTTACCCCTTCTAGTATACGTCGAATGGTTAACATTTTTTTCTGTCGTTGATCTCTTTGTTCAGAAACCATTTTATTTTTGTCTCAGTGTATGATCTATCTCTAGTCCTATCCTATTTAATAACATCATATTATATATCTTAAAATATATCTGCAATTAGAGTTAGTGTGATTCCCCGATAATTGTTGTTGTGGTAGAAATAACTCCTTTTTTAGGGAAAGGAAGCAAGCATCCTTCATTCCGTATGTATATTGGTTCTTGAGAATATACATTATTGCACTAGTTTATTAAGATTTCTTGAAATTCTCCTAGTTTCCATACTTGAGCTGGTATTTCATCTAAGCCAACAGCGTTTCCATTTGTTATGCTTTTCATAGCTATCTTTAGTTCATCTATTGTAAAATGCCTTTTTTGATATCTAGTACATTTTGTATATTCAATGTACTTTCATCGTTTGATGTGGGAATTGATGGTTTACTAAGTAGTTCCTTGTAATGGTCGTTACATAGTTGAATTCGTTCTTTTCCTCTGTTTGCTTTAAGTTTTGCTTTGTTTGAGTTATTTCTTCCACTAATTTCATTTACTATTTTCCAGGCTAAGGCTGATTTTTTGTTAGACATCGCATTTAGAATTTCACTTATTTTATTCTGAACGTAATATGTTTATTCCTTCTCAAACGATTGTATAAGATACATTTGAGCTTCGTTGAAATGTCTGAAACTTTCTGGTGTCAGTTGATTTTATTTATGTTGCGCTGCTTCGTGTAGTATTTTACAGATTTTACAGATATTATCTGTTTCCCAGGGTATTCATTTTGTCAACTTAGGTTTTAATGTGATTATTTTAGCAGCAGTTTCCTTAAATAAAGTTTAAAAGTGATAATACATTTTCTAGCAGATAGCGAATATGTGGTGTCATGTAGAGATTCGTATTTAGTTTTCATTTTAGTAATAAAAGTGACTCGGGTTTTTGTATCTGTCTTTAATCTTGCCTAATCATAATGTTTGATTTTACTAGCTTTCTTTTTATTAGCTCTGAAAATAAGTCTTATATTTACAGATATAATACGAT
This sequence comes from Osedax fenrisi, assembly GCA_964019155.1. Taxonomy (NCBI): domain Eukaryota; kingdom Metazoa; phylum Annelida; class Polychaeta; order Sabellida; family Siboglinidae; genus Osedax; species Osedax fenrisi. The sequence continues at coordinate 63,327,677 of OZ025241.1, read as the reverse complement.
GATCAGATAGAACACGGATAAATGAGTTATAAGCTCTACCGTTTTTAGCATTTATGATATAATATATATATATATATATATCTGTATAATATATAATATTGTCTATATATCTATTGGATATAATTATAATGTATTTGTATCTATCAAGATGTATCTATTAAGAAAATGTTGTATTTGTAATTGTATATACTATGATTTTTTTTAAAGTAATTGTAGTAGTATCTATTATAAGAAAAAAGTGTGTAATTATAATTGTATCTATTATATATTTTTTGAGTATCGTGCCCAGCTCTATATATATATATATATGTATGGTGTAAATATATATGTTATTGAACCTATTACGATAAATGATCTAACCATCTATAACTACAATCTATAACTATAAAGATAATATACATACATTGAGAGATGCTAATGCCAGCATCCTATATATTACGTAACCATCCGACTAATACAACTATTACGTAATAAACGCCTCTGTCACGTGGTCCTACATCTTTCGTAACCCCTTAACTAGCAATGAACCCATTGTCACGCATCATTAACTTCGTTATATAACCACTACGCGTTGTACTATATCTCATATTCGCTACTATATAGCGACTATTTCGTTGTATTCGAATTTAGAAGTCATCATAATTACTTGTAAATAAATAGCTCCATAAATTTGTAATCATTTCGAATTTTATATTTGTTCTTTAGTATTTTAATTAATAAATATCTATTCGTTATAATATCCTCTATTCCTATGACATAGACGCATATATACATTATAGAAATAGTAATCATATATCATATTAAATAAATAAATGAACTAAAACCATATATTTAAAACCCAATAGACAATATGTAGTAATTTAATTATCATGATAATGTGTAGTTTCATAAAAAATAAAATATTGTAATTATGTATTAAAAATATATTATATTTGGTTTTATATATATATATATACATATTTTCATGACTGAACACATATTTTATTTATGCATTTTTTTTTATTTTCCAAACTCGTGAAATTTATATAAATTCTAGATATTTAAACGTTAGGCATGTTGTTAATTATTACATAGTAAATAATAATGGCTGTATATCACGTTAGAATTAAGTATTCTTTATTAACACAGACACTGAACAAATCGCATTCTACAATGAATGGCGGTTACTAATTTTAGAAGAAGGACGTTAGTTATTTATATTTGTAGTAAGTTATGCAAGTATAACTATATCATGCTTAATAGTATATGTATAATATATAGATATACTTGAGAGTTTAATTACAATGTAATGTATGAATTAATGTTATACAGTTGGGATAAATCTAAAAGCTCTACAAGATATTGCTGAGAAATAAAGAAAATGAATATCTAACTAACGAAATTAATATATAATTATATAATAATATAATTGAATACATAAATAGTCACTCTTATATATAATGTATGATATATATATATATATATATATATATATATATATATATCATATATAATATATTGTAATAGTATACTTAATATTATATGTAAAAGTATTATTATTGTAAAACATACGTATACGTAGATATATCTTCTATAATATATTATATAAAACTTATAAAAGAGAAAATAAATATAATAAAAAAGTTTACTAAAAACTTCTGTAATTTTATAAATTATTTCAGTATACTAAATAATACATATTATATACATATTTGCATATTATATTATAAGGATATGTGCGTGCCATGTATCAATCTAATATGTACTATTATGTATTCATCTTATTATATTATATCTTAAGTATTCATCTTATATTCATCTTATATATATACCAACCTTTAGTACACGTACTAACATATATTTAAATAATGGATCATCATTATTACATAACTTTATATAAATTAAAAATATTACGTAATTAGACTATTGTATTTTGTTAGACTATTTTTTAATTATTATTCCTACTTTTAATATTATTTATATTTAGCGTTTAATTTTAATTAAATACAATTATACAAATATAAATATAATTCCAAATCTATTTGTATTAACATATTAATGAATGAATGAAATCAGTTTATAGACATACTACATACTATGTATATCATACGTATATGGAAGATCAGTGAAAGCCTAGGCTTTATTTGGTCGATACCTCAAATAAGCTCATGTACAGATTACAATATTAGTAAAAGTAATAATATAATAATAATGATTCATGTGTTAGCATTCTTTGTAATATAATTAGCAAATGAAACAATAATATAGAAGATACATATATATATATATATATATATATATATATATATATATATATATATATATATATATATATATATATATATAAATTAATAAAAATAATAAAACACTGTTCATGAATATAATTTATCATCATATTTCAATCCATAACATTAAAGTAAATAATAAAATAAGATAATAAAATAATTATATAATATTAAAATATATTAAAATATATATTAGTAAAATATGTAAATTTATAATATTGTAATATTGAGAACTTGTTAATACAAATATTAAATTATTATAAATATGTGTAAAATAAAAATATCTAAAAGTATATTATAAAATTAAAATTACTAAACAAAAATTAATAATATTTCAATAAGACGTGCAATTGCTCACATTCCTGTCAAATTACAGATGACTAATAATACCAATAATAATTTGAAAAATTATTTAAACAAATAAACAATATGTAAGACAAAGATGTAAAACAAATATAAATATTAAAAAAATAGATATTAAAATATATAAAATATGTAAAAAAAACTAATAATTACTTATAAATGAATATTTTAATGTTTTTTTTAGAATAAATACATTATTAATAATATTTGTTCGTAAAAGATTATTAAACATTAATTCATTATATAACTTTGATCCTTTAAAAAATATTGTATTTTTTAATTTATTTGATTTCATAAGTGGTAGAATAAATTTATTTTTTAGTTTATTTAATTGAAATATGAGTTATAATCTAATTTATATTTATTATTTAAGAAATTATAGATTAATAATGTGTTTCTATATATAATTAGATCTTCAAATTTTAAAATATTATTTTTTTTTAAAAAAGGACCAGTATGTATTAGAAATTATACGATTTATAGTTTTAATTATACAATTTTAATTATACAATTATACAAATTATACGTATTAATGGTAATTTTTATTTAACTATTATTTGTTTATTAATAATTCTTATAACTTTTTTCTGTAACATAATTAATTTTGTAATATTTGATTTATAAGTATTTGACCATACTTCAATCCCATATGATAAATTAGATAAATAGAACGAATTATATATAATTATATATAACAAAATTAAATATTTGTTATCTAAAAAGATATTTTTTTTATAGTATATATAATTTTTGACAATTTATTCGATAAATAATTTATATGTTTTTTGTAGGTTATTTAGGAATCTAAGTAGATCCCAAGAAATTTATAATTATTAACTATATCGATTTTAATGTTATCTATTGTTTTATCTTTTAATATAGCAGAATTTATATATGGCAATATTTTTGTTATTTCGATATTTAGCTTAAGCTTATTTATATCAAATCATTTTTTTTAACTTATCCATGTAATTGCAAACAATATGTTAATAATCTATCATTTTCAGCAAATATAGTTATAGATGTATCATCTGCATATAAATTGATATTAATATTATTTACTTTTTCAATATTAAAAATATTGGATATGTCATTTATAAAGATAATAAATAGTAGAGGTCCTAGAACAGATCCTTGTGGCACTCCATATCTTATAATCTTTCTAGGTGATAGAGTATTATCAATTCGTGTTATAATATTTCTATTTTTAAGATAACTTTTGATAAATAAATTTGGATCACCTCTAAACCCTATATATTCTAATTTAGCAAGTAAAATATTATGATCAACTACATCAAATGCTTTCTTGAGATCTAAGAATATAGTAGCTACTTTTTTTTTGGAGATAGTTTATGTAAAATGAAATGCTGAATATTTAATAATGATAAGGTTGTATTTGATCTGGGAACAAAACCATATTGATTTTTGTTTATAATATTATGCTTAAATATATATTTTGATAATCTATTAAAAATAATTTTTTCAAACATTTTATTAAATTTAGATATTTGTGGTAGTAATGAAATTGGCCTTAATTGGATATTTGTTGTTTATCATTAGTTTTATATAAAGGTTTATTAATTGTAATTTTCATATTGTCAGGAAATGTATTTGTTTGGATACTTAAATTTAATATCTTTTTTAATGGTTCTAAAATATATTGAATAATATCTTTTATTAAGGTCATGTCATGATTATTTATATCTAATGATCTTTTTGATTTAATATCCTTAGTCACTTTAATTATTTCATCATTGTCAATTGGTAAAAAGTAAAAACTATTAAAATTATTAGATAACATTTCTTTAAAATCACTTTTATTTATATTATTAATTGAATTATTTATTTTACTTCCAATGCTCGAAAAATACTCATTAAATGCATTACATTGTTCGTACCTTTCATTAATTTTAATATTATTATCTATAAAAGTATTTTGATATTCCGAGTCTGTAGGTTTTATTATTTTATTAATGACTTTCACATTTTCTTCTTGTGTATTTGCAGTAAAAAGATTTTTATAGTAATTATTTTTTTAAATTTTAATATTTTTATTAATTTAATTTTTTAATTTTTTATATTTACCAAATATACAAGGACAATTGTTAATTTTGTATTTTGTATATAATTTATTTTTCTTTTTATTGCATTTTTTAATTTATTATTTAGCCATGGATTAAAATTGTGATTCAATTTAATTACTTTTTTAATAAAAGGAAAGTGCTTATTAATACTCTTAGTTAATATATCAATACATGTATTTTAGTGTTTACAACAATTCTGATTATTTAAAATGGTATTCCAATGTATTGTACCTAGTTCTAATTTTAGATAATGTAAATTTAATTCATTAATATTTCGTGAATATGTATATTGATACTTTCTTTTAACAACTAGATTATAATTAAAAATACAAAATATTAATGAATGATCACTAATATCTGTATGTATTACACCTTGTATTACATCAGAACAATTTGTAAATATATTGTCTAAACTTGATATTGAATTTTGGGTAATTCTTGTGGGCATATCAATTATATTAGATATTCTTAATTGGATCAATATATTTTTTAACGAGTTAGATAATACAGTATTATTTAATAAGTTAATATTATAATCACCAAAAATATACATTTCTCTACTTATATATTTATGAAATAAGTTAAACAATAAATTAATAAAATCATTTCCATTATAATCAGGTGATCTGTAAACATATGATATAATTTTAAAATCATTAGAATTAAGAATTATTTTAATTGATATAATATCAATATAATTATTTTATAATATGGAACAATAATAATATAATTTATTATTTATAATTATGGAACAAGAGAGGTCTTCAATTATGCAACATTCTATCAGTTTACTAACTAATATAAGTACACCTCCGCCTCTATTTTTATTGGATAATATTCTATTTTTTATAAAAATATTATAATTAGGGTAATATATATCTGGGTAATCTTTATCAGTAAGCCATGTTTCCGTTAATATAATAATATCAGGTTTATGGGAAAGTTATCGATAAATATTAATAATTTATTTATATTTTTATTAAAATGTCGTATATTTAATAATATCATTGATAGGTTTGTATCTTTATAATGTATTTCATTATATTCATCTATATTTAAAAGATTCATTTATATTTATAATATTTTGTTATTGTATTATAGATTTTTTTATCTGTATTATTATATATTAATTTACATTCATTGTTTATAAATTGAACTTTACAAATAGTATCTAATTTACATTTGGCTTTATCTATTTTAAAACATTCTCTCTTTTGAATAAGTTGTTCTACTTTATTAAAAGATGAATTTTTAATTTATATGCATTTCTGATTAATATTGATTTTGATTCTTCAGAATCAAGTACAATTTTCATCGGTCTATTTTTAGATAAATTTGTTATATCATTTTTATTAAATTTACCAATTCTATGGAATTTATTTATTTTTATATTTTTATTTTTATTAGATACTATATCTATAATATTTGATATTGATTTAAATTCAGAATTTTCTTTAGAATTTGTTCTTTTACATTGTATAGAATAATAGTTTTTTTATACAATTTACATTATTAGTTTCAGATATATTTTAATTGACTGATTTAATTATTGTATTTTCAATAGTTTTTTCTAAGTTTTATTTAATATATTTGCATATGATTCTGTATCATTACATTTATCATTATTAATATTTACACTATTTATTATAGATTTCAATTCTGTGATATTATTTTTTAGATAATTTATTACTTTCTTATTTTCATCAATTACTGATTTTATATGTTCATCAAATAGTTTTTGAATGTAATTTTTATTGTCTCGGACAACTCTAAATTAGACATTCTATTTGCCATATTTTATTTCGTATTAATTTATAATATATAATGTATTCAATACTTAAATAAGCAAATTAAACAAATATATATATTATTTAATTCTACATGATAAATATATAAGTATGTGTAATTAATATATATCCATATAAATTTATTTATATATATATATATATATATATATATAAATAAATACTGATAATAAATAATGTGAATAATATACACTATTATACAATTTTTACATATAATATACAATGTATTCACTATTAAATAAGCAAATTAAACAAATATAAATATATTTTAATAATACATGATAAATATAAAATATGTATAATTAATATGTATATAAATACTGATAATAAATTTATGAAATAATATTAACATATAATGTTATATAGAATATGATAAATAACTTAGCTGTATTGTTTACGGTTGATTGCGTTTATAAACACGTCCGTTCGCTATGAATTCTAACACATGAATGAATATGACTTCCTGTGTGTGTAGTCGTACACACACAAACAACAGTACACACCGTTTTTGTCGAAAGCCTACGTTTCCATCTGGAGTCTTTGAAAAACAATGTGTATATCTATAGATTATTCTTATAATAAATAATAATAAATAACCTATAGGTTATTCGTATTGGTAGATGTTAAGTATATTTAGGCTAGTAGCTATCAGTAGCTAGCAGCTATTTAACAAAGATACGAATGATATAATGGTGGTTGATAGTGTATACGGTACATATATTAATAAGAGATTTCTATTTATAATATAGTTTTATGTTTATTATGAATTACGATCATTATAATTAATAATTATAATATAATTATAGTATAATTATAATATAATTATAGTATAATTATAATATAATTATATTTAATAATTATTAATTATACGATGTAATAATAATAATAATAATGTTAATTAATAGTATAGGATGTAGTGACTATAATAACAATAGAAATAATTAAATAAATACAAAATCAATAATAATAATTTATAATAAAGATAATAAATTAATTTTTAAACTAATAGAATTTCGGATCGAGAACAGTTTATTTAATGGTTTTAATTGTGTAATTAATTTGGTATTTTAATAAATATCAAATATTATTTTATATATATTATTATATCATTATATATTATATCATACCAGTACATCATTTGTATCTATTATTATGTTTTTCTTATTTTAAATCTAAAATTTGCCTTTCGAAACTAAGTGACAATAATACCTAATTCAGATGAAATATACGTTATCAGTCCATAAGATTGTATTCCTTGTATGTAATTCACTTGTGTATCAATATTACTATATTTATTCTGAAATCGTTAATAAATATTTAATGAAATAGTAATATTGTAGTAGTCACATAATATATTTATATTGTAGATACACGATTATGACATGTTATAAATTAAGTATATTCTATATATGGGATACTATTTATTTGAACATACATTTGATATATAATTATTTAATGTTATTTTATTTAGATACTAGAAATATAACATTCTGCTAGGCTATTAGTATAATAATATATAGTATTTAATATTACTATTATGAAATATATCTAAATTTTCGAAATAATTTTCTTATTTCTTGTCTATATTAATTATATATTAGAATAATTATATTATATATATTCTTATATTATATTATTATAATTAATGTTAATTTATACTTAAAACTTATACAAAAAGCACAACATTTGTTTTTGTCTAATCCATTCATTTAATTACTCTTATTTCAATACAATGGTAATTTTATTCCACTTATAATATCTTTAATATATAAAAATAAAACTACATTTTAGTTTATCTCCGTAATTGTATAACTGTATTTTCTCTTTTAAGCATCATGGGTATCTACTAATAATCATCCATTTAGCTTCTATTTATATTAATATCTTACTTATATTCTTATAATTTCCCACTTTTATTTAATCTATCTTTTTATTTATATTAAGTTGTAACTTTTTAAAGGTAATTATTCACTATTTTTTCGTCATATAAATATTCTCTATATTCACTTATTAAATATACATGTAGCACTATGAATTTATAGGATTACATAATAATTAACTCGAATAGAAATAATAAATATTACGATTACTACAAAGATTGTATTTATTGGAGTTTGAAATAGTTTTTAAGTGACACGAAATAGATAATTAACTATCAATTAATATAAAAATATAATTAACCGCATGTAGGGCTAATGGGCTAGTGAGAATATAATCGGAAGGGAATGTAGATTTTAGAAATAGAAAAGATTCTCCATTTTAAAAGTATTACTTTTTTACTTAAAATATAATGTATATTATCTAGAGATCAATGATACACATTATAGAAGATAATTATTATATGAGAAAACAGAGTTACCGGGAAACTTAAATAAAATTTGAATATCATCTGCAGACGCATGCATATAAATAATATTTAAATTAGGTAAATTAACAATAATGATAAAGGTAAAAAATGAATAGAAAATAATAAAGTTCCGAGTACATAATTGTATAAACAAGAAGTAAGAATGTAGTACTATAGTCTTCCAGGTACCTTACGGATTATATCATCTTTTTGGTTCTTTAAAATGTCGACAATTTTCACATATGTTATCATTATAATATATTATTTTAAAGTGTATTATTATTCGTGTTTTTATTTGTTTTATTATATTAACTTGACGCCAATCGTTTTCATTAATCAATAAACCTTTATATTATTATTTTTATTTATTTGTATTTAACTTATTGTAATTTGTTGGGTCAGATAGATCCTATATCGTATATGTTGGTATCAACTTGATACTATCAAGTGATTTTGTTATATCCAGGTAAAATAAATATACGCAATTATTATTATTTATAAAGCTAAACAAGTATACTTAGACTATAGTCAATTAATACAGGTTTAAGAGGTTCCTGTTTAAAATGATTTCAAAAATACTCTAGAAAGGATTGTATGAGGATGCATATATATATATATATATATATATATATATATATATATCAAAGTAAATAACCTTGTCAATAGGTTCAAATAGAATACTTCATACTTACTGTTTAAATATTATTCTATAATTAAGAATAATCTAATTATCAAGAGTAGCTTTATTTTTATTTGTTTATTAATAGTATTCGTATGTGATTTATCATCAGTTTCGGTATTAAAATATGTATTTTTAAGGTATATTCGTTATTTAAAGATATATATATATATACCCAAGCAACCAAACGCGTTGCGCGTCAACGTAAAATATATAACAACGTTCCACCAGTGTATATATTATGGGTCAAATAAACACTTTGGATATAATTATTTTATTTATGCAATATATGTTCCAATTTTGTATATTTATAGGTAAAATAAACACTTTGGATATGAATATATTATGTATTCAATGTATGTTCCAATTTTGTATATTTTATAGGTCAAATAAACACTTTGGATATCATTAATTTATGTATTCAATATATATTCAAATTTGTATATTAATATATACAATTGTATAAGTCAAATAAATACATTGGTTATTACAACAGCGATATCTATAGTGAAATATTATATTTTATAAAATATATCTCTTATCAATAAGAATTATTATTTATAGAATTATATATATCAATATAATTGTATAATATACATACGCACACACATACACACACACATACACAAACATATATATATACCATATATTAGTGTTAATTTATACACTTATTTCTGTTTAATATTTCTGTGATTTATTTCACATCCCACATTAAAGTACTAATGCACTAATGAACTAATTAGTTCATTAGTTTGTAAATATACATTATTATAAAGGAATATGTATATAAGATATAATTAGGTAAAATAACTATAAATAATATGATTAATACGCAATAAATATTAGATATTTTCTAGTTTTTCTACTACATATCTATAAATAGAGGTTAATACCATTCCACGAATGTATTATATCATACATGTCGTAAATACTGTATGAAATGAAACATTACGAAAAGTCACGCTAATTGCGTCACCCACCACTCCCAGTGCGCAGGTAAGTGTGTTCATCGATATAAAGAAAGTGACTTTCTTTATATCGATGAGTGTGTTATTGTGGAAATTGTGTTTAGCGCGAAAATTGATATTAACGGTATTGTTTATTTATTTCCTTATATGTACACTTCCTTTTATTCTACTTCCTTTAAAGACAACGTACAAATATTTAAAGTATATATCATATATACTACGAGTTGATTTAATAAGGTAATATAATAATCTTATTGTTAAATATAAAAATATATACTTATATAATTGTTAAGTGTTATCCTTTATCATAGAGCTAGAGAAAAGCTCTCTAGCTCTATGTCCTTTATGCATAATTATATATTAATATTATGGGATGTACTAAAACGCATTTGTAATCCAGTTGTAATTTTATAATATTTATTTGTATATAATATACTTAATTTTATAGTTTGATACTATATATATATATATATAATATATATTATATTTTATAATTTATATATTATAATCAATAATTGATATTAAATATTCAAAATAATAATGTATTTATAGTATAAATTTAGGTTTTAAATATTGTTATTAATATGTTGTTGATCAGTTGTAATTATATAACAATGCATAACCTTGCATACATATACCAGTAGTAATTTAAATACATTCAAAATTAATGTGTTTACTGCAGTAATAATTTAATAAGTAGTAATATATCCTGTTATAATATACATATGCCATTAGTACTACATGTATATTATAAATCGGCATTCAATTCGTATATATAATTAGTAATTAAACTTAATATTTTAATATAAGGCATTTTTACTCAATATTGTAAAACTATTTACAAAAATATATTAAAACATAATATTTTAACATAAGGCTTTTTTTTAGAAATGTATGAAATAATCATATTAATATTATACTATATTATACCATATTATACTATATATTGTATATAATATCAAGGTGTCAAATTATGTTTAACATGTGTAAATATGTATTATGCATTATTATAATATTACAACTGGTTTACAACTAGGCAAATAAAAATTAATAACAATCTTTAAAACCTAGAATTTTACAATAAATACATTATTATTTTGATCATTTAATATCACTTATTTATTATAATATATAATATATATTATATATATATAGTATACAAATATTAAATTAAGTATATTATATACAAATAAATATTATAATATGTATACATATATAATATAAACATCATATGGAAATATATATAAGTTATAATTATAATATCTATAGATAACATACACTCATTAATAATATTATATATATATATATATATATATATATATATATATATATATATATATATATATTAATGTATATATGTATATATATACATTAGTTCTGTAAAATTATTAATTATTAATTATATAGTATTTTAATAATTATTCAATTCTAATTTACTAATTAATAATTATTTATCAATACTTATTATTAATTATATATTATTTTAATAATTATATATCAATACTTATTATTAATTAACAATTAATTATATATTAATAATTATTAACAATACTTATTATTAAGTAATACTAATTAATTGTATATTATTAATTATATTTTATTTTAATAATTATTAATTATTCAATTATAATTTACTAATTAATAATTAGTTATCAATACTTATTATTAATTAATAACATTAATTATATATTATTTTAATAATTATTCAATTCTAATTTACTTATTAATAATTATTTATCAATACTTATTATTAACTAATAACACTTACTTATATATTTGCTTTTATATACATGTGTAAATATGTATTATGCATTGTTATAAAATTATAACTGGTTTACAACTAGGCAAACAAAACTTAATAACAATCTTAAAACCTAGAATTTTACAATAAATACTTTATTATTTTTATCATTTAATATCAATTATTTATTATAATATATAATATATTATATATATAGTATACAAATATTAAATTAAGTATATTATATACAAATAAATATTATAATATGTATACATATATAATATAAACATTATTATATGGGAATATGTGTATAAGTTATAATTATAATATCTATAGATAACATACAACTATTAATATATACATTAGTGCTGTAAAATTATTAATTATTAATTACATAGTATTTTAAAAATTATTAATTATTCAATTCTAATTTACTCATTAATAATTATTTATTATTAACTTATTATTTTTTATATATTATTTTAATAATTATATATCAATACTTATTATTAATTAACAATTAATTTTTACCTACCTTTTACCTATCCCATAGAATTTGGATGCCGTAGGGGCGCAGTTGACTTCAATATAATACGTTTCCATCGGTCTCTATCCCGGGTCGCTCGCATCGCTTCTTCTATTTCAAGACTAGTCCATTCAACGATATTATCTTGCCATTGTGTCCTTGGCCGTCCTCTTCTTCTTTTACCTTCAATGGATCCTTGGAAAATAGTATTAGACATAGAGTTTGATCGTGATACATGACCAAACCACCTCAACTTCTTTGCAATGACCATCGCCAGCAATTCTGAGTGTTTGCCAATTTCTTTAACAACTCGACTCCGTACCTCAATATTGGTTATCTTGTCTCGGTATGATATGTTCATTAGCCTTCTTAAACATCTCATTTCTAAAGCTCTAATACGTCCTTGTAACTCCTTTGTTAGTGTCCACGTTTCGCACGCATAGAGGAATATTGAGTTTACTAGCGATTGCATAAGTCGAATTTTTAGTTTCAGTTGAAGTGATTTGTCGTACCATATAATATTTAGTTTTGATAATGCAGTTATTATCTGACCTGTTCTAGCTATTATTTCAGATTTGGAACCTTTATCGTCTATAATTGCTATTTAGTAATTAGTATTTAAATTTTTCAACTATTTTGAGTGTATCGTTGTTTATCTTTATTTCGGATGTGAAATTACCTTCAGAATTAGTCATAATTTGAGTTTTCGTAGCATTAATCTCCATTCCATATTTACGCGATGTACTGTCAATCTTTTTTATTAGATTGGATAGCTCGGATTCACTACCTGCTAGTCCGTCTATGTCATCCGCAAATCTTAGATTTGTAATTATTTTACCTCCGATATTTACTGTACCTATATGATTTTCTAATGCGTCATTCATTATTTGTTCTAGCATGATGTTGAAGAGTGTGGGTGACAGTAAACAACCTTGTCTCAATCCAGTTGTTGTGTGGAACCATTCACCAATTTGTCCGTCCGAGTAAACAGCACTTTCAGCTTTACTATATAGACTTTGTATAGCTTCTATTAATTTTAAGTTGATGTTAAATCTTTTCATAGATGACCACAATGCTTCATGCCAGACTCTATAAAATGCTTTTTTGAAGTCTATAAATACATGAAATAGCGGTTTGTTATGTTGGGCATATTTTTCCGATATGATTCTAAGGTTGAATATTTGTTCACTTGTACTTCGGCCTTTTCGAAAACCAGCTTGTTCTTCGGAGATAAATTCTTCAGTAATGTGCTGTAGCCTGTGTAGAATTATCTTTAGCATAATTTTACTCGCGTGTGTTATAAGGCTTATTGTCCTGTAGTTTTCACATTTCTGTTTGCTTCCTTTCTTATGTAGACTTATTATCAGTGACTTTGTCCATTCAGATGGCCATATTCCGGTTTCCCATATTTTATTACAGATATCCGTAAGCAATTTATTTAGTATGTCACCGCCTGATTTAAGAAGTTCAGCGGATATGTTGTCAACACCAGGTGATTTACCGATCTTTAGTGCACGTATAGCAGCTTCCACTTCACTTTCCAGAATAGGGAAGCTATCTTGATCTGTAGGGTCGTTCACAGCGAGCACTGCATCATCTCCTTCAGCGTTATGTGAATACAGTTGTGAACAGTATTCTGTCCATCTTTTCCTAACATCTATTTTATCAGTGATACATTTGCCATGTTTATCCTCTATATTTACAGCGGCATTATCCTTCGGTTTAGTTAGGTCTTTGACAATTTGGTAGGCTCTCTTGGTGTTATTCCTGGTTAAACAGTCACCAATGTCTATACATTTCTGGTTAATCCAATTTTCCTTAGATTTCTTCATCTCTCTTTTTATTTGAGTGTTAACCTGCTTGTAACTACTTCCTGATAGGAATTTTGTCTTTTTCAGTTCTCTTCTTAAGTCACACATATCCATCAGTTCTTCAGTGATCCAGTTTTTCTTTTTCTCTCTATGTTTACCTAGAATTTCAGTGGCTGTATCTATCAGTGTTTTATTCATTTTTTGTAATATCTCTTCGTTGTTGAATATTTTTGTTAAATGTTGTGCTGATAACTTTTCATCAATTCTATGTTTAAACAGTTTTTCAATATCTGGGTTTTTAAGTTTCTCAAGATTAAATTTATTTCGAGTGAATTTTTCTTTCTTTGGATTTTTCAGGCGAAGACAAAATTTCATCATAACCATATCGTGATCACTACCTATTAACAATTAATTATATATTAATAATTATTAATTATATATTATTTTAATAATTATTCAATTTTAATTTACTAATTAATAATTATTTATCAATACTTATTATTAACTAATAAAAATAAATTATATATTAATAATTATTAATTAATAATTATTTATCAATACTTATTATTAATTAATAACAATTAAGTGTATGTTATTAATTATTAATTATATATTATTTTAATAATTATTCAATTATAATTTACTAATTATATATTATTTTAATAATTTTTCAATTATAATTTACTAATTAATACTTATTTATCAATACTTATTATTAATTAATAACACTTAATTATATATTAATAATTATTAATTATATATTATCTTAATAATTATTTATCAATAATAATTGTTTAGTAATAATAATTAATTGTATATTAGTTTTTGGTGTAGGAGAAGATAAACTCCCATCCAACGGGTCCCCAGGTTGCGGATAGGGGAAACTCTGGCCTCTAGATATATAGGTTAGCTGCGAATAACCAATAAGCAGTCCCGGACAAAAATCACTGGTTATCCTTTGGCAAGATATAGCACCAGTTTTGCCACCCATACAGGGTCACGTCACCGTGTGTATGGAGTGGCGACCGCACATGAAACCAGCCACAGAAAGCAACAAATGACATCAATTTCAAAACTATACACATCATCCCGCATCGCTCGTCGCGCGGAACAAGGAGCGCGTCCTGCAAAACCGATACAGGTTGCAGTCGAAAAATTAGTTACTGTATCAAACACAAACAAAATAACATGTCTTTTAAAAGGAAAGAAAAAGCTGCAAATATCAACTTTAAATGTACAGACCCTAAATAAGATCGGAAAAACGTCAGAATTACTCTTATCATCAATGGATACAAAACAAGATGTTATAGGTATTCAAGAACATCGTTTTATGCACCTTGATGTAGAAACCTAAGAACACAATATTGGTGATTTCAAATTGATTACATGTTCAGCCTGGAAAAACAGCATAAATGCAACCATAGGTGGAATCGGAATACTTCTAAATAAAAACGCGTATAACTCATTAAATTGCATTGAAAAAATATCAAACAGAATATTGGTAGCACATTTTAACGGAAACCCGAAAGCAACTATCACAGTGTGTTATAGTCCAACAAATGTTAGTGAACAAAGTGAAATAGAAACTTTCTACGAACAATTAGCTTCTAGCACTAGGCAAATAGCGAAACATAACGTACATATCACCACTGGAGATTTTAACGCACACCTAGGTTGACTGGAAGGTTTCCTTTTTTCATATCATGAACTCTCAAATAGAAATGGAGAATTGTTGAATGACTACTTAAAAGAAAATAGACAGATTTGCTTAAACACGAAATTCCAAAAGAGGAAGGGACAATTGTGGACACATAACTCACCCAATGACTTTAAAGCACAACTTGATTACATACTGATAAACAAGAAATGGAAAAACAGTGTGAAACATTGTAGAGCGTATAATTCTTTTGTTAGCATTGCTTCTGATCATAGAATTGTAACAGCAAATATACAATTAACACTTCGTTCAAGTCAAAAGAAGAAAAAAGAGAAATCTATACATTACGATTGGTCATTACTAAATTCTAACACAAATTTGAGAAAGAGTTTCACAAATAAAGTCACTGAAAATTTCAAAAACTCAACAAAAAACGATACACAGTTTTTGGCAAATATAGCTTACAACCATTTTGAAACAGCTTGTCGTGAAACAGCGAAAGAATTAATTCCGGAAAAACCAAAGAAAAGCCAGTATAAACCATGGGAAAATGAAGATATTTATGAAAAAAGAAAGTTATTAAAACAAGCAGCTGCGATCAAATATGGAAATCCGACTCAAGAAAACATAAATTATTACAAACTCACACAAAAGATACTTTTCGACGCATATGACTGTGAACAATCAAAGTACTTACAAAATCGTATAGATGAAATCACATCAACCGTAACAAACAAGAAATCAGCGACAGCATGGAAAACAATAAACGAAATAAGTGGAAGAAAAAGTACAAACAAGGCAAAGATCAAAGCAACAGACAACCAAAATAGAATACAAAAATGGCAAGACCACTTTAAGAAACTTCTTGGAAATCAACCAGATATCTCTGATCACGATATTACACCTATATTCACAGAGTTACAAGACATACAAACCGGCTTGTTTTCGATGACTGAACTAATTAAAGCATTGAAAAACATGAAAAATGGGAAATCTTGTGGACTCGACGAAATACCAGTTGAAATATGGAAAATAGAGTCTTTTCAGGAATTATTGCTAAATTTCTGCAATAGTGTATATGCCCAAGACAAAATCGATAAATGGAGAATGGGATGCATAATACCTTTTCCAAAAAAGGGAAATCTTAGTTCCACAAAAAACTACCGTGGGATTACACTGACCTGCATATCAGCAAAAATATATAATCTTATGTTGCTAAACAGAATACGGCCAGTATTAGATCCTTTATTACGTAAAAACCAAAATGGTTTCAGACAAAATAGGTCGACTACCGGACAAATTTTAACTATTCGTAGAATAATTGAAGGAGCAAAATCTAAACAACTACCAGCAACTCTATTATTTATAGATTTCTCGAAAGCTTTTGATAGCATACACAGAGGAAAGATGAGAGAAATACTCACTACGTATGGACTTCCAGAAGAAATTGTTAAAGCTATTATGATATCGTATATAAATACCAAATGCAAGGTTAGGTCCCCAGATGGAGATACAGACTATTTTGATATAACGGCCGGAGTTCTACAAGGAGACACATTAGCCCCTTTCCTTTTTATTGTATGTCTGGACTATGTCCTAAGAAAATCCATGAATATAAATTTAGGTTTTACATTAGAAGTCAAAAAGAGTAGACGCCACCCAGCTTTAAAGATTACTGATATTGACTATGCGGATGATCTGGCAGTTGTAACTGACAACATAAAAGATGCAAATACACTACTAAATAAATTAGAAGAAGTATCAAAAGAAATAGGTTTAAACATTAACACTGCAAAGACAGAATATATGACTCTAAATATAGACAATACAGACAATACGAATAAAATAAAAAGCTTAAATGGAAATGAAATAAATAAAGTAAATGATTTCAAGTATCTAGGGAGCTATATATCATCAACCGAGAAAGATCTAGATATAAGATTGGCAAAGAGTTGGTCAGCACTAAACGCGATGAATAAAATTTGGAAATCAAATTTGAAAGATAAATTAAAAAGAAATTTTTTCAGAGCCACTGTGGAATCAGTATTGGTGTACGGATCTACTACCTTGACTATGACTAAAGCCATGGAGAAACGTCTAGATGGAAACTATACGAGGATGCTGAGAGCTGCTCTAAATAAATCATGGGAATCACACCCGACAAATAAAGAACTCTACGGTGACACCCCTAAATTATCGAAATCCATAAAGAGTCAACGTCTACGCTTCAGTGGACACTGTTGGAGAGCCCGTACGGAGCTAGCATCAGAATTGTTACTATGGACCCCGAAACATGGAAAAACGAAACCGGGTAGACCTAGGAAAACGTTTATCGATCAACTAGTAAAAGATACATAATGCGTATTAAATGAACTGCCCGCAGCGATGGAGGACAGAAGTGGATGGAAGAAAAGATGTTGTTAACTGCCGAGCAAGCTCGACCTGGTAAGGTAAGGTATATTAGTAATTATTATTTATATATTATTCTAATAATTATTACGCGCTAAGTTAGGTGAATATTATTATATTTAACTTATGACTCACGAAACATGAATAATGCTTATAAAATAATTTACTATGCAGACAGTTATCTAGGTCAGCAAGGGATTATAATTATACAATGCTTGCTTGATTACTATGCATTTATATTCACATATAAAAACATGTGTACAGTGTAAGACGTACACTGTACGTCGTATATACACAGATATGCGTGTAACCATATATGGTATATTAAGTATATAATATACAAATAAATATTATACTATGTATACTATTATTCAATTATAATTATTAAGTAATAATAATTAATTGTATATTATTAATTATTATTTATATATTATTTAATAATTATTCAATTATAATTTACTAATTAATAATTATTTATCAATACTTATTATTAATTAATAACACTTAATTATATATTAATAATTATTAATTATATATTATCTTAATAATTATTTATCAATAATAATTTTTTAGTAATAATAATTAATTGTATATTAGTAATTATTATTTATATCATATTATTTTATCCGGGAGGCCTCCGGTTGTCTAACGTCCTCAGTATGCTATCCGGGATCGCCTGCGGTATCGTCTTCGTGAATGCCATGTAATTAAACTTGTTGGCCAGCTTCTAGTCCGACAAATTGAATAGTCAATATGCAGAAGTTAGAAGTTAGTATACACATATAAATATTATAGTGTCATGATAATTGATTTATTAATATACAATTTATAATTTCAGGATAATTAAGATCATCAGTAGTTTTCTTTCTGCTTGGCTAGGTGAATATCTTCATGAATATGTTCAAGATCACTTCTGTTACTGCCCTATAAGCCCTCCGTATGCTATCCGGTATCGCCTCCGGTATAGTCTTCGTGAATGCCATGTAATTAAACTTGTTGGCCAGCTTCTAGTCCGACAAATTGAATAGTCAAGATGCAGAAGTTAGAAGTTAGTATACACATATAAATATTATAGTGTCATTATAATTGATTTATTAATATACAATTTATAATTTCAGGATAATTAAGATCATCAGTAGTTTTCTTTCTGCTTGGCCTGATGAATATCTTCATGAATATGTTCAAGATCATCTCCGTTACCGCCCTAGACGTCCTCCGTATGCTATCCGGGATCGCCTCCGGTATCGTATTCGTGGATGCCATGTATCTAAACTTGTTTGCCATCTTCTAGTCCGACAAATTGAATAGTCAAGATACAGAAGTTAGTATTTAATGTATACATCCATACATATATATATATATATATATATATATATATATATATATATATATATATATACTTATATAACTATATATAGTACGTGCAATGCATACGTCGTGCATGTATGTGTGTAATTATGTAAAATCTATATATAAACTATTACCGGCCTTTGTCTAATTTTAATCCCCTGATGACCTAGATTAATATACAATATGATGCAATTTAGTCACAGAACTAGAGAGAAAGTTTCTCTCTAGCTCTATGAATATAGTACACATGTTAAATATTGTTATGTTGATATAATTATATTCGTATATATATTTAGTATATATAAGTAGGTGGTCGAATCATAGGTAGTTTGTGAGCAGATAAACGGTTTCCTTTTACATATAAAATATCACTAGTGGAACATATTATTTTACCCATAAATAACAATTAGTGGAACATATATTTTTACCCATAAATAAACACCTAGTGGAATGTATATTTTTACCCATAAATAAACACCTAGTGTAAGGTATATTTTTACCCATAAATAAACACCTAGTGGAACGTGTATTTTTACCCATGATTAAACACCTAGTGTAACGAATGTTTTTACCCTTAATAAACATCTAGTGGAACGTATATGTTTACCCATACAAAGTAAAAAAGAATCGAAAAACAATTCATTCATTTATTACAGGAACAATACACAAAATACGGATATGATATAACACGTGAATAATATATATAATAATAAACTTGGAATGCAAGGGTATATTTATAATTATAATAATACAAGTATGATTATCATGTATGATTATAATATATATATATAGTATATAGTATGCGAATATAGAGGTTTATGTTCATTAAATATCACTGTGTATAATGCCAAATATATATATACGAAATTTACGAATACGATACCGGATCCTAGAGATGATCTTTAACATATTCATGGAAATATTCACAATAGCCAAGCAGGAAGATCATCTTCTTTATTCTGAAATTATAAATTGTATATTAATAAATCTATTATCATGACACAATCATATTTATATGTGTATACTAACTTCTAACTTCTGCATCTTGACTATTCAATTTGTCGAACTAGAAGCTGGCCAACAAGTGTAGATACATGGCATTCACGAAGACGATACCGGAGGCGATCCCGGATAGCATACGGAGGACATCTAGGGCGATAACGGAGATGATCTTGAACATATTCATGAAAATATCCATCTAGCCAAGCAGGAAGAAAACTACTGATGATCTTAATTATCCTGAAATTATAAATTATATATTAATAAATCTATTATCATGACACAATCATATTTATATGTGTATACTAACTTCTAACTTCTGCATCTTGACTATTCAATTTGTCGGACTAGAAGCTGGCCAACAAGTGTAGATACATGGCATTCACGAAGACGATACCGGAGTATAGTACTAAACTGTTATTTAATGTATTTAATTTATTTAATGATTATAATGATATATTTATATATATATATATATATATATATATATATATATATATATGTATGGGTGTGTGTGTATGCATACATGTGTGTTCATATGTGTGCATGCTTTACTACGTTCTAAACTCTACAGTCTCCATGTGTGCATGTGTATGTCAGGTATATAGGTATATCAGTTTTGAGGTATGTGTATATATTGATGAATTAACATCAATATAGGTATTAATGGTAATTTATATTCACTCAATATACATATTATATCATATGTATACTATATATTATATATACGTCACTAACTATAGGACATTGTCTATTGCTGTGCTCGGTATTGTACTGTGTATCTGCATTGTGGAAAGTAGAGCTGCTGAAGCGCCACCGAGTGGTTAGTTTATCAATTAGATTTAGTATGTATAATATATATATGTATATTAAATATTAATGATATATTTCATGTAAATTTAAAAAATTCTTACAGGATTATTAGATCAGATTAGCAAAAAAAAAGACAATATGATAAAAGCTAATTTATTCATTAGTTAGTATTTATATATATATATATATATATATATATATATATATATATATATATATATATATATATATATATTAGTTTACAAAATACATGTACAGATATATATGTTTAAATTTATATATATATATATATATATATCATCGATTGAATCTTATATGTTCAAATAGGTAATAGTTTATAGTTGATACCTAGATAAACAACTGCAAAGCTATCAAACAAACGCCAACATTACAAGTGTAGATACATCTTCTTCTAGTGGCATACTAATGTATACTGTATACTGGACACTGTATATAATGTACAGCGTGCGGCGTACAGTGTACTCCTCCATTTAAAATATGTAATATTAAATCCATATCATACGTTAATCCACTAATTTGATAGTGAGTCAAGTATAATATATATATATATATATATATATATATATATGTATATATATATATATATATATATATATATAGTATATATATATATATATATAGTATATATATATATATATATATATTGTGGTTTCCAAATAGAGAAATTAAGTTCAAATATTGGATGAACAATATTCATTGCATATAGTATCTATATTTTATGAAAAAAGTTTCGTTTTTAAGTACTGAAAATATGATTTTATTATATAACTCTTTTTTTTTATCTGATATTTCTTATGATATAGAAATATGGAGAAATACCTATAAATCAAATATAAATATTATTATGTTATTGCAAAAAAAAATTATCAGAATTATTAACAATAAAATCTTAAATTTAAATCTATTACCTTTAATCAGATTATCAAATACATCTACATTATTTATTAGTAATAATATTCTAAAATTAAATGATATGGTGATGTTTAGAAATATTATATTAAATTATAAATTGTTAAATAAAAATTACAAAATTGATTTTAATGAATATTTGACATTAAATAAACGTAATGATAGATTCATTTTACCATTACTGAAAACTATAAAATACGAAAATACATTATTCTTTAAAAAAAAATAATACAAAAAATATAAATCAATTGAAAAAAGTTTTGAAATTGTTTTTCATTAACCAATATAATACTGATATATATTTTTGCAGTGATATGTTTAATGATATTAAAAATATATTATTTTCTCTAATATTATATTGTAAATTAAACAAATTTAAACAAATATTTTGTATTATAAACCTTTATTAAAAAATCAGTATTAAATAGGTATTTTTCCATATAAATTTTACATTTTTACATATTTTACATTTTTATATATTTTACATTATATAACTATACAAAAAAAAAAAAAAAAAAAAACAGTATTATAAATTAGAAATATTAAAAACAAAAACAAAAACAGTATTAAATGTTTACAAATTATGAAAATTACTATTTATCAAAACTATTTTATATTTATTTTACAAATTTACGTTTTATATATTTAACTTTACATAACTAATAACAAAAAAACTAAACAGTATTAAAAATTAAAGGTATTATAATAATAAAAAACAATATTAGAATTAAATCAATTAAAAATAGTATTAATAACCAATAGTAACCTACAAATATATATCTATATTATTAAAATTGACATAAACTATATGATACAAATATATAGACTCTTTTATAAATATTATATTACAATTATGAACAATTTATCAATTATACGTTATACTTTGTTTTGAATTCTAACATGGGAATCAAATATTTATTTTAGTTTTGTTTTATTCATTATTTTATATTTGTGTTTATTGTTTATTTTAATATCTATTTTTATGTAATTTTATTGTATTTTATCCGAATGAAGATGATGAAATATGACATTAAACTACTGTTAGGAGATATTGAATTACAAAAGCTAATCACTTTCACTGATTCTCCTTAGATATTGTCTATAAACTGAATTCATTCATATATATATATATATATATATATATAATATATATATATATATATATATATATATATTATATATATATATATATATAGTATACAGTATATAGTATTATAAACGTGTGCACTATTATATCGAGAATACCTAAAACTAGGTTTCAATTACAATATATTGTAATATATTGTATACAACCATGGTTTTACATCGCAAATATAACAATAGGGCGGGCTCAATGATAAGTAGGTCGTGTGCTAAATGGTCGTAACTATATGTAGAATACCTAAGCCTTCTTCTACACGCATGCAGCATTGCAAGTAATATATTATGTTGTAATTGTATATGTTGCAACTATAGTTTAAACTATTAATACACGTATGCAACACATATACCATTACACTATAATTGATTACTTGTAATGCTACACGCAAGTAGAAGAAGGATTAGGTATTATACGTTATAACGTAATAACCAGCCTTACTATTGCATAACATCTTACTATTACGTAACACCCTTACTATTACGTAATATCCTTACTATTACGTAACATACTTAATATTACGTAACACCCTTACTATTACGTAACACCCTTACTATTACGTAACATACTTAATATTACATAACATACTTACTATTACGTAACACCCGTACTATTACGTAACTTCCTTACTATTACGTAACACACTTACTATTACGTAACAGCTTTACTATTACATAACACAATTTTGTTCAATAAATAAAGAAATATATAAATAATACTAATACTATATTTAATTATTATAAGTATTATAATACTAGTATAAAAGTACTAGTATACTGTTATGGAATGTTTATAATCGTATAGTCACCATGTTTTAGTAAATGCACTAACCTTAAATAAACATCAGTTATATAATTATGCTAACGGCTCCAAAGAAATCTTTACGTTAAATCAATATAAACTATATATAGTAGGACACTTATCAATGACTCGAGGTTAGTGCATTTATAGTAACTACATTATAACATATACTAGTATATATACTATACAATATTCTCCTACAGTTAATCAATAGGTGAACCTTTATTACGAATAAAACTCATAATATAATTTATATTCTTCCATTATAGTTATGCATTCAAAATTATAAATAAATATTATCTGATAATGGTAATACATCGCAATGAATAACTACTAAAATACATGTATATAGGTGTAGCCGCAATATCCACCATTTATACAAATATACAACAATTCCGACCACCAATATCGAGTCATATTAAGTATATATTAAGTTAGTTAAAACATTCAAATATTTATAATGACCATATTAATAAATAACGTATAATATATACTATTGTAACATATTAGTAATAAACAAGTTAATAGTAGTAGTAGTAGTAGTAGTAGTAGTAGTAGTAGTAGTAGTAGTAGTAGTTGTAGTAGTAGTAGTAGTAGTAGTAGTAGTAGTAGTAGTAGTAGTAGTAGTAGTAGTAGTAGTAGTAGTAGTAGTAGTAGTAGTAGTAGTAGTAGTAGTAGTAGTAGTAGTAGTAGTAGTAGTAGTAGTAGTAGTAGTAGTAGTAGTAGTAGTAGTAGTAGTAGTAGTAGTAGTAGTAGTAGTAGTAGTAGTAGTAGTAGTATTAGTAGTAATAGTAGTAGTAGTAGTAGTAGTAGTAGTAGTAGTAGTAGTAGTAGTAGTGGTAGTAGTGGTAGTAGTAGTAGTATTAGTAGTAGTATTAGTAGTAGTTAGAACATACACTGAGATATGATAATGCCAGCATCCTATATATTACGTAACCATCCGACTAATACAACTATTACGTAATAAACGCCTCTGTCACGTGGTCCTACATATTTCGTAACCCCTTAACTAGCAATGAACCATTGTCACGCATCATTAACTTCGTTATATAACCACTACGCGTTGTACTATATATATATATATATATATATATCTCTCGTATTCGCTACTATATAGCGACTATTTCGTTTTATTCGAATTTTTAAGTCATCATAATTACTTGTAAATAAATGGCTCCATAAATTGGTAATCATTTCGAATTTCATATTTGTTCTTTAGTATTTTAATTAATAAATATATATTCGTTAAAATATCATCTATTTCTATGACATATATACATTATAGAAATAGTAATCATATAAAATATTAAATAAGTAAATGTACTAAAACCATATATTTAAAACCCAATAGACAATATGTAGTAATTTAATTATCATGATAATGTGTAGTTTCATAAAAATAAAATATTGTAATTATATATTTAAAATATAATATATTTGGTTTTATATATATATATATATTGTTATTGTTATTTTTATTTGGTGGAGTCCTTACATCCCATCCAGGAATTTAGATGAAGTTTTCACTTATAACCATATATGGCTCTAATGTCCCTTCGAAGCCGCTCTCATGTTAAGGCATCCATGGTTTTAACGAGAGCTTTATATATATATATATATATATATATATATATATACATATACACATATTTTCATGAATGAAAACATATTTTATTTATGAATTTTTTTTTATTTTCCAAACTCGTGAAATTTATATAAATTCTAGATATGTAAACGTTAGGCATGTTGTTAATTATTACATAATAAATAATAATGGCTGTATATCACGTTAGAATTAAGTATTATTTATTAACACAGACGCTGAACAAATCGTAGTCATCGATGAATGGCGGTTACTAATTTTAATAGAACGACGTTAGTTATTTATAGTTGTAGTACGTTATGCAAGTATAACTATATCATGCTTAATAGTATATGTACAATATATAGACATACTTGAGAGTTTAATTATAATGTAATGTATGAATTAATGTTATACAGTTAGGAGACAACAAAAAACTCTAGAAGGAATTGCTGAAGAAATAAAGAAAATGAAAGTCTAACTAATGAAATTAATATATAATTATATAATAATATCATTTAATACATAAATAGTCACTCTTATATATAATGTATGATATATATATATATATATATATATATATATATATATATAAATATATATATATATATATATCATATATAATATATTGTAATAGTATACTTAATAGTATATGTAAATGTATTATTATTGTAAAACATAAGTATCTTCTATAATATATTATATAAAACTTATAAAAGAGAAAATAAATATAATACAATTTTTTACTAATAACTTCTGTAATTTTATAAATTATTTCAGTATACTAAATAATACATATTATATACATTATTGCATATTAATAGGATATGTGCATGCCATATATCAATCTAATATGTACACTTATATATTCATCTTATTATATTATATCTTATGTATTAATCTTATATTCATCTATTATATATATATATATATATATACAGTAAAACCTCTCATTAAGAAACCTCTTTATAAGAAAAACCTCTTTATAAGAAAATTGTTCACACATTTAGTTGGAATTCAACCTTTTCCACATTAAAAAAACCTCTTTATAAGAAAATCTTATAAGAAAAATATAAGAAAAACTTCTTTATAAGAAACTTATTGTATAAAAAATATAAAAAATAATTATATATAAATAGAAGTAATATATATTGATAACAATTATAGAAATTAATTATTATATAAGATATTTTTTTTTTACAAATATTTTATATTACATAAATAGCCCGAAATGAATTAAAATTAATTAATAATTGTTTTTGTATATCCATCAATTTATTAAAATTTATTAATAACTGTTATCCTTAAATGTATTTTTGATACAATTTATTATATTATACAATGAATTGTTAAATAATAGATTATTACAATATTCATTATATTATATTCATCAATGTTGATTCATAATTTATAATTGCTAATGTAAATCTAATAAAATGTCATTATGTATTCATTATATATTAACATGTCTAAATGCAAACAATACAGTATATATTACATATAAATAAATATACTATATATATATATATATATATATATATATATATATATATATATATAACCTATAGGTTATATAATGCATTTTCAATTATAAATTAATTCTTAAAATCATTGGAAAAGTAAAAACCTCTTTATAAGAAAACCTCTCTATAAGAAAATAAGTACTGAAAAAAAATAGTTTCTTATAGAGAGGTTTTACTGTATATATATATATATATATATATATATACCTACCTCTAGTACACGTACTAACATATATTTAAATAATGGATCATTAATATTACATAACTTTATATAACTTAACAATATTACGTAATTAGACTATTTTTTAATTATTATTCCTACTTTTAATATTATTTATATTTAGCGTTTAATTTTAATTTAATATAATTATACAAATATAAATACAATTGCAAATCAATTTGTATTAACATATGACTTCCTGTGTATGTAGGTGTACACACACAAACAACTACAGTACACACCGCTTTTGTCTAGAGCCTACGTTTCCATCTGGAGTATTTGTAAAACAATGTGTATATCTAGGTTATTCATATTGGTGGCATCGATATAAAGAAAGTGGATAAGCAATTGAATATAGTGTACGGCACTATCCGCTACGAGCGCTGCAGTCGAAACCCACTATCTGGCCCACTACTTTTTATTTATAATAATATGTATTTATCATATATATATTGATAATCACTACCAATTGTTATGCATTATCTATACTAAAAATAAAATTATATATTTAAAATACATAATATCAACATTCCTCGTAATTTTGTGTATTTAAATTGAATATATAATACTATTTTATTGATTTTATTGACATTTATAATTTAAATCTATTGATATAGATAGAAGTCACTTTAATCTATTTCGACGAAAAGCCTACTGTTTTAATATTTGAAATATATAATATGACTAATATCCAATCAAAATCATTGATAGCATTTTGTTAATTTACCGATAAAAGTGTCATTCACGTGTCTATATTTTACATGCATTGCGTGCGTCAATTGCTTATACACTTTCTTTATATCGATGATTGGTGGATGTTAAGTATATTTACGCTAGTAGAAATTACTAATGACTAATTAGTAGCTAGTATACGAATGTTATACGAATATAACAAATATACGAATGATATAATGAAGGTTGATAGTGTATACGGTACACATATTAATAAGAGATTTCTATTTATAATACAGTTTTATGTTTATTATGTATTACGATCATTATAATATAATTATGAAGAAGAAGAAGAAGAAGAAGGAATTTTATTTAGATATCGTTTAACAATTAAGTTAACAATAATGTATAATGAAATAATAAGAAAGTTATAGTGTAAATAAATATGTTTTTAAATTCTTTTTGAACTTTTCTGAGTTTCTTTCAGCATGGAGTATTGCAGGTAGTGAGTTCCAGGCTATCGGTGCTTGTAACGAGAAGGCGCGTGAACGGGCAGAAGTAGAATGTATTGTCGATCTAGGTCGTATACGATTAACATGACACGGCCTGATACTTCTTGTCTGGTCGATTCTCTCTATCAATATATATAAATATGACGGCGTTTCAAAGTGGATTGCATGAGTCATAAGACATATTTTGTAGATGATTCTTTCTTTTATGTGTGATTCCTTCATTAATTGTGTGATGCTGATATGGTTATTTTCTTCTCGATTAGGTAGCTTGTGAATTATACGTACAGCATATCGTTGAAGGGAGGTAAGTTCAGCCAATGTGATAGCTGGTAGACCTATAAGCAGCACATTACAATAATCGAAAACTCCTAATACTAAACTAGTCACTACAATTTTGCAAGTAAAGAAATTTAAAGATTTTCTTATTTTTTTAATTCTGTACAGTTAAAAGTTTACTGAACGATTTTTTTCTGATATAAAAGATTTCATGTCGTGGTTAGAATTCAAAATTACACCCAAGTTCTTTATCGTTTGTGATGATGATAATAAACACTTGTCAAATGAAAAAGTGAACGATGTTGTAAAGTGTTTAGAAGTGTGATTGACGTACATTACTTCAGTTTTTAAAGGGTTCAGTTGTAATGAGTTTTCATGAAACCAGATAGAGAGTTCACGTAGACAGTTCTGCAAATGGATGTGGGCAGATGAGTCATTTTCATTATCAGCATCAGTAAAAATGTGGATGTCATCGGCGTATGAATGACATTTAATAAATGGATGGTTGGCGAAGATTTTGAAAACAGGTGATAAGTATATCGAAAAAGTAGTGGTCCTAGTACTGATCCTTGTGGTACTCCGTGAGTCATCTTTTGAAATTCGGAAAAATAATCGCCAATACTGACTCTACTCATTCTATCAAAAATGTACGATGTTAACCAATCTAAAGCTTTCCCAGAAAATCCTCTCTCGATTAGCCTTTGTATAAGAATCTTGTGGTTGATCGTATCGAAGGTAGCAGATAAATCTAAAAATAACATGAGTGAACAAAAACACACGGTTTTATTGTTGAGAACATCATCATTTATACGGCATAGGGCTGTCTCTGTGCTTAGTTCGGGCATATAAGCACTTTGGTGAGGATGAAGTACTTTTGCAGCTAATAGATGACTGATTATTTGTGTAGAAACAATTCGTTCGAGGAGTTTGGAGAAAGCAGTAAGTTGAGAAATAGGTCGATAATTTTTCAGGATATTCTTATCGCTTCCAGGTTTCTTGATCATTGGTATTATCAATAATTATTGATGAAAATTTCATAGAAGCAGGAAAAGTACCTGATTCGAATGAACTTGATTATCTGAAGTAGATACGGTGCCTGTGTAGATGCTTGAGACTGCAGTAATTTCAATGGTAGAGGATCTTCTTTTGATGTTGATTTAATAGTTCGTATTAAAATTTCAATTTTTTCAATAGGTGGGGGAGAAAAACTGTCAATAATTTATATGTCACTATTGAGAGGTTGATAGGAATAAGTGCATATAGGTAAGGAATATATGATTGGCTGTAACTTTAATCGAAAGAAATTATGAAAAGAGTTTGCGCATACGTCATCATTTAAATCAGGAAGTATCCGTTTAGTTGTTCTTCCTAGAAGATCGTTTTCAATTTCAAATAGTATTTTCAGATTATATCCAGCATTTATTATTTTGTTAGCATTATATTATGATTTTACCAGGAATAACATCAGATTATGTTAATGTTGTAGGTTTCTGTAATTTTTAAGATCATTTGATGACAGTGACTTTCTATAAAAATGTTCATGTTTACGTAATAATCTTTTATGTTCTGCACATTCATTTGTGTACCATTCGTTGTTAGAGCGTTCTGTTATAGTAGTAGTTTTTGTTGGTGCATGCGCATTTAGTGTTGAAATTAAATATATTTAGTTATGTTATTGTTTTTCTTGGTCGTTTGGGTGTTACAGAGTTGATCAAGAATTTAATAGCATAGTGGTCTGAAATTAGTTTTGAACAAGAATAGTTAGATGTAATATGAGAATTATTTCTGGTTATTATCAAATCTAATGTATTTCCATGAACTTGAGTTGGAAATTTGATGTGTTGCTGTTATGAATTTGTAATCAATGTTGAATTGAACAGAATAGATGATTTCAGTGTAGTATTGTTGACGTGTATATTTAAATCACCTAGTATAATTGTATTTTTAGTGATAATTGGTTAAATGTGTATTGTGAAATCGGCAAGGAATTGTTTAAAATCCATGTTTGGTGGACGATATATAAGTATAGTATAATAATTATTAATTATACGATGTAATAATAATAATAATAATAATTTTAATTAATATTATAGGATTTAGTGACTATGATAACAATAGAAATAATTAAATAAATACAAAATCAATAATAATAATAAATGATAATACAGATAATAGATTAATTTTTAAACTAATAGAATTTCGGATCGAGAACAGTTTATTTAATGGTTTTAATTGTGTAATTAATTTAGTATTTTCGGAATTTTATTTTATATATATTATTATATCATTATATATTATATCATACCATTATATTATTTGTATCTATTATTATGTTTTTCTTATTTTAAATCTAAAATTTGCCTTTCGAAACTAAGTGACAATAATACCTAATTCATATGACATATCCTTTATCAGTCCATGAGATTATATTCCTTGAATGGAATTAACATGTGTATCAATATTACTATATTTATTCTGAAATCGTTAATAAATATTTAATGAAAGAGTAATATTGTAGTAGTCACATAATATATTTATATTGTAGATACACGATTAGGACATGTTATAAATTAAGTATGTTCAATATATGGGATTCTATTTATTTGAACATACATTTGATATATAATGATTTAATGTAATTTTATTTAGATACTAGATATATAACATTCTTCTAGGCTATTAGTATAATAATATATAGTATTTAATATTTCTATTATTTTATATATTTTATTTATTTTTATCATATATATGTAATAAGGAAGTCATAAGGTTAAATACCTCGAAAATCTTCTGAACATTTTATTTGTTGTTTTATTGTTTTTTTCTCTCTCTTGCAATGATTGCAATAATAAAATATATCTTATCTTATCTTATAATATTATAAAATTATTATTTATTTATAACTATTATCTATAATGAAACTTATCATGTTAATAAAGGGGTAATTGTCTCGATAAGCAACACTGCTTCTACAATTACCTTGGCATTGCCTAAATCTGATAATAATAATACAAAATAAAAAAAAATATATCTAAATTTTCGAAATAATTTTCTTAAATCTTATCTATATTAATTATATATTAGAATAAGTATATTATATATATATATATTCTTATATTATATTATTATAATTAATGTTAATGTATACTTAAAACTTATACAAAAACTCAGCACAACATTTGTTTTTGTCTAATCCATTCATTTAATTACTCTTATATCAATACAATGGTAATGTTATTCCACTTATTATATCTTTAATATATAAAAATAAAGAAACTACATTTTAGTTTATCTCCGTAATTGTATACTGTATTTGTTCTTTTAAGCATTTTGGGTATCTACTAATAATCATCCATTTAGCTTCTATTTATATTAATATCTTACTTATATTCTTATAATTTCCCACTTTTATTTAATCTATCTTTATATTTATATTTAGTTGTAACTTTTTAAAGGTAATTCACTATTTGTTCGTCATATAAATATTCTCTATATTCACTTATGAAATATACATATAGCACTAAATGATAATTATCTCGATAAGATCTGCTTCTATAATTATAATTAATAATAATTAAATATAATCGTGTAAAAACACAACTCTGGTAATAAATAATCAGTATATTCTACAATATGAGTACTTAGCTTATAATGAATTAGTCTAGGTTTCAATTTATATAACTTATAGAACTTATATAACGTATCTAACTTTATAACTTATAACTTCTATATATTAATCTTACTTATATTATATATAAACATTGAGATAATGCAATATTCTAATGCAAAGCATCTTGTTTAGTAGGTAATACATATGTATAATTAATGTAGTATAAATTAATTGAAATCTACTTATAATATATTATGATTAATTACAATAAACATTTATAAAATATTTAAAGTTTATTTCTTATACATTATATCGAAAACTCTACATAAATATATTTATAATAAATTAATTTCTAAAGGTGTTTTGAGATTTAAAAATAAAAATGAACACGAAATATGAACTGTTCGGGAAAGTCCCCGATTACCGACCCCCTCCTAATACCGACCCCCTTCCTTATCTCAGTAACTATAAGAGATATCAAACAATTATATATACATGAACTGTTAGTAATTTAATGAAAAATATGAATAAGTATATTGTTTTAAAAAATAGTTAATCCTACAATTGGTATTTGATAAAATGTAATATTCTGTTTTTACTTTTTAAATATTTGAATAATAACTTTTTTTAAATCATTGTAAATACTTTATTAATTAAAAGAAAACTTAATTTTGTGCATAATATTGTAGATCTATAAAATGTTTATAAATATTATAAAAATAATTTAATTTGAATAACTATTAACCAATATTTCTTAATTATAGTAAGTTACTATAGTAATATAATAGTAACCCATGTGATTTTCCTATCACCGACCCCCTAAATTACCCAAATACCGACCCCATGTGATTTATAATATCCAATCAAATTAGATTCGTATTTTACTTTAAAATATGTCGTAAGTTGTTTATGTATCATTGATATAGATTTAGGATTAATAATTCCAGTTGATTATATTCATACTGATTAATAAATAAATATTAAATAATAATATAAAATATTTTAATATAATTACTATAAAGTTTAAATTTAAATTTAATATTACTATTAAAACATAAATTCAATAAAAAATAAATTACGTCATGTTATAATTAATTATAGTTATGTATATCTACTCTTTTTATTGGATATTATAATACTACAATTATTTATACTACGATTATTTTAGGGGGTCGGTAATAGGGGAAGGGGTCGGTATTAGGCACATGTATCCGATTACCGACCCCCATGTTTATTCTTGTAAATATAATGATATCAACAATTTAAAATAGCCACTTTATTCATTGCCATAATATTACCATAATTACAAAATTTCAATTAAATATATTTAATATTGAATAAGTTATTACAAATAATCATTTAGGTGTCGATAATCGGGGACTTTCCCCTACATGTTCTGAACCTTATTTTGAAAGAGCTAAAATGTTTTTACTTTATTTTTCATTATTTTTTAATAATTAATAAAATATTTATATTATATAACTTTAAGGTGTATATTATATAACTCTATATGAATTTATAGGATTACATGATAATTAACTCGAATAGAAATAAGAAATATTACAATTATTACAAATATTGTAGTTATTGGAGTTTAAAATAGGTTTTAAGAGACACGAAATGGATAATTAACTATCAATTAATATAAAAATATAATTAACCGCATGTAGGGCTAATGGGCTATTGAGAATATAATCGGAATGGAACATTATTTTAGAAATAGAAAAGATTCTCCATTTTAAAAGTATTACTTTTTTACTTAAAATATAAAGTATATTATCTAGAGATCAATGATACACATTATAGAAGATAATTATTATATGAGAAAACAGAGTTACCGGGAAACTTAAATAAAATTTGAATATCATCTGCAGACGCATGCATATAAATAATATTTAAATTAGGTAAATTAACAATAATGATAAGGTCAAAAATGAATAGAAAATAATAAAGTTCCAAGTACTTAATTGTATAAACATGGAGAACGAATATGGTACTATAGTCTTCCCGGTAACTTACGGATTATATCATCTTTTTTGTTCTTTCAAATTTCGACAATATTCACATATGTATCATTATAATATATTCTTTTAAAATGTATTATTATTCGTGTTTTTATTTGTTTTATTATATCAACTTGACGCCTATCGTTTTCATTAATCAATAAACCTTTATATTATTTTTTTATTTATTTGTATTTAACTTATTGTAATTTTTTGGGTCAGATAGGTCCTATATCGTAAATGTTGGTATCAACTTGATACTATCAAGTGATTTTGTTATATCCAGGTAAAATAAATATACGCAATTATTATTATTTATAAAGCTAAACAAGTACACTTAGACTATAGTCAATTAATATATGTTTAAGATATTACTGTTAACAAATTATCAAAAATACAAATAAAAAGTCAAATAGAATACTTCATACTTACTGTTTAAATATTATTCTATAATTAAGAATAATCTAATTATCAAGAGTAACTTTATTTTTATTTGTTTATTAATAGTATTCGTATGTGATTTATAATCAGGTGCGATATTAAGATATGTATTTGTAAGCTATATTCGTTATTTAAGGAGATATATATATATAAATATATATGTTATTATATGAATTTGTTTGAGCATTTTTTACCTTTAGGTCAATTAATAGAATGGTGAGAAGATGGATACACTTTGAATACATAATAGTATAAATAGATGATATATGTGCCTATAATATGTATAGCATAGTTGTGGCTGATTTATGTATATAATTCGATATTGGTGTAATAAATATAAAATCTCCGAGGTTTAAGATTGTATTTATATAATGTTTTTGTAAATCGTAATATTAGTAAAGTAATTAGAATAGTCAGATAGAAAGTTGGATACATCAGAATTTAGCTTTCTGTATAAATATAGTTATAATCATAAGAGCTAGATTTTATTTATGCAGTGATAATCATCATTGATTATTATCATTGATTCAACCACCCATACGATTATTTTGGCGTGGAAAATTATAACAAGTATAGTTATAATCGATATTTATAAATATCATGTGGAAGTTTCAGAGATGTAGATAACATTAGAGTTAATAGTATTTAACATTTCAAATATAAAAATGTTCTTTTTATTAAATAACCATCTGTTGATTTATAGTAAATATGGTGAAATAATATTATTTATTGATTTATTAGTGTCTAGTCATTTATTGGCATTTATTTCTTTTCGTCTAATTAGTATATCCATCTACTTACGTGTATAGTATATATATACACTGATATATCTGTAACTTTCGACTAATATTTTATATAGCTCATTTGTATTACTGTAATATTCTCCTTTTCTCTTAGGCTGACTATTATAGTAATCAATTATAAACAATACAGATTCCATTAGTAATATCAATTTTTAAACTTATTGTTTCTCTAAAATATACATTTCTTCATATGTAAAGAGATTACATTAGCTACAAATTAAATGTTGAGTAATATTTAAAGTTCTTCTTATAATTCACAATTGACCAGAATATTGTTTTCGTTAATTACAATTTCTACTCATAATATCACTCTCCGTTCTTCTACTTATAACATACTATATGTACCTTATAAATTCAATATCCATTCCATTAATGTTCGTAAAGACATATATCGAGCCGTTATCTATGGAATAAACTACAACATAATCTTCGATATAATATATCCACTAACTCATTTAAATATCTATTATAAATATACCCATTTATCACAGTATACACCCATATATCCCTGATCACTATTTATATAAATATTTATAAACATTTATTTATATAGAGTACTCTTTTTATTCCTTATTGTTCATAATAATTAGTTATTTATGTTGTCGTTTATATTCCGTTTTATTGTTTGCATTATACAATTATGTACTTTCGAGACTGGATTGCACTAACACCAATTACCTTATGCCGTCGAGTCGAAATCGACTCCTGGTGACGGAGAATAGTTACTATGGATGTCTATCCATAGTAACTATTCTCCATCCCGCTCTATCTCTAGCATCTAGTCGGAGATTCATAATATCTTTAGATAGATATTTTTGAATATTGTCTATCCAGATGCAATGTGGTCTGCCTCTTCCTCACCGACCTTCCATTCTTCCTTGCATCATTTTCAATTCCATCATATCTGATCTAACAATGTGTCCGAAAAAGATAAGGCAGCCTTGACAATTCTATTTTAGATTGTATTATGTCAATTATTTCAGTATTTCTATTCCTATCTAAGTAGGTAACTCCGAGTAGTTTACTCCAACACCATTGTTTCAAAGCATCAATTGTTTTCCTATATGCATTTTTTTATAGTCCAGGTTTCTGTTCTATAAAGAATAATTGGAAATACCAGTGTTTGTACAATCTTTATTTTTGTCGTTAGTCTAAGGCCCCTATCTTTGATTATACGTTTTAGACTTCACATGATATATTTTCTCATTACCAGCCTTCTTCGTAGCTCCTTATCGGTGACTCCATCATTTCTAATTAGGACTCCCAGGAAGATAAATCTATCAACGATTTCGATATTGTTATCATCTACTTTATATGGTCCAATTTACCTGTAGTAATCACCTTTATTTTCTTGACATTTAAATATAATCCGGCTTCATCGCTTGCTCAATTGACTTTTGTAATTCGATCTGTGAAATCATCTTTTGTTCCTGCTATCAATGTAGTGTCTGTTATTAATTTGTCATGCTATTATGTAATATTATTTAAAGTCTATTATTCTATTATTATGCTGCTATTAATTTTAAAAGTATAGTATGCTGCTATTATGTTGATATTATTAAAATAGCAGCATAATAGCACAATGTAAACATTTGAGGCTATTAAATATTATGTTATGATGCTATTATGAGGCTATTACTGTTTTCTGGATATATATATATATATATATATAATGTATACAATTTGAAAATTCGTATTGAACACTCAAAATTCAATCCTTATCGCTTAATCCGGATTGAATCCGTATTGCACAATCCAAATTAAATCCGGATTACATAATCCGGATTAAATCCGGATTGAACAATCCAAACACAAATCGTATCACTTAATCCGGATTGAATCCGTATTGCACAATCCAAATTAAATCCGGATTACATAATCCGGATTAAATCCGGATTGAACAATCCACACACTAATCGTATAACTTAATCCGGATTGAATCCGTATTGCACAATCCAAATTAAATCCGGATTACATAATCCGGATTAAATCCGGATTGAACAATCCAAATTAAATCAGTATCGCTTAATCCGGATCAAATCCGTATTGAATTTGAATCGAAATGCGACATTTTATTCGAATCCAATCTGGATCTAATCCGTATCAAATAATTATTAAACAAATTTGAAATTATATAATCTCAAATATAATATATATTCGTATATTTAATATATTAAATATATAATAATCTTCATTTATAAAACATCAAACTTTGTATATTGTAAAAATAATTAATTTTTATATAAAATTATATTTTTGGATCCTATGATTCAAATTTAATCCGGATTAAATCAGGATCCGGATACATTTATCTTGATCCGAAATTAATCCAGATGCAATCCGGATCTAATACGGATTGAAAAATTATGTGTTTCCTGGGGTGTATAGATTTCTCAGCACTACTATCAAATGCTCGGGTACTCCCATAAATATTGAGAGTGCGCCATAGTCTTTGATGATCTACACAATCGAATGCCTTTTTGTAGTCAATGAAGAACATGAATAGTTCTCTTTGATGAATTCTAGCTTTTTCCATCATCCATCTCAAGTTAGCAATGTGGTCTTTAAGTTCATCAACCTCTTCGAAACCCGGCTTGTTCTATTGGTAGTTCAGGGATGAGAAAGTTCTCAAGTTTTTCTGCCATATTCTCAGAAATATCTTACTTACATGTGATATTAAGGCGATTGTTCTGTAGTTTCCACATTCTTTTTTATCGCCCTTTTTGTAAATAGGATCATATATTGATTTCTTCCAGTCATTTGGCTATATCTTTGTTTTCCATATACTATTGCACAGACTTGTCATGACTCTTATAGCCTCATCACCTCCTCCTTTTATGAATACTATAGATATTCCGTCGCAGCCTGGAGATTTTCTATTAGATATATGTCGGATTGCTTCTTTCACTGATATTTCTAATACATTAGGTTCGTCCTCATATAAATTATATTTCAAAATATCATTTATATTAAGATCTTTTCTTTAAATATTTTCTGTATATTGTTGCCATCTCTTTTTTATATCATTTTATTCTGAAACCACTCTTCCAGTACTTAGTTTCATAGTACCATACCTTGAGATGCGTGATCCTGTCATCACTTTTATTTCTTTAAAAAAGTCTCTTGTTTTACACATTTTGTTATTATCTTCAATTTGTTTACATTTATCTATGATTCTTTGCTCTTTATCCTGCCTTGCTTTCTTCTGGAAGGCTGCGTTTAGCTTTCTATATACTTCATGTTTTCCTTTACTACACATTTCCTTTCCAATTCCTCTTATGCAATTTTTAAAGCTTCCTCAGATAACCAATTATAAACTTTCTTTTGACTTTTGGGACCTTTTTATACGCTGTCTCTTTTAGTATATTTCGAATATCATTCCAGAATTCTTCAGGTTCTCTATATTTTATTGTGAGCTCGTTAAACCTATTTTTTATCTATACATCGTAGTCAAGTCCGATTTTTTCAACATCATATATTGGAGTTTGCTTTGATCGTTGTATTCATTTGAGTTTGATCTTGATGTCTTCTATTAGCAAATTATGGTCAGTGCCACAATCAGCTCCAGGTAGTATTGTAACTCGCTTTATACTACTTTTCCATCTAGTCTTGCATAAAATAAAATCAATTTGGTTTCTAGTATTTTTTTCTGGTAATCTCCATGTATAAATCCTCCGGGGGTGCAACTTGAATAATGTATTCATGATTCGAAGGTAATTTCTACTACAAAATTCTACAAGTTGATCTACTCACTCGTTTCTCTCCCCAAGACGAAAGTTACAAGTAATGCCAGTTGATATATCTTTTCCAACCTTAGAATTCCAGTCTCCTATAATATAAAGACTATCTCTTCCAGGTGTCAAGTCTATTACAGATTGTATTATCTCATACAAATTTTATATATCATCTTCATCTTAGCTGGATGTCGGGGCGTATACTTGAACTACAGTTATGTTTATAGGTTTACACTGTATGCGTATTGTGGCAATTCTGTCATTTAATGGATTAATCCATTACACATCTTCGGAGTTTATTATTAGATATAAATGTCACTCCATTACGTTTTAAGGTATCCTGTCCACAATAATAGATTGCATGTTTATCTGACTTAAAGTGTCCCATTTATGTCCATTTCATCTCACTAATTCCTAGCAGATCCACATCAGTATTTTCCATTTCTCTCTTGACTACTTCTAAATGACCATTATTTAATGTTCTTACGTTCCATGTAACGATTCTCACTCTTTCTTTTGCTATTATAAGGATTTACACTGTTCTTATTGTTGCATCATTCTCGACGAATGATTTGTCGTTGACCACGTAATAGGTTTATCCGCCTCTTCCAAAAATTATCCTGCTGCAGCTCAGTATAATCGAACGCTTACAACCGGCCAAGTTTTGTTTTTCTTTGTGGGTGTACTCCCATAGACTTTGGCGCTCCCGAGTCGATTACAAGTCATTAGCGGGGACTTAGTGCCAGATTTGACGCGCTGGACGAGACGCGTTTAACCTCCTCCGTTAGTTTAAACATCGTCTACCGCGTGAAGGTGGAGGTAGGACTTGTATCTGTATTTAACTTTTGGCACATGCATAAGAGGCCCACACCCTTTGTGTCTGCCCGATCGTACCACATCCCATTTAAACCTCAAATATTCATTAGAATAAATTAAATTAAATTAATTTAGCATTAGTTGTGTAAGTTGAAATAAATATATACATGAGTTAGTATATAAAGCTAAGTTTTACTTTGTAATAATGTATGCTTTATGTTTCCAGTTAAGTGTATTATTAAGTAAAAATAAGTTATAGGTAAAAACATACTTATTCTAAATTCCTGAATGAGATGAAAGGGCCACCAAAATAAGAACAAATTAAAAGAAATAAAATGAGTAATAAGCCCAAGTTTATACGTATTCCGAACATAATATTCAGTATCACTTAAGGTGTTATATGCGGTTAGATTTAGTCGCATGATAAACTATTCGACTATGTTTAATTTCTTCTTTATATATAGGTATATAAGCAAATAATATTAGGTTTTTTAGACACGGCTAAGAAATAGCATGACGCAGAGAGATTAAATGCGATAATGATTTGCCATACCCACAAAGAAAAATTGGAATAATTAGACATAGGTGACATATTAAAGTCATTGATAAATAATTTATTTAAGAGAATAAGTATTAAATTTGGTAAATAACTTTTGTGAATAAATATATATATATATATAAATATTCTATTTTTTTTTACAATATCCCCTTATATTAAAAGTAAAGTTTCGCCCTTGCATATAGGTACTGTACAGTGTACAGTAGGAGAGACTGTTTTGGTAACTTTTGTTAATTCCCTATATAGAAAACTGTCAACTAACTCGTAATAACTCCATTTACTCAATTTAGATATAATTTTAAAAAAATAATTGAAAATTACGAAAAAAAATTAAATTATAGATATATGAAAGGATAAAATGTTTACAATTAAAAATTGCCTTTTAGCATATGTAGTATATAAAAACATCCTTACATAATATTTGAACATTTAAAAAAAAAATTATTTAATCGATCTAACGGAAATTTTAATTTATTTTTTAATTTTTTCTAAATCGAAAAAATAAATTATCAATGGAATAATAAAAAAATAAAAATGTATATTATATATGTCTATTATCATTATAATGATTTATATATATATATTTGAATATAAAATTATATATTAATATAAAAATAGCATATACTTATACAAAAATGACTTTTATTGATATTATAAATTTTGTGGTAAACTATTCGTAAACATTTTTTTGTTAGAAAAATAAATATTTTTTTTTATTATACCTCATAGATATTAATTACAGACTCACAACAAAGGATGATGCTTAATTAAAATAATTTATCAAAGAAATGATCGCAAAATTTATATTAATAAAAAAATAAAAAATTAAAATTAATCTGAAATTATTACGTAATTTTTTACTTTATTAAAATTATAATATATTTATACACGTATTTGAAAAATATTTTATTTTTATGATAACGCGCACTTGCACAAATACATAAAATACATAGTAAAATTTTCTATTTATAAAAATTTACATTGAATCATAAATGCAAATATTTCTTCATTAAAGTTCACTTAGCTTTACCAATATTACATATTTTGCGATGAAACTTCACAAATATGTTTAATATAACATTTATGACATACTGTGAGCTAGTTGGCAAAACTTTCAAAAACGGTCTACCCTACTGTACACTGTACGACATTTGTAGGAAATATATACATGATTGTTCATACTATAGTGTGTACACCAATATTGTGGGTGGTCTGATCCTCTATAGGTGATTGGTAGTTTCCACTACCAGGGGTACACTATCACGGCCCACCAATGGGAGAAGGGCACAGTCAGATATAAGTTAGCACTTATTATCATTATATATAGCATAGATATTGATATATTGTTATATATCTTATATGAATGAATGCATGAATGAATGAATGAATGAATTAATGAATGAATGAATGAATGAATGAATGAATGAATGAATGAATGAATGAATGAATGAATGAATGAATGAATGAATGAATGAATGAATGAATGAATGAATGAATGAATGAATGAATGAATGAATGAATGAATGAATGAATGAATGAATGAATGAATGAATGAATGAATGAATGAATACATGAATGAATAAATGAATGAATGAATGTTTATTTAAACACAAAAATAATCTTGAATATTATATAACAATACATATATTTTAATTAAACATGTATGTGTATATTACTATTTTACATGTTACATGTAACTATAGTTAAATGTAACTATTTTATTTAATATATTTATATATATATATAAATGTATATAATAGTATAGAATTATATATATATATTATTTAATTATAATGCAATATTATGAACTTTGTAATTATCTAGTAGATATTTGTGTATGTATTTTTATTATATCTAATATAATATGTAAGAAAACTATAAATACATTATGAGTCAACATCTAGTATTACCCTATAAATGAATATAAAGTCAATATTACTATAGTTATTACAAACCATTATTGGATTAATATTTAAATAAATTATTATTATATAAAAATTAATAAATATCGAATTATAATAACAATGATATATAATGATATATACTCGAGTCATGTTTGTTCTCTGAGTCGTAGTGTATACATTGTATGATATTAACAGGATGCTATAGTTATGTCGATATGTAACATGATTATAGACACATGAATATACACTCTTAAAACTATGAATTATTCGGGGAACCTTTCGGGGTTCTTCAGTTTTCCACCTATAGGGAACCCTGATAGTTCTTCAAAGAACCCACATAGATGGATTCTTTGAAAGAACCCTTTCTAGAAGAACCTTTAAGAACTTCCAGGAACCTTATATTCAAGAATCTTTAGTATTCAAAGAACCTTAGAGTTCCCTATTGGTGGAAAAACTAAAGAACCCGTTTGTTAACTCGAATAACTCCATATTCTTAATGTTTTTAATGGTTCTTTGAAGCACTATATGGTTACCTATTGGTGGCAAAACTGAAGAACACATTTTGTACCTCGAAGAACTCTATACTCTTGATATTTTTCTGGTTCCTTAAAGAACTTATAAGGTTCCATATATAATAATAATACTCAGAGTTGGCTTAAAAGCCTAGATGAATGAAAAAGCAAAAGCTTGTCTGGTCATTCACCTATTTACGAAATTACGAGAAGTATATTAGTAAACGATAATATATAAATAAAATATATATATAAAAATATATAAAAATAATATTTTATTAAAAATGTATTACATAAAGCGTATATAATATAAAATATTACAAACAATCAATCTATAATACTATTAAATTAAATATAAATGAAATAAACATAATTTTTTTTTAAATAAACACAAATTTAAAAAATTTTAAAACAATACTAGATATAAGGCTGCTATTAAGTACAACAA
The DNA here is from genome assembly GCA_964019155.1 of Osedax fenrisi. NCBI lineage: Eukaryota > Metazoa > Annelida > Polychaeta > Sabellida > Siboglinidae > Osedax > Osedax fenrisi. Next base: position 63,283,377 of record OZ025241.1, on the reverse strand, counting down.
AGGATAATACCATTGCCACCATATATATATATGTGTGTGGGAATCTGAAGAACTCATGTAGGTCTTGGAAGAAATTACTATTACTTTACATTATACATACATAAAAATATAAATAATTAAACTTAATGTATGTTAATATCAATTAATGGATTATATATATCATTTTTTGTAATTTGATGAAAATAAAAACTATTAATAATCGATTCCTTCAAATATTTATAAAAACTATTACCCTCGACTGAAGGAATAGATTTACTAATATCAGATACAATAGAAGCAAAAAAATCATTAAAAGCTTGCGCTATATCTGATGTATCTATTAAAGGAAAAATCTGGGATATACAAATTATCGGGAATAGTATTCTTACTAATTTATTTATTAAAGTTTTTACTTTTTTCCAAGTTTCATTATGACTTTGATACAGGAAAGTATGCATAAAATGATTTTTTTGTCTTCTAATCATTATATTAACTTTATTTCTATATTTTTTATATTTTTCTATATTATGCTGGGAATTAATTCTTATAGAATCTTTGTATAGTTTTTCTTTCTTTTTTATTGCATTTTTAATTTTTTTGTTTAGCCAGAATGAATGTACATTATTTTTATTTTTTATTTTTAATGTAAATGATAATGGGCAGTTTTTATTATATAGATTAGAGAAAATTGATATAAATTTATCATATATACTATTAATATTGGATAAACTAGTAACCAAATCCCAATCACATTTTTCCAAATCTGATATAAAATTATTAATACATTGAGGTAATATGTTTCTCTTACTAATATATACATCATTTTCAATAATATTTAAATTTAAATGTAATGGTAAGTGATCCGTAATATCAGAGCAAAGAGTGCCTGCACATATCATATTTATCAGATTTTTATCAATGCAAAAGTTATCTATTAATGAAGCAGTTGATGTAGAGAATCTAGTAGGTGTATGTATAACATAAAATAAATCAAGTTGGTTTAAAATATTTAAAAATGGTTGAGAATCTAGACTATCCATAAAATTAATATTAAAATCTCCACATAAAATAATATTATTGTTAGAAAAATTATAAGAATTAAAGCTATTATATAATATATCACATAATAATTGTTTATTATAGGATGGTCTACGATATACAGCGCAAATTATTATATTATTTATATTAGGAAGTATAATCTTGATGGATAACATATCAATTTCATCTGCTATTTGGTGAGTTAGATGTTCTACTTGAACAGCCTTAATACATTTATTAACCAAAATAACAACACCACCGCCTCTTTTTTTTTAAATTACAAACTCTATTAAGCTGGAAAATACTATAATGTTCAATATAAATTTGAACAAAATCATTTTCTGTAAGCCAAGTTTCTGTTAATATTATTATATTAAAATTGATAGTAAAACAACTTAAATATTCTTTTAATTTATTAACATGTTTATTAAAACTACATATATTTAACATTTAATAGACAAATCATTTTCATTAGAAATAGTATTATTATAATCATCTATAGTTAGTAGTTTATTATTCATTGTTATTTTGCTTTATCTTTAATATTTTTAAAGAATTTGCAATATCTTTAACTATAAATTTAAATCTCTTTTCACTTAACTTTAATGCCTCAGTTATCGTATCTCTTTTTATATTTAATTGATCGAAAGAGTAATCCTTACTTGCTATTATTTTATTATTAGTATTTTTTAGATTATACAATTGATTAAAAATTGATATCTGGTCAGTATATGATTTAAAAATAACCTTTAAAGGTCTTTGTCTTTTAATTACAGGGGATATATCATTTTTTTCATATTTTTCATATTTACCTAATCTAAAGTGATCAATTCAGCTTATATCTATATTATCTTTATTGATTAAACTAACGAATGATTTTATCTCACTAGCATCATGCTGTTTACGAGACATGTATGACATGTATGATTTATCCTCAGATTCATTAACATTATATAATATTATTGAATTATTCTTATTAATTTCATTCTTTTTAGCTGATTGTATAAATGATTCTTTAATAGAATCATCTACTTTATTAAGAATTGTAGTTATATTTTCAGATGTAATACTAGCATAAGTTTTTATATCATTAATATTAGATTTTTCTTCTAATTTCTCAAGTATAGTATTCTGATTAGCAATTATTAAATTTAATTTTATAATCATTTCATTATGTTGATCAGTTATAATCTTTAGTTTATTATCAAAAATTAAAAGTAATATTACTAATTGCTTCTTCGATTTTTTTGGACATAATTTAATATATATATATACAACTATATGATCAATTATATACACCCATGAATAAATATATATGTTCACCATAAAATATCTATATGTTTACTATAATATATTATATATATATATTACAATGTGTACAATAAATATAAACAATTATAAATATACACCAATATTATCAATTATATTATATAAAATGTAATCATAAATTAATATATGTATATCTAAATTATAATAATAGAGTAACTAAATAGTATTAATATAATTTGGAAAATAAAATTTTATAAAATAATTTACAAAATAATAATTATAATAATTAGTATAATAAATTAGTATATTTAATAATATATAAATATTAATAATTCAAACAACATTTTGATATTTTTCTATATATAATGAATACTTCTTTTATGAAGAAATTGATTTTTTAGATAGTTTTAGTATAATTAGTATAATTAAATATAATTTATTATTAGTTAAAATATTTAAAGTAATACTTATTTATATAATAAGGTATCACTATACATGAATTATCGAAGAGTACATTTGATATTTTATAATACTTTTTCAATTATTCAATAATATAAAATATATCAAATTTTATTAGTTATTTAAATTATGAAATTTAGTAATTATATAAATTTATTAATTATTATTTTTGTAATAATGTTGATTTTTTTACATTATTTGCTTTTTTTAAACGCTTGTATTTTGTATTAATAGATCGTTTTGTATTCACATTTTTTGACATATTTATTATAACATATTTACCTTACAACATTTATATTAATATTACATATTTTTTTAAAATTTAATATCAAAAAAAATAGGCGCACCTGCCCTTAAGGAGAACATATGTTTATATATATACCCAATATATATATACAATTGAAATATCTTTCATAAATATTATTTTCTAGTAGTAAAAATATACTTTATATATAATAAATTAAAATAAATAACAATTTTCATATAATTAATGTACATATAATTTATCACAAGTTATTTATTTATATTGTTCAATAATTATTTTTATTACAGCAAGCTCGACCTGGTAAGGTAAGGTATATATATATATAAAAATTTAAATAAATACGTAGGCTAAATAATTAGCCTATATAAGTAAAGTCCGGGCTTTGATATAAGTAAGTATATTTAAACATTTAAATAAATAAATTGATATATTAATAACATCATGTGGGTGATGATTAGTGTTTTTAATTCAATTCATTATATAATTATTACATCTAGAATGATTCTTCACTGATATGAATATAGGCGCAGTGTACTTTACATACACGGCGTGTGTCATACGCCTCATATTTAGATCCTGCGATCCGGTTATGACCCTCCCCCGTATGAGTTATTCCATGGATTTGTATGTTATTATAATATATTAGAGTAGCGACACCTATAAGTCTTTGGGGTCATTATACAAATTATAATTTTCAATTTTATGACATAAAAATATATAGTATTGTAAATTATAGATATTCAATATCATATTGTTCCGTATATAACTAGAAATAACGATAAGAGTAATAAGGAATTATTATTTTGTAGATTCTTAACAAATATTTAAATGTAATATTTAATATAACCGGCATATTTAATATAACCTAAACGTTTTAGTTTTGTTATTAAATAAAATTAATGTACAATTTTAAGTAAAATCTAAGTTATTACATTATTGTATAATACTTTACTTAATGTAGTATATTTATATATTTATAGAATATAATTAATTAATAATAATATAATTAATAATTATAATAATATAGTTTAAATTAAATTACATTAGACATAGTAAATTAATTAAATTTCGTAATTTATATTGAATATAATATACTGAATATATATTTAATTATTTTAAAGAAATATTAACTATACATACGTTACTTACTTTTACTTTTTTAGGTTTTAGGTTTTACTGGGGTGTAATGGAATCAGAGGAACGACGGGGAAGAAGATGGACGCAGTAGTATACTACTATAGGTTGTTGCAATAGTCGAATAGGGGGAGTAGGATGAGGCGATGGTAATAGCAATGGGGAAGTGTTAGTGAATGTATTGGTGCATTTGGGCAATGTGAGTATCAAGGGAAATAGTGTAATTGATGTGTAGGCCAAGGTTACGGACATATTTAGAGTAGGGGAGGGTATTCATGTTTAGTATGATGGGGTGGTTCAGGTAGAATGGAGGAACGTAGGGGTAAGTGAAGAAGGATAGCTTCGGTTTTGTGGGGGTTAAGTTTAAGGGAGGTGGAAGTAAGCCATTGGTGTATTGAGTTGATGCAAGAGGAGAGTCGGTTGGGGGCATGAGTGGGGGAGTCGATGCAGTTGAGGTAGAGTTGAAGGTCATCGGCGTAGGTATGAAAGGAAATGTCTGGGCAATATCTATAACATGCGGAATAGGTTAATGTTAAAAGGAGAGGACCAATAACAGAACCCTGGGGAATACCATGGGTGATAGTTCGGGGGGAAATGAGTGTGAGTTGATCCTGACAATGGAAAAACGATTGGAAATGTAAGAGGTGAACCAATTGAGGGCGATGCCAGTAATTCCAATGGTTGAAAGTCGGTGGATGAGGACGTTGTGGTCAAGGATGTCAAAGGCGGAAGACATGTCAAGGAGGATGAGTACGGAGCCACGGTTATTGTTTAGACAAGAGAGTAATTACTTAAGTAAGAGGTAATGAGTGTTAGCGCGGATTCGGTGGATTTGTGGGGAAGGTAGGTACTCTGAAAGATGTTGGGAATTTATTGGTTGTAAGGTATGTGATAATTTGGGAGGAGATAACACGTATAGGATCTTATAATGGATTGAGAGGTTAGAGATGAGTCGGTAGTTGGAGGGAGACATATAATTATTATATAAAAGTATTATTAGGTACTACTATATTATTAAGTACTATTATACACTACTATAGTAACTATAGTAAATATAATTTTGATCAAATGGAAAAATTCGATGAACATAGATGTCCGTCGATCGTAAAGTTAATCTGATATGATATACTATGGAAATCGATGTCCGTCGTTCATTAAGTTAACATAATTGTATAAGAATTAAGTTAACTTGATTGTATTGTATTATAATAATATACAAATTACATCTATATCCGTCGATTTATTCCTGTTGATCAAAAGTATAGTTACTATATATAGTAGTTGTAGTTACTAAAATTATAGTTAGCTAACTATAGTTACTACAGACAATAATCTATATTAGTGTAATAATACTTCTACTACTTAGAATACTATTACTATTACTATTAATAAAGCCCTTACCAAGGGCTTTGTTATTATTATATATTTATTTATATAGTATATAATTATTATATAGAATATACTTATTATATTATAATATCATATACATATATATATTTATTATATACAAGCATTTATTATATGTGATATTATTTTTATAAATATATATACTTAGCCTTTATAAATATATCATCCTTATAGTCGAGCGGTGAGTATTACTGCCCACGACGCAATTGCGTCGTGGATCTTAAGATATCGCTGCCGCTGCGGGTTCGAATCCTCATTCAGGCATTATTAATTTTATTTAAATTTTATATTCCATTTTAATATTTATAAATATTTATAAATAACCCTCATGGTTCTTCAAACAAGTTCTTCATCGATAATTCAATGAGTATACTAAACTAGAACTATAGTTCTTAGAGGAACTCATATAAAAAGTTCTTCGTTAGGTGGCCCTAATGAACTTGTTTTAATACGAAGAACCCTGCATTTCAAAATAATGTTAAGAGTGTACATGATGTAACCATAAGCGTCGACGACATCATGTGTATACATGCTACGTTTCACCTATTTATTATATAATATTAGTATGTACATCGTACATTGTATATTGGTTATGTATATCATGCTTGTATGTACACGATTAGATACGCCGTTTATACTATAGTATACTATAGTATAGTAGCATTATTATAATAGTGATTCATTGTGAAACACTCGAACTTTAAATCATATACACTATTTAATATGCAAGTGGCCGTGTATTTGCGTTGCAAACAAATCAAGTGTGACACAACAATAGCGGTTAGAACGTAATCGAGTACATATCACGTGATATATTCATATTGCATTCTAATTGGACACTGGAAAATTTATAAGTACGGCTAAATCTTATTTTCTTAGCATTATTTAAAATATGTTAGTTATCATATTCTCTACAATGTATATTACTAAACTGTTATTTAATGTATTTAATTTATTTAATGATTATAATGATATATATAAATATATATGTGTGTATGTGTAAGTATGCATACATGTGTGTTCATATGTATGCAGGCTTTACTACGTTCTGGACGCTACAGTCCATGTGTGCATGTGTATGTCAGGTATATAGGTATATCAGTTTTGAGGTATGTGTATATATTGATGAATTAACGTCAATATAGGTATTAATGGTAATTTATATTCACTCAATATACATATTATATAATATGTATACTATATATTATATATACGTCACTAACTATAGGACATTGTCTATTGCTGTGCTCGGTATTGTACTGTGTATCTGCATTGTGGAAAGTAGAGCTGAAGAAGCGCCACCGAGTGGTTAGTTTATCAATTAGATTTAGTATGTATAATATATATATGTATATTAAATATTAATGATATATTTCATGTAAATTTAAAAAATTCTTACAGGAATATTAGATCAAATTAGCAAAAAAAAAGAAAATGTGATAAAAGCTGATTTATTCATTAGTTAGTATTTATATATATATATTAGTTTAAAAAATATATGTACGTATCTATATGTTTTAATTTATATATATATATATTTCATCGATTAAATCTTATATGTACAAATAGGTAATAGTTTATAGTTGATACATAGATAAAAAACTGCAAATCTATCAAACAAACGATAACATGCAAAAAGTAGACCCATCTCCTTCTAGTGGAATACTAATGTACACTGTACAGAGTACGGCATACAGTGTACTCCCCCATTTAAAATATGTAATATTAAATCCATATCATTCGTTAAGCCACTAATGTGATAGTGATTCAAGTATAATATATATATATATATATATATATATATATATTTATATATATATCGGCCCCTTATCTATGGAATAAACTACCACATAATCTACGCTCCACTCAATCCACCACCTCTTTTAAATCTCTATTATAAACATATCTATTTACTATTGCATTTCCCTGATCATTTTTTTTATCACTATTTATCAATATCTACAATTTTATTTACAATTTATATTTATATTTATATTAATTAATTAATGTCGAGTACTTTCTGTATTCTTATTTATATTATTATTAGTTTATTATTTTCGTTTATTTTCCGTTATATTGTTTTTTGTTTTTACTTTAGACGCTTGATTTCTATGGCACAAAGAGTCTTTAAAATAAATTGAATTGAATTGAATTGAATATATATATATGTATATATATATATTGTGGTTTTCATATAGAGAAATTAAGTTCAAATATTGGATGCACAATATTCATTGCATATAGTATCTATATTTTATGAAAAAAGTTTCGTTTTTAAGTACTGAAAATATGATTTTATTATATAACTCTTTTTTTTTATCTAATATTTCTTATGATATAGAAATATGGGGAAATATTATTATGTTATTGCAAAAAAAAATTATCAGAATTATTAACAAAAAAATCTTAAATATAAATCTATTACCTTTAATAAGATTATCAAATACATCTTAATTATTTATTAGTAATAATATTCTAAAATTAAATTATCTGGTGATGTTTAGAAATATTATATTAATTATAAATTGCTAAATAAAAATTACAAAATTTATTTTAATGAATATTTTACATTAAATAAACGTAATGATAGATTCATTTTACCATTAATGAAAACAACAAAATACGAAAATACATTATTCTTTAAAATATTCTAAAAAAAAATAATATAAAAAATATAAATCAATTGAAAAAAGTTTTTAAATTGTTTTTCATTAACCATATAATACTGATATATATTTTTGCAGTGATATGTTTAATGCTATTCAAAATATATTATTCTCTCTAATATTATATTGTAAATTAAACAATTATTTTGTATTATAAAACTTTATTAAAAAATCAGTATTAAATAGCCCATTAAACAACAACATACAAATATGTTCATATTATGAACATATTATAAACATACAAATATGAGCATTGGTATTATATTGACCTGATTAAAGCTCATATGAACTCATACCATTATATTTATATTATATGTGATATTATAGTTTGGCTTTAAGGCTAGGTAATTGTATATATTTATATGATATGATGTAATGTGACATCATAATATTATGTAACGTGATAATACGTTATGCTAGAGGGGACAGTATGATATGATATAACGTGACAGTACGGTAGTCTGAAAGTATGATACGATGTAACGTTATAGTACGTTGTGCTAGAGGGGACAGTATGATATGATATAACGTGACAGTACGGTTGTCTGAAAGTATTATATGATGTAACGTGATCATTATAATATGATATAACGTGACAGTACGGTGGTCTGACAGTTATATTTATGTGATAACATATTTATATGAACATATTATGAACATAATATGTTCATATTAATATGTTGTCAAATAAATATGTTTATGAAAATTATATTTGTGTGATAACATATTAATATGAACATATTATGAACATAATATGTTCATATTATTATGTTGTCAAATAAATATTTTTATGAAAATTATATTTGTGTGATAACATATTTATATGAACATATTATGAACATAATATGTTCATATTAATATGTTGTCAAATAAATATTTGTATGAAAATTATATTTGTGTGATAACATATTAATATGAACATATTATGAACATAATATGTTAATATTAATATGTTGTAAAATAAATATGTAGAATCATATAAATATGTTCATATTATGAACATAATATGTTCATATTTGTATGTTGTTGTTTACTGGGAGGTATTTCCCCAAGCAACCAAACGCGTTGCGCGTCAACGTAAAATATATAATAACGTTCCACCAGTGTATATATTATAGATCAAATAAACACTTTGGATATGATTATTTTATGTATTCAATGTATGTTCCAATTTTGTATATTTTATAGGTCAAATAAACACTTTGGATATGATTATTTTATGTATTCAATGTATGTTCCAATTTTGTATATTTTATAGGTCAAATAAACACTTTGGATATAATTAATTTATGTATTCAATATATATTTAAATTTGTATATTAATATATATACAATTGTATAAGTCAAATAAATACATTGTATATTACAACAACGATATATATTGTGAAATATTATATTTTATAAAATATATCTCTTATCAATAAGAATTATTATTAATAGAATTATATATCAATATAATTGTATAATATATACATACGCACACACATACAAACATATAAAACACATATATACATATATATATATATACCATCTATTAGTGTTAATTTATACACTTATTTCTGTTTAATAGTTCTGTGATTTATTCCACATCCCGCATTAAAGTACTAATGCACTAATGAACTAATTAGTTTGTAAATATACATTATTATAATGGAATATGTATATAAGATATAATTAGGTAAAATAACTATACATAATATGATTAATACGCAATAGAAAGTGACTTTCTTTATATCGATTAGTGTGTTATTGTGGAAATTGTGTTTAGAAAAAAAATTGATATTAACGGTATTGATTAATTACTTCATTATTTGCTAATTCTTCCTATGTATTAAACTTCCTATATTGACAATTTATCAATATTTAGATTGTTTATCGTATATTACAAGTTGAATTAATAAGGTAATATAAAAATAGTATTGTTAAATATAAAAATATATACATATATATTTGATAGGTGTTATACTTTATCGTAGAGATAGAAAAATCTCTCTAGCTCTATGTCCTTTATGCATAATTATATATTAATAGTATGGGATGTAATATAACGCAGTTGTAATCCAGTTTTAATTTTATAATATTTATTTGTATATATTATACTTAATTTTATACTTTGATACTATATTATAGTATAGTATATATATATATATATATATATATATATATATATATGTATATTCACACGCACAGATACACACACAAAACCACACACATATATTATAGATATACATAGATATTATATAGTTGTTCTACCACATATCTATAAATAGTTGTGCATAGCATAACATGGTTGTATTATAGCATACATGCTGTGATAATGTGTGAAATGAAGCGTTACGACAAGACACGCCCAAAGGGCGTCGCCAATTGCATCACCCATTGCATCATCCACTGCGCAGGTTATTGTGTATGGCGCGAAAATTGAAATTAACGATATTGTTTATTTATTTCCTTATATGTACACTTCCTTTTATTCTACTTCCTTTAAATACAACTTATCAATATTTAATATTATATATCATATATACTACGAGTTGATTTAATAAGGTAATATAATAATATTATTGTTAAATATAAACATATATACTTATATAATTGTTAAGTGTTATCCTTTATCATAGAGCTAGAGAAAATCTCTCTAGATCTATGTCCTTTATCCATAATTATATATTTAACTTTACATAACTAATAACAAAAAAACTAAACAGTATTAAAAATTAAAATTATTGAAATAATAAAAAACAGTATTAGAATTAAATCAATTAAAAACAGTATTAATAACCAATAGTAACCTACAAATATATATATATATATATTATTAAAATTGACATAAACTATATGATACAAATATTTAGACTCTTTTATAAATATTATATTACAATTATGAGAAATTTATCAATTATATTTTATACTTTGTTTTGGATGCTAACATGGGAATCAAATATTTGTTTTAGTTTTTTTTATTCATTATTTTATATTTGTGTTTATTGTTTATTTTAATATCCATTTTTATGTAATTTTATTGTATTTTATCCGAATGAAGATGATTAAATATGACATTAAATTACTGTTAGGAGATATTGAATTACAAAAGCAAATCACTTTCACTGATTCTCCTTAGAATTTTCTATAAACTGAATTCATTCATATATATAATATAGTGTTGGTATACCTATAATATATTAATAATTATCAAACATATATTATTTACTATATATATATATATATAACCTTGTAACCTTGTAACCAATGTGTTTAGACACTGCGATCAACATCAGTAATGAGTTTTCGGCGGTTTATCGTATATTAATTATTATAAGCTATATTAAATATATGTGTTTTCAATTTGACTTTAAAGGTGTGGTCATAAACTATAGATCTAATTGAGTGAGGTAGGGAGTTCCATAGTTTAGGTGATATTATAGAAAAAGAAGATTCCTGTTTTTTATTAAGTGATAAAGTTATTAGTATATTTAGTTTGTATTTATGTATTGTTCGTTGTGGTCGGGATGACTTGTAGTTCGTAAGTAGTTCAGTAAGATAGTCAGGTTTATTATTATGGGTGGCATGGTGGGTCAGTAGGAGTCATTTGTATTGTATGCGGTAAGGGATAGGTAGCCAGTGAATGGATTTCATATAAGGTGTGATATGTTGTCTTGAGTATTTTTTTATCCTGAAAATGGTTCAGATGGCTCTATATTGTAACTTAGTGAGCATTTTTATAGTATGTGCTGGGAGTGAATTTAAAGTAGAGTTACAGTAGTCAAGTCGGGGCAGTATTAAGGAAGTAACTAGTAGATTGGCAAGTTCAGTAGTTATAGAAGGTCTAATAAGTCGGATCGTATGTAAGGTGTAATTAATGGACTTCGATATATTAGTTATATGTGGTAGATATGACAGCTTTTGGTCAAGTGTGAGGCCGAGGTTTTTAGCTTGGTTAGAGTATTCTATAATGTGATTATTAATAATAATAGGTGGTATGGAATGATTCCTGGGGATGTATTTATTAATAAAGCTTTTGTTTTAAGGCTATTCAATAGTAGGGAGTTATTTGAAAGCTATTTACTAATGTCATTAATGCATTTATTTATAGTATTTATGTTATTGATTGGGTCAGGTAAATTACAGTATAGCTGTAAGTCATCCGCATATGAGTGAAAGTGTATATCGGGGTATTCGTCAAGTAAGTAAAGTAAAGGGGAATATATATATTAAAAAGAATTTGACCTAAAACAGAACCTTGGGGTACACCATGAGTTGTGTGGCGGGGTTCTGTTATGGCGTTATATATATATACATATAGAAAAGGATCTGTTAATTAGGTAGGATGTAAACCAACTAAGGACAGAATCTTTAATTTCAATGTTCTCTAATCTTAGAATAAGAATATTATGGTCTAACGTATCGAAAGCCGACGACAAGTCAAGTAGAATCAGTATGGTGGGAGTATTTTTTGGAAATACTAGTATATTGTTTAAAGTATGGAGTAGTGAAGTTTCAGTGCTCTTGTCCGTTGTATAAGCACTTTGTAATTTATGCAGTATATTATTATTATTGATGTATGTTCTAAATTGTTTAGCAATTATTCTTTCAATTGTCTTAGATATGAAAGAAAGGTTGGATATGGGACGATATTAGAAAGAGTTGACCTATCAATGGACTGGGTTTTAGGGATGGGAATTACATGGGCATATTTCATGTGGGATGGGAAGATACTTACAGTTAGTGAGCGATCGATAATTTTGTTGTAGAATGGAGAAAGAAGGGATGAAAGAGAATGTAATAAACATAATGGAATTGGGTCTAGTTTACATGTAGATTTAACTGTTAATAAAATATTATTCATATTGATAATGGTTAGTAATGAAAAAGTGGAAAATGAGTATATTGGGCTTGATATTGGTGGGATGTAGAGTCGAGGAAGAGTATCTATAATTATAATTGATGATATTTTATGTAAAAGTAAGAGTCAAAGTTAGTCGCATTATTTAAAGGGGAGTTATCAGGCAGTATTCGTTTTGTCAGTTTTCCTAGTAGTGTTGACGATATTCTAAATAATTTCTTAGTATCTTTTCCAGCTGATTTAATTTGATCTATGTAATATTTATTTTTAGCAGTTTTTATTAATTTTCTATAATTAGAAAGTGAATGTTTAAAAATATTTAAATCATTTGAGTTTTTGGATTTTCGCCAATTCCTTTCATTAATTCTAAGTGAGCGTTTTGCTGTGTGTAACGAATTATTGAACCATAACGTATTATGGCGAGCTGTATAAGTTTTAGTGATAATAGGGGCATGTTTATCTAGGACAAGACTAAGGTTACTATCAAAGCTGTCTATATGAGATGAATCTGTTATATTGTTGTACAAAATGTTGAAGTCATTTATAAAATTAGCAATATTTATATTATCTAATTTTCTGTAGTGAACTTTCTTGGATGATCTGATTGGTTTAGGGATATGTAGGGAGCAGCTAACAAGGTGGTGGTCAGTGATTTAACTATGAATATTAGTATTATAAATTATATTCGAAGATGTGTTAGATATAATTAGGTATAATATGTTTCCAGATTAATGTGTGGAAGACTTGACATGTTGTAAGAAATTATGACAATTTATGATATTAATAAACTTATTTGAATTATGTGAGTTTGGTCAAATTGGTATATTGAAATCACCAAGTAGTATACTGTTGGTGGAGATCATAGACAATAGGTTGTCAATTTCATCGATGAAGTAATGAATTGAATTATTAGGAGGTCTATAAATTGTTATAATTGTAAGTGGTTGTAATTTAGGAGGGTGAAAGGTACATGAGAAGACTTCTGAATTATCAAGTGATAGGTCACTTGACTGTATTAGTTTCAAGGCATTTGAATATAGTACACCGACACCGCCACCATAGTGTGGGCCGGGGCGTGGTAGGTGAATAAAGTTAGTAGTTGGGGTATTAAGGGATGCAATTATGGGTAGATCCTTGATAGAAAGCCAAGTTTCTGTTATACATAAAATATCTATCTTAGTATCATGAAATATATTTAAAATAATATCTACTTTATTTCTAATGGAACAAGCGTTAAGTGTTGCTACCTTTAGTAATGGAGAAGAAGATAAACGTTTAGTTGAGGGTAATAATGTTGGTGATGAAGATATATATGACGGTATATGTGATGAGGATAGTAGGTCTGATGGTGATAGTTGTGATTCACTAGATGTTATAGGTTGTGCGGATAGAGGTGAAAGTGGAGATTGGTGATTGGTTTGAGATAATGGTGGAATAGGAGTGGTTGAATGTCATTGTGAAGATTGATGTGATGACTGAGAATTACTGATTGATGAATTCAGTGAATTGGTATTTAATCTATATGCATTGTATGATGTAGACCATGTATTGTATGTGTCATTTGATATATAAATTGGGTTCTTATTCCAGTCTTTCTTAGAGTTAGTCAAATGACGAAGTTCAAAGGAGTTAGTGTAGTCATTGAAGGTACATTTGACATTAGATGGGGCTAGGTTAGATTTTGTTGCATGGAAAAGAACTCTACCATGTGTTCGCTCAATGATAGATCGTTCAGCACGAATGCATAGGTGATTGTATATTGAGTTACTGCGGATGAATGGAATTTGGGAGTAAAAGTAGGAACACTGACTTGGTGTATTAAAAAAAATAATAACAGTTGATTTAGAAAAATTATATGATTTTAGAGCATGTGTAGGTATATTGATGTAAGTGAGTAATTCTAAAAGAAATTCACGAGATTTTTCGGATGGTTTAATATGCTCAATAACTACAGAAAAGGGGGATGGGTGGTTAGGTGAGAAATGGTTGGTAGTGGAAGATGGATTAGGGACTGGTATAAAATAAGTTGGTAATTTACCGACAAGAAAGTTAATAAGTGGAGTATTGGGGGGGGGTTATTTATTCTTTTCCATGCAATTTTATCAGATTTTGGGGGAGTAAGGGAGGTATGCATGAGCGGTGAAGGTTATTAAACGAGGGGGGTTTAGCTATGGAAGTGATGGATTGTAATCGTTTAGTGGCAACTGGGGATAGGCGAGTGGGGATAGTAAGGATGGTAGGGACAGTGGATGATTTGTGGAGTGACTGGGGTATGGACTCTGATATAGTTTGGGATGAAGGGTTGGGTGGTGGGGTGAGCGGTGAAGATGTAGAAAAAGTGGTTTGTTGTAGTGCAGGTCCAGGAGAATTATTGTTAAAGATGGGAGGTGGGAGAGGTTTGGGAGGAGCTATTGGAGAGTATCTTACGCTGGGACGGTCTAGAGTCAGTTCTACAGTTGGTACAAAACCAGTAGAAACCATATTTTTGGAGGGCAGTCATTTTGTTAAGGGTGGATTTAGGGAGTTTGGAACATGATTGGAAAAGCCACTTACGGCAATGGTCACATTCCGTGAGTGACGTGGTGATAGTGTTACATGAGGAGCATGTGAAGTCAGTGCGGATGGAGTCAGTCATAATCGGGGGTAGAAGTAGTTTAGTGGTAGTAAATGGTAATAAATATTGGACTTAGCTTGAATATAGGTAATAAAGTTAAAATTAAATAATTAAAAATTTTTAATTTTAAAGTTGTTGTTGTTATTGTTGCGTTGTCATGCGATGTATATGCGATATATATATATATATATATATATATATATATATATATATATACTAGGGTGGGTGGTCGGCGTTGCCCGTGAATGAGACTATTTTAGATGTGGGTGTAATGGGTTAGTTGAGACCATTGGGTCTTTTTTAGATTTTTATATAATGTTTTCTAGCAGTCAGTGGGCCGTTATTTATCTTTTTTTATTTTAATGAAAAAAAATAATGATAATTTCATAATGTATTTATTAAAACAAAACTTCGCTTTTTAAGTTGAGTATTAAGTCACGAAACTTAACTTTGTCCGTGTCGAATATAACGGCAATTTCATCCGCGTCAACTGGTGCATTGCATCGACCACGATGCTCTCCAGCTGGTACTGCCTTATCGACGATTCGTAGATTGTATTCCGGCACTTCTTGGTCGAGTATGTTCGAATAAACGTGAACATATGCGTTTACACGTTGTAGGCATTCCATGAAAATAACAATATAAATAAATATACTTTTATAGGCTCACTCTGGAAGTAATACAGCTAAAAAAAACCTACACAAATTAAAACTTAACCCAACCTAACCACAACTGTGAAAATAACAATATAAATGAATATGCTTTTATAGGGCTCACTCGGGAAGTAATGCAGCTAAAAAACCTACACAAATTAAAACTTAACCCAACCTATCCACAACTGTGAAAATAACAATATAAATAAATATGCTTTTATAGGCTCACTCGGGAAGTAATGCAGCTAAAAAAACCTACACTAATTAAAACTTAACCCAACCTATCTACAACTGTAAAAATAACTATATAAATAAATATGCGGCCTCCGCGTACGAGCCCGCCGCGCACCACCTAATTAAAGTATGTTTACAGGAATATATATATAGATATATATATTACTATAGTATATATATAGTATACATTATATAGTACTATAAAACGTGTGCACTATTATAACGAGAATACCTAAAACTAGATTTCAATTACAATATATTGTAATATATTGTATACAACCATGGTTTTACATCGCAAATATAACAATGTGTCAGACTCAATGATAAGTAGTGCTAAGTTGTCGTAACTAGATGTAGAATACCTAAGCCTTCTTCTACACGCATGCAGCATTGCAAGTAATATATTATTGGGTAATTGTATATGTTGCAACTATAGTTTAAACTATTAATACACGTATGCAACACATATACCATTACACTATACTTGATTACTTGTAATGCTACACGCGAGTAGTAGAAGGATTAGGTATTATACGTTATAACTTAATAACCAGCCATACTATTGCATAACAGCCTTACTATTACGTAACATCCTTAATATTACGTAACATCCTCACTGTTGCGTAACATCCTTAATATTACGTAACACCCTTACTATTACGTAACATCCTTACTATTACGTAACACCCGTACTATTACGTAACATCCTTACTATTACGTAACACCCGTACTATTACGTAACACCCCACTTATTACGATTATTGTTAAGATATGCAATTTTGTTTTAATATAATAATTAAATATATAAATAATACTATAACTATATTTAATTATTATATGTATAGATAATACTAGTATAAATGTACTAGTATACTAGTATATATACTATACAATATTCTCCTACAGTTAATACATAGGTGAACCTTTATTACGAATAAAACTCATAATATTAATTTATGTTCTTCCATTATAGTTATGCATTCAAAATTATAAATAAGCATTATCTGATAATGGTAATACATCGCAATGAATAACTACTAAAATACATGTATATAGGTGTAGCCGAAATATCCACCATTTATACAAATATACAACAATTCCGACCATCAATATCGAGTCATATTAAGTATATATTAAATATATATATAAATATATATATATATATATATATATATATACATATATATATATATATATATATATATATATATATATATATATATATATATATGTATATTATTTATATATATATATATACATGTGTGTATTTTATTTCTTGTATAAAAATGATATGCTATTGTAGATATGATAGCAGCAAATGATGATAACGTTTATGAAGATAAAACACGTTAGTTAAAAAATTCAAATCTTTATAATTACCATATTAATAAATAACGTATGATATATACTATTGTAACATGTTAGTAATAAACAAGTTAGTAATAAACAAGTTAGTTGTAGTAGTAGTAGTAGTAGTAGTAGTAGTAGTAGTAGTAGTAGTAGTAGTAGTAGTAGTAGTAGTAGTAGTAGTAGTAGTAGTAGTAGTAGTAGTAGTAGTAGTAGTAGTAGTAGTAGTAGTAGTAGTAGTAGTAGTAGTAGTAGTAGTAGTAGTAGTAGTAGTAGTAGTAGTAGTAGTAGTAGTAGTAGTAGTAGTAGTAGTAGTAGTAGTAGTAGTAGTAGTAGTAGTAGTAGTAGTAGTAGTAGTAGTAGTAGTAGTAGTAGTAGTAGTAGTAGTAGTAGTAGTAGTAGTAGTAGTAGTAGTAGTAGTAGTAGTAGTAGTAGTAGTAGTAGTAGTAGTAGTAGTAGTAGTAGTAGTAGTAGTAGTAGTAGTAGTAGTAGTAGTAGTAGTAGTAGTAGTAGTAGTAGTAGTAGTAGTAGTAGTAGTAGTAGTAGTAGTAGTAGTAGTAGTAGTAGTAGTAGTAGTAGTAGTAGTAGTAGTAGTAGTAGTAGTAGTAGTAGTAGTAGTAGTAGTAGTAGTAGTAGTAGTAGTAGTAGTAGTAGTAGTAGTAGTAGTAGTAGTAGTAGTAGTAGTAGTAGTAGTAGTAGTAGTAGTAGTAGTAGTAGTAGTAGTAGTAGTAGTAGTAGTAGTAGTAGTAGTAGTAGTAGTAGTAGTAGTAGTAGTAGTAGTAGTAGTAGTAGTAGTAGTAGTAGTAGTAGTAGTAGTAGTAGTAGTAGTAGTAGTAGTAGTAGTAGTAGTAGTAGTAGTAGTAGTAGTAGTAGTAGTAGTAGTAGTAGTAGTAGTAGTAGTAGTAGTAGTAGTAGTAGTAGTAGTAGTAGTAGTAGTAGTAGTAGTAGTAGTAGTAGTAGTAGTAGTAGTAGTAGTAGTAGTAGTAGTAGTAGTAGTAGTAGTAGTAGTAGTAGTAGTAGTAGTAGTAGTAGTAGTAGTAGTAGTAGTAGTAGTAGTAGTAGTAGTAGTAGTAGTAGTAGTAGTAGTAGTAGTAGTAGTAGTAGTAGTAGTAGTAGTAGTAGTAGTAGTAGTAGTAGTAGTAGTAGTAGTAGTAGTAGTAGTAGTAGTAGTAGTAGTAGTAGTAGTAGTAGTAGTAGTAGTAGTAGTAGTAGTAGTAGTAGTAGTAGTAGTAGTAGTAGTAGTAGTAGTAGTAGTAGTAGTAGTAGTAGTAGTAGTAGTAGTAGTAGTAGTAGTAGTAGTAGTAGTAGTAGTAGTAGTAGTAGTAGTAGTAGTAGTAGTAGTAGTAGTAGTAGTAGTAGTAGTAGTAGTAGTAGTAGTAGTAGTAGTAGTAGTAGTAGTAGTAGTAGTAGTAGTAGTAGTAGTAGTAGTAGTAGTAGTAGTAGTAGTAGTAGTAGTAGTAGTAGTAGTAGTAGTAGTAGTAGTAGTAGTAGTAGTAGTAGTAGTAGTAGTAGTAGTAGTAGTAGTAGTAGTAGTAGTAGTAGTAGTAGTAGTAGTAGTAGTAGTAGTAGTAGTAGTAGTAGTAGTAGTAGTAGTAGTAGTAGTAGTAGTAGTAGTAGTAGTAGTAGTAGTAGTAGTAGTAGTAGTAGTAGTAGTAGTAGTAGTAGTAGTAGTAGTAGTAGTAGTAGTAGTAGTAGTAGTAGTAGTAGTAGTAGTAGTAGTAGTAGTAGTAGTAGTAGTAGTAGTAGTAGTAGTAGTAGTAGTAGTAGTAGTAGTAGTAGTAGTAGTAGTAGTAGTAGTAGTAGTAGTAGTAGTAGTAGTAGTAGTAGTAGTAGTAGTAGTAGTAGTAGTAGTAGTAGTAGTAGTAGTAGTAGTAGTAGTAGTAGTAGTAGTAGTAGTAGTAGTAGTAGTAGTAGTAGTAGTAGTAGTAGTAGTAGTAGTAGTAGTAGTAGTAGTAGTAGTAGTAGTAGTAGTAGTAGTAGTAGTAGTAGTAGTAGTAGTAGTAGTAGTAGTTTTTTTGATAATATTTCTGACCTTGATACTGATATTATAGCTCTAACTGAAACTTGGTTAACAGTTGACACACCTACACTTTCTATTATACCAAAAAACTATCAACTTATTCATACACCTCGTATTAATCATATAGGAGGCGGTGTCGGGATTTTATTTAAAAATACGATTAAACTTATATCTTCCAACCCTGTACATATTATTGACTGTGATACAATACTAGTCTCATTACTTATTTCTGGAGGCTTAACTATTAAATTATTTCTTGTTTATCGACCACCATCAGTTCTTGTTAGTTCTTGTTAATCTACCTATCAGACATTTCTAGATAATCTTAATGAGTTTATCTCATCACTCCCTTCCTTAACTAATACAATATTTCTTGGTGATTTTAACATCCCTATAAACAAACAAAATAAACTCTCTATAGACTTTATATCACTTATGCAATCTCATTCACTTCAACAACATGTAAATTCTTTCACGCATATTTCAGGAAATACACTTGATCTCGTTTTCTCTTGTATTAACTCGTCATTAATAATATCTATTTTGGATACTAAACATCTATTATCTGATCACTATGCGGTGTATTTTACAGTAAACTACCCAATGCCTACTAAACCCATTAAGAAAACAATTTATTATCGTAATATATATAACATCTCGATTACTAACTTTCTTAGTGACCTTCATGTACTTATTCTCAATGATCGAAATGACATCACTATGCTAAATCTAAATAACTGCCTTTCCCACCTGTTAAGTACACATTCGCCACAAAAAACTAAACATATTATTGACACTAATAATAACCATTGGTTTAATTGCGAAAACATAAGAGCCAAAAAACACTTGCGTAAAGCCGAGAGATGTTTTTCCAAAAACCAAACGGAAAACAATAAAATTGCACTAATTGAAGCCTCAACTACCTTCAAAGAATCTATTAAAATGGCCAAAATATCATATTACCTCAATAAAATAGTAAACTGTGGAAATATAGCTAAGTTACTGTATAATGTGAGCGACAGCCTTATGGGAAAAACTAAAGCGAAAATTATTCCTGATATTATTTCTTCTGATCTATGCAATCAATTTTCTTCTTTTTTCACAAATAAGATTGAAATAATCAGACAGACTATTTACAATCTTATTTGTATTGCACTACCCACTTTACCTTATACACCACCATCTATTTCCTTTTTATTATCTTCCTTTACTCCACCATCTACTGACTATATTGAATTACTCATTCTATCATCTAAATCTTCCTCTCCCCTTGACTCCATTCCACTATCTCTTATGAAAAAAATTGCACCCGCACTTTCTATATATCTTACTACTATATTTAAAAATTCTTTAAGTTATGGCACTGTCCCAATTGACTTTAAACATGCACTAATATCACCTATTCTCAAGAAAAATAATCTTGATAAAAACTCTCTATGTAACTACCGTCCAATTTCTCAACTCTCTAGTATATCTAAAATTCTAGAAAAGATAGTTTTTAAGCAATTAATATACTATCTTGAAATTAATAATATCATTGACCCTTTTCAAAGTGCCTATAGACCTAACCATAGCACTGAAACGTGTTTAAATCATGTCATCAGCAATATACTTAACTCACTTGACACTGAATCTCCTATTCAACTTTTGTTATTAGATCTATCAGCAGCGTTTGATACCCTTGACCATGACATTCTAACTAATAGATTACGTGACATAGGTGTTGATGGAATAGCACTTTCTTGGCTAATATCATTCTTTAAATATCGTACCTTTGCTGTGAAAACCGGCTCTTCCATCTCTATAACTAAACTTATAACTACGGGTGTTCCCCAAGGCTCAGTTCTAGGCCCACTTATATTCTTAATTTATATTGCGCCTCTCACTAATATAATTAAATCCTACCCATCAATTCATTATCATCTTTACGCCGATGATATACTTTTATACACATCTCTGTCTCGTCATTCTACTTCCAACAGAAATGATCTCTCACTATGTGCTACCGAAATACGTGCATGGCTATTGAATAATATGCTGCTTAACGCTTCTAAATCTGAGCTAATCAACATTCCGGAAACATACTACGATTTCCCGGTGATATCTGTGAATGGTATTATAGTAGAACCAAGTAGTTTTATACGATATCTTGGTTTTACAATAGATGATGACTTAACCTTTAAGAAGCAAATCAACAACATATGTCAACGTTCGAATTACCAGCTACATATGAATACTTGTTAATTCATTAGCAATGTCACCCATTGACTACTGCTGCTCTATCCTTCAAGGTTAACCCGAGTGCCGAATTCGTCCTCTCACACGAATCATTCGATCATCTGTACGTTTGATTTTTAAACAACCACGTACCGATCACTCTAGCATAACGTTGAAGATGAAGTCCATCAAAATGCTATCTATGAAACAAAGAACATTATACAGACTACTTTGTATAGTACATAAGTCGTTACTAACCGCTAAACCACAATACATCAATGAGATGTTAAAACCTAAATTATCGACTCGAACCCTCCGTTCTACCGATGATAGATATTTGCTATCCTCTGACAGATGTCGACTATCGCGTACTCTAAATGGAGCTTTTGTTTATTCTGCTCCGTTAAACTGGAATCAACTTCCTCTAAGTATCCGTATGATTTCTAATCATGATGCTTTTAAACGTAATGTTAAAAAATATATTCTAGCCATGCGCTGATTAATTTAAATTGTTTTTGTTTATAATGTTTATATTTTTTCGTTTCTCTCGTTTAACACTTGCCAGAGCATTTTCATGCTAACTTTGAGTGTATAAATAAATCGTATTGATTGATTGATTGATAGTAGTAGTAGTAGTAGTAGTAGTAGTAGTAGTAGTAGTAGTAGTAGTAGTAGTAGTAGTAGTAGTAGTAGTAGTAGTAGTAGTAGTAGTAGTAGTAGTAGTAGTAGTAGTAGTAGTAGTAGTAGTAGTAGTAGTAGTAGTAGTAGTAGTAGTAGTAGTAGTAGTAGTAGTAGTAGTAGTAGTAGTAGTAGTAGTATTAGTAGTAGTAGTAGTAGTAGTAGTAGTAGTAGTAGTAGTAGTAGTAGTAGTAGTAGTAGTAGTAGTAGTAGTAGTAGTAGTAGTAGTAGTAGTAGTAGTAGTAGTAGTAGTAGTAGTAGTAGTAGTAGTAGTAGTAGTAGTAGTAGTAGTAGTAGTAGTAGTAGTAGTAGTAGTAGTAGTAGTAGTAGTAGTAGTAGTAGTAGTAGTAGTAGTAGTAGTAGTAGTAGTAGTAGTAGTAGTAGTAGTAGTAGTAGTAGTAGTAGTAGTAGTAGTAGTAGTAGTAGTAGTAGTAGTAGTAGTAGTAGTAGTAGTAGTAGTAGTAGTAGTAGTAGTAGTAGTAGTAGTAGTAGTAGTAGTAGTAGTAGTAGTAGTAGTAGTAGTAGTAGTAGTAGTAGTAGTAGTAGTAGTAGTAGTAGTAGTAGTAGTAGTAGTAGTAGTAGTAGTAGTAGTAGTAGTAGTAGTAGTAGTAGTAGTAGTAGTAGTAGTAGTAGTAGTAGTAGTAGTAGTAGTAGTAGTAGTAGTAGTAGTAGTAGTAGTAGTAGTAGTAGTAGTAGTAGTAGTAGTAGTAGTAGTAGTAGTAGTAGTAGTAGTAGTAGTAGTAGTAGTAGTAGTAGTAGTAGTAGTAGTAGTAGTAGTAGTAGTAGTAGTAGTAGTAGTAGTAGTAGTAGTAGTAGTAGTAGTAGTAGTAGTAGTAGTAGTAGTAGTAGTAGTAGTAGTAGTAGTAGTAGTAGTAGTAGTAGTGGTAGTAGTAGTAGTAGTAGTAGTAGTAGTAGTAGTAGTAGTAGTAGTAGTAGTAGTAGTAGTAGTAGTAGTAGTAGTAGTAGTAGTAGTAGTAGTAGTAGTAGTAGTAGTAGTAGTAGTAGTAGTAGTAGTAGTAGTAGTAGTAGTAGTAGTAGTAGTAGTAGTAGTAGTAGTAGTAGTAGTAGTAGTAGTAGTAGTAGTAGTAGTAGTAGTAGTAGTAGTAGTAGTAGTAGTAGTAGTAGTAGTAGTAGTAGTAGTAGTAGTAGTAGTAGTAGTAGTAGTAGTAGTAGTAGTAGTAGTAGTAGTAGTAGTAGTAGTAGTAGTAGTAGTAGTAGTAGTAGTAGTAGTAGTAGTAGTAGTAGTAGTAGTAGTAGTAGTAGTAGTAGTAGTAGTAGTAGTAGTAGTAGTAGTAGTAGTAGTAGTAGTAGTAGTAGTAGTAGTAGTAGTAGTAGTAGTAGTAGTAGTAGTAGTAGTAGTAGTAGTAGTAGTAGTAGTAGTAGTAGTAGTAGTAGTAGTAGTAGTAGTAGTAGTAGTAGTAGTAGTAGTAGTGGTGGTGGTAGTAGTAGTAGTAGTAGTAGTAGTAGTAGTAGTAGTAGTAGTAGTAGTAGTAGTAGTAGTAGTAGTAGTAGTAGTAGTAGTAGTAGTAGTAGTAGTAGTAGTAGTAGTAGTAGTAGTAGTAGTAGTAGTAGTAGTAGTAGTAGTAGTAGTAGTAGTAGTAGTAGTAGTAGTAGTAGTAGTAGTAGTAGTAGTAGTAGTAATAGTAGTAGTAGTAGTAGTAGTAGTAGTAGTAGTAGTAGTAGTAGTAGTAGTAGTAGTAGTAGTAGTAGTAGTAGTAGTAGTAGTAGTAGTAGTAGTAGTAGTAGTAGTAGTAGTAGTAGTAGTAGTAGTAGTAGTAGTAGTAGTAGTAGTAGTAGTAGTAGTAGTAGTAGTAGTAGTAGTAGTAGTAGTAGTAGTAGTAGTAGTAGTAGTAGTAGTAGTAGTAGTAGTAGTAGTAGTAGTAGTAGTAGTAGTAGTAGTAGTAGTAGTAGTAGTAGTAGTAGTAGTAGTAGTAGTAGTAGTAGTAGTAGTAGTAGTAGTAGTAGTAGTAGTAGTAGTAGTAGTAGTAGTAGTAGTAGTAGTAGTAGTAGTAGTAGTAGTAGTAGTAGTAGTAGTAGTAGTAGTAGTAGTAGTAGTAGTAGTAGTAGTAGTAGTAGTAGTAGTAGTAGTAGTAGTAGTAGTAGTAGTAGTAGTAGTAGTAGTAGTAGTAGTAGTAGTAGTAGTAGTAGTAGTAGTAGTAGTAGTAGTAGTAGTAGTAGTAGTAGTAGTAGTAGTAGTAGTAGTAGTAGTAGTAGTAGTAGTAGTAGTAGTAGTAGTAGTAGTAGTAGTAGTAGTAGTAGTAGTAGTAGTAGTAGTAGTAGTAGTAGTAGTAGTAGTAGTAGTAGTAGTAGTAGTAGTAGTAGTAGTAGTAGTAGTAGTAGTAGTAGTAGTGGTAGTAGTAGTAGTAGTAGTAGTAGTAGTAGTAGTAGTAGTAGTAGTAGTAGTAGTAGTAGTAGTAGTAGTAGTAGTAGTAGTAGTAGTAGTATATATAGTATAGATATTAATTAATATGTAGTTGTATTATAATAGTGGCCAGTTCTCCACGGAGTAAATATGTATTGTATATGAATATATATATATATATATATATATATAAATATATATATAAATATAGAACTGGGCAGTATCGCCGATACAGTATCTATTAAGCCACAAAATCAGTATCGTAGATACATTTGAATTTGTATCTGTATCTATTATAATAATTAAAAAAATATTTGTAATTGTATCTATTAGTCATAAATAGTATCTACGATACGTATCTATTAAGACAATTATGTAAACAAATATAAATACATTATAAAATTAAATAATCATTTATTATCATTTATCATTATAAATATTTTATAATATTATATTATAAATTAATTTTAATATATATAAATCATCAATATATTTTTAATAAAATATCTTTTGTAAATATTGAAATCAATTCATTGTTAAAAATGATGATATAAATTATATATAAATATAGTTATTTATTCTCAAAAACTATTATATTGAATTGAATTGAATAGTTTATTAAACACCAATCTAGCGGGTGCCGATATACATTTATTTTTATAATATATTTTATACAATAATTGATTTATAATTAAACTACTTTCTAATCAATTCATAAAATCTAAATAAATCATAATTATAATAATTAAAAAAATGCAATATTTATCTTTATAATATAACAATATATAGCTTGCTCAGCAGTTCATTACATGTTACTTCCATTCCTCTCTATCATTCATCGCTATCGTTAATTCATCATTTGTACACATCGTGTCATCTCTTAATTAAGACTTAATTGGTATAAATATGTTCTCATATAGAATGCCTAGAAGCCTTCCTCGAGAGAGTCGTCAGTGGTGTGGATTCCAGGGTAATACTTTACTAACTACTTCGATTATGTTTCTCCAGCAGTGACCGTAGAACCTCAGTCGAAGTTAGAGTCCAAGTGATAGAGCCATATACAAGAACAGTTTTAACTGTAGCTCTAAAGAAGTTTTTTTAAAGTTGACTTGAAAGGTTGGAATCAAGATTATATTCAGGCTACTCAAGGCTGCCCGTTTTTGTACTCCCGTTTTTTATGCTTACGTCATGTTGAGTTGAATCAATATAACTACATATATATTTGAAATATACACGTTTTATATCATGGCTTGATAGGCTTTTCATGTTTATCTGATTTTCGTGATTTAAACACATGTATTCCGTCTTGTCTGATTTTATATGTAAACCGATATCGTTATCCGTATCTTCAAAGTTGTTTATTAGTTTATTTGCATCTATCAGACTATTCATTTTTACAGCTATATCATCAGCATAGTTAATTTTGGTAATGTGTACATCAGGGTATCTATTGATTTTTCTTTTGCCAGAGTGAAGCCGGGATGTAAATTGCTATCCACTGATTTTTTTAATATATAGTGGATACATATAATGCATATAAATTGTGCAAGTTTATCTCCGTGTAGTACTGGATCCAGTATTTATATCGAATACAGATGTGTCACCATCAGGCGATCTTAACATATATGGTAAGAGCGAGTATATAGTACGAGTATTCTTGTATAGCATCAATATGGAATTTACGATTTCAGTGGGTATACCATATATGATTAAGATAACTTTCATCTTTTCACGATTTATTAAATGAAAAGTATGTGAAAAGGCTATTAAGAGGAGAGTAACTGGTAGGTTTTAGACGTTACCCCTTCTAGTATACGTCGAATGGTTAACATTATTTTCTGTCGTTGATCTTTTTGTTCAGAAACCATTTTATTTGTGTCTCAGTGTAGGATCTATCTCTAGTCTTATCTCTAGTCTTATCCTATTTAATAGCTTCATATTATATATCTTCAAATATCTCTGCAATTAGAGTTAGTGTGATTCCCCGATAATTGTTGTTATGATAGAAATAACTCCTTTTTTAGGGAAAGGAAGCAAGCATCCTTCATTCCGTATGTATATTGGTTCTTGAGAATATACACTATTGCACTAGTTTATTAAGATTTCTTGAAATTCTCCTAGTTTCCATACTTGAGCTGGTATTTCATCTAAGCCAATAGCTTTTCCATTTGTTATGCTTTTCCTAGCTATCTTTAGTTCATCTATTGTAAAATGCCTTTTTTGATATCTAGTACATGTTGTATAGTCAATGTACTTTCATCGTTTGATGTGGGAATTGATGGTTTACTAAGAGGTTCCTTGTAATGGTCGTTACATAGTTGAATTCGTTCTTTTCCTCTGTGTGCTTTAAGTTTTGCTTTGTTTGAGTTATTTCTTCCACTAATTTCATTTACTATTTTCCAGGCTAAGGCTGATTTTTTGTTACACATCGCATTTAGAATTTCACTTATTTTATTCTGAACGTAATATGTGTATTCCTTCTCAAACGATTGTATAAGATACATTTGAGCTTCGTTGAAATGTCTGAAACTTTCTAGTGTCAGTTGATTTTATTTATGTTGCGCTGCTTCGTGTAGTATTTTACAGATTTTACAGATATTATCTGTTTCCCAGGGTATTCATTTTGTCAACTTAAGTTTTAATGGGATTATTTTAGCAGCAGTTTCCTTAAATAAAGTTTAAAAGTGATAATACATTTTCTAGCAGATAGCGAATATGTGGTGTCATGTAGAGATTCGTATTTAGTTTTCATAAAAGTGTCTCGGGTTTTTGTATCTGTCTTTAATCTTG
This sequence comes from Osedax fenrisi, assembly GCA_964019155.1. NCBI lineage: Eukaryota > Metazoa > Annelida > Polychaeta > Sabellida > Siboglinidae > Osedax > Osedax fenrisi. Next base: position 63,255,402 of record OZ025241.1, on the reverse strand, counting down.
CCCAATCGTAATGTTTGATTTTACTAGCTTTCTTTTTATTAGCTCTGAGAATAAGTCTTATATTTACTGATATAATACGATGATCAGATATAACACGGATAAATGAGTTATAAGCTCTACCGTTTTTAGCATTTATTATATAATATATATATATATATATATATATATATATATATATATATATATATATATATATATATATCTATATAATATATAATATAGTCTATATATATATATTGGATATAATTATAATGTATTTGTATCTAAAGTTATTAAAGTAATTGTAGTAGTATCTATTATAAGAAAAAAGTGTGTAATTATAATTGTATCTATTATATATTTTTTGAGTATCGTGCCCAGCTCTATATATATATATATGTATGGTGTAAATATATATGTTATTGAACATATTATGATAAATGATCTAACCATCTATAACTATACTATAAAGATAATATACATACACTCAGAGATGATAATGCCAGCATCCTATATATTACGTAACCATCCGACTAATACAACTATTACGTAATAAACGCCTCTGTCACGTGGTCCTACATCTTTCGTAACCCCTTAACTAGCAATGCACCCATTGTCACGCATCATTAACTTCGTTATATAACCACTACGCGTTGTACTATATCTCGTATTCGCTACTATATAGCGACTATTTCGTTGTATTCGAATTTATAAGTCATCATAATTACTTGTAAATAAATAGCTCCATCAATTTGTAATCATTTCGAATTTTATATTTGTTCTTTAGTATTTTAATTAATAAATATCTATTCGTTATAATATCCTCTATTCCTATGACATAGACGCATATATACATTATAGAAATAGTAATCATTTAACATATTAAATAAATAAATGAACTAAAACCATATATTTAAAACCCAATAGACAATATGTAGTAATTTAATTATCATAATAATGTGTAGTTTCATAAAAATAAAATATTGTAATTATGTATTAAAAATATATTATATTTGGTTTTATATATATATATACATATTTTCATGACTGAACACATATTTTATTTATGAATTTTTTTTTATTTTCCAAACTCGTGAAATTTATATAAATTATAGATATTTAAACGTTAGGCATGTTGTTAATTATTATATAGTAAATAATAATGGCAGTATATCACATGACATTTAAGTATTCTTTATTAACACAGACACTGAACAAATCGCAATCTACAATGAATGGCGGTTACTAATTTTAGAAGAAGGACGTTAGTTATTTATATTTGTAGTACGTTATGCAAGTATAACTATATCATGCTTAATAGTATATGTACAATATATAGATATACTTGAGAGTTTAATTACAATGTAATGTATGAATTAATGTTATACAGTTGGGATAAATCTAAAAGCTCTACAAGATATTGCTGAGAAATAAAGAAAATGAATATCTAACTAACGAAATTAATATATAATTATATAATAATATAATTGAATACATAAATAGTCACTCTTATATATAATGTATGATATATATATATATATATATATATATATATATATATATCATATATAATATATTGTAATAGTATACTTAATATTATATGTAAAAGTATTATTATTGTAAAACATACGTATACGTAGATATATCTTCTATAATATAATATATAAAACTAATAAAAGAGAAAATAAATATAATAAAAAAGTTTACTAAAAACTTCTGTAATTTTATAAATTATTTCAGTATACTAAATAATACATATTATATACATATTTGCATATTATATTATAAGGATATGTGCGTGCCATGTATCAATCTAATATGTACTATTATGTATTCATCTTATTATATTATATCTTAAGTATTCATCTTATATTCATCTTATATATATATACCTACATGTAGTACACGTACTAACATATATTTAAATAATGGATCATCTTTATTACATAACTTTATATAAATTAACAATATTACGTAATTAGACTATTTTTTAATTATTATTCCTACTTTTAATATTATTTATATTTAGCGTTTAATTTTAATTTAATATAATTATACAAATATAAATATAATTCCAAATCTATTTGTATTAACATATGAATGAATGAATGAAATCAGTTTATAGACATACTACATACTATGTATATCATACGTATATGGAGGATCAGTGAAAGCCTAGGCTTTATTTGGTCGATACCTCCAATATGTTCATGTACAGATTACAATATTAGTAAAAGTAATAATATAATAATAATGATTCATGTGATAGCATTCTTTGTAATATAATTAGCAAATGAAACAATAATATAGAAGATACATATATATATATATATATATAAATTAATAAAAATAATAAAACACTGTTCATGAACATAAGTTATCATGATATTTCAATCCATAACATTAAAGTAAATAATAAAATAAGATAATAAAATAATTATATAATATTAAAATATATTAAAATATATATTAGTAAAATATGTAAATTTATAATATTGTAATATTGAGAACTTGTTAATATAAATATTAAATTATTATAAATATGTGTAAAATAAAATATCAAAAAGTATATTATAAAATTAAAATTACTAAACAAAAATTAATCATATTTCAATAAGACGTGCAATGGCCCACATTCCTGTCAAATTACAGATGACTAATAATACCAATAATAATTTGAAAAATTATTTAAAACAATAAACGAAACAAGATGTAAAACAAATATAAATATTAAAAAAATAGATATTAAAATATATAAAATATGTAAAAAAAAACTAATAATTACTTATAAATGAATATTTTAATGTTTTTTTTTAGAATAAATACATTATTAATATTATTTGTTCGTAAAAGATTATTAAACATTAATTCATTATATAACTTTGATCCTTTAAAGAATATTGTATTTTTTAATTTAATTGATTTCATAAGTGGTAGAATAAATTTATTTTTTAACTTGAAATATGAGTTATAATCTAATTTATATTTATTATTTAAGAAATTATAGATTAATAATGTGTTTCTATATATAATTAGATCTTCAAATTTTAAAATATTATTTTTTTTTTTAAAAGGACCAGTATGTATTAGAAATTATACGATTTATAGTTTTAATTATACAATTTTAATTATACAATTATACAAATTATACGTATTAATGGTAATTTTGATTTAACTATTATTTGTTTATTAATAATTCTTATAACTTTTTTCTGTAACATAATTAATTTTGTAATATTTGATTTATAAGTATTTGACCATACTTCAATCCCATATGATAAATTAGATAAATAGAACGAATTATATATAATTATATATAACAAAATTAAATTTTTTTTATCTAAAAAGATAATTTTTTTATAGTATATATAATTTTTGACAATTTATTCGATAAATAATTTATATGTTTTTTGTAGGTCATTTAGGAATCTAAGTAGATCCCAAGAAATTTATAATTATTAACTATATCGATTTTAATGTTATCTATATTTTTATCTTTTAATATAGCAGAATTTATATATGGCAATATTTTTGTTATTTCGATATTTAGCTTAAGCTTATTTATATCAAACCATTTTTTTAACTTATCCATGTAATTTTGCAAATAATATGTTAATAATCTATAATTTTCAGCAAATATAGTTATAGATGTATCATCTGCATATAAATTGATATTAATATTATTTACTTTTTCATTATTAAAAATATTGGATATGTCATTTATAAAGATAATAAATAGTAGAGGTCCTAGAACAGATCCTTGTGGCACTCCATATCTAATAATCTTTTTAGGTGATAGAGTATTATCAATTCGTATTATAATATTTCTATTTTTAAGATAACTTTTGATAAATAAATTTGTATCACCTCTAAACCCTATATATTCTAATTTAGCAAGTAAAATATTATGATCAACTACATCAAATGCTTTCTTGAGATCTAAGAATATAGTAGCTACTTTTTTTTTTATATAGTTTATGTAAAATGAAATGCTGAATATTTAATAATGATAAGGTTGTATTTGATCTGGGAACAAAACCATATTGATTTTTGTTTATAATATTATGCTTAAATATATATTTTAATAATCTATTAAAAATAATTTTTTCAAAAATTTTATTAAATTTACATATTTGTGGTAGTAATGAAATTGGCCTTTATTTGGTTATTTGTTATTTTTATATAAAGGTTTATTAATTGCAATTTTCATATTGTCAGGAAATGTATTTGTTTGGATACTTAAATTTAATATCTTTTTTAATGGTTGTAAATATATTGAATAATATCTTTTATTAAGGCCATGTCATGATTATTTATATCTAATGATCTTTTGATTGAATATCCTTAGTCACTTTAATTATTTCATCATTGTCAATTGGTAAAAAGTAAAAACTATTAAAATTATTAGATACAATTTCTTTAAAATCACTTTTATTTATATTATTAATTGAATTATTTATTTTACTTCCAATGCTCGAAAAATACTCATTAAATGCATTACATTGTTCGTACCTTTCATTCATTTTAATATTATTATCTATAAAAGTATTTTGATACTCCGAGTCTGTAGGTTTTATTATTTTATTAATGACTTTCACATTTTCTTCTTGTGCATTTGCAGTAAAAAGATTTTTATAGTAATTATTTTTTTAAATTTTAATATTTTTATTAATTTAATTTTTTAATTATTTATATTTAGGTAATATATATCTGGGTAATCTTTATCAGTTAGCCATGTTTCCGTTAATATAATAATATCAGGTTTATGGGTCAAGTTATCGATAAATATTAATAATTTATTTATATTTTTATTAAAACTTCGTATATTTAATAATATCATTGATAGGCTTGTATCTTTATAATGTATTTCATTATATTCATCTATATTTAAAAGATTCATTTATATTTATAATATTTTGTTATTGTATTATAGATTTTTTTATTCTTATTATTATATATTAATTTATATTCATTGTTTATACATTGAACTTTACAAATAGTATATAATTTACATTTAGCTTTAGCTATTTTAAAACATTCTTTCTTTTGAATAAGTTGTTCTATACTATATTCAATAGATATTCCTACTTTATTAAAAGATGAATTTGTAATTTATATGCATTTCTGATTAATATTGATTTTGATTCTTCAAGTACAATTTTCATCGGTCTATTTTTAGATAAATTTGTTATATCATTTTTATTAAATTGAC
>OZ025241.1:63236133-63250011 GCA_964019155.1 Osedax fenrisi | reverse complement strand
ATTAAATTGACCAATTCTATGGAATTTATTTATTTTTATATTTTTATTTTTATCAGATACTATATCTATAATATTTGATATTGATTTAAATTCAGAATTTTCTTTAGAATTTGTGTCATTAAATATCTGTTATTTTACATTGTATAGAATAATAGTTTTTGTTATACAATTTACATTATTAGTTTCAGATATATTTTTATTGACTGATTTTATTATTGTATTTTCAATAGTTTTTTCTAAGTTTTTATTTGATATATTTGCATATGATTCTGTATCATTACATTTATCATTATTAATATTTACACTATTTATTATAGATTTCAATTCTGTGATATTATTTTTTAGATAATTTATTACTTACTTATTTTCATCAATTACTATAAATTATTTATAAATATATGGTATTTAATTTATATATTATAGTTATACATTGTTATATATAGGTTAAATAAATTGTTTTAAAAAAAAAACATTGTTTTATTATGATACATTTATCAAAAAATATTCAATATTTTTTATTTATTTTTATTAATTTAGATTCAATAGATTTACCTAAATTTATTAAAATAATAAATAATTTAATAATTAGTAATATGTATACGTTGAATTTGAATAAATATTAAGTCTCACAAAAAAGTATATAGTAGGTTTTCAAAACTTACTAAATAAACATTTTTGAGACACTTATTTCTAATATTTCTATATATAATCTAATACTACTAATTATAATTTATAATGTGCTGTATATGTATATATGTGTAATATAAATAATAAAATAAGCTGTAATAGTTTTATAAATGAAAAAAATAATCCTCATAAAGTCTCGAATACATTTATAATGTTGGTTTTGAAAACTCACTAAATATAATTTTTAAAGTCTTAATATAATATTTAAATATGTTGTTTATATATAATTAATGATATTATAATTGTTCATTAACATTGTTTATATTGAATAAAATTATAATCGATCTAAATTATATAATAATATCTTATATAATTGATTTTGAAAAAATAAGTCTTTACAACTTTTAAATGAAGGTTTTCGAAACCACAATAGTGAGACTTCTATTTACTGGGTATAATAAATAATAATAAATAACCTATAGGTTATTCATATGTGTAGATGTTAAGTATATATAGGCTAGTAGCTATCAGTAGCTAGCAGCTATTAAACAAAGATACGAATGATATAATGACGGTTTATAGTGTATACGGTACACATATTAATAAGAGAATACAGTTTTATGTTTATTATGTATTACGATCATTATAATTAATAATTATAATATAATTATAGTATAATTATAATATAATTATAGTTAATAATTATTAATCATACGATGTAATAATAATCATTTTCATTCTGAATACCGAAGCGAACAGTCGTGTTTTTCAAATTAAAGATTTGTATACATATATATTTATTTAATTTTATAAATTTGTTTTTCAAATTAAAGATTTGTATCCTATTCATACTTTAGTATTTATTTCATTTTATAAATTTCCTATATAATATCTTTTGTCTGGTTTATTGCATAATCTATCTTTAAATAAGTTCACATTGATTTTCATTCAAATGATTATTTATATATTATATTTTACATACACATTACATTACATATATAATATATTGCAGTAAACATATAGATATAAATATTTTATAGATAGATATTTTATATCCAATATACATATATATATATATATATATATATATATATTTATGCATAAGTGGTATATAATTTACCATATAGGTGTATATATAATTTTTATATTTATTGTACACATTGTAATATATATATATATATATATATATATTTAATTTATTAGGGTATATAGATAACATATAGATATTTTATATTTATTCATGGGTGTATATAATTGATCATATAGTTGTATATATATATTAAATTATGTCCACAAAAATCGAGGAAGCAATTATTAATATTACTTTAATTTTTGATAATAAACTAAAGATTATAACTGATCAACATAATGAAACGATTATAACGTTAAATCTAATAATTGCTAATCAGAATACTATAATTGATAAATTAGAAGAAAAATCTAATATTAATGATATAAAAACTTATGCTAGTATTACATCTGAAAATATAACTACAATTCTTAATAAAGTAGATGATTCTATTAAAGAATCATTTGTACAATCAGCTAAAAAGATGGAAATTAATAAAAATAATTCAATAATATTATATAATATTAATGAATCTGAGGATAAATCATACATGTCATACATGTCTCGTAAACAGCATGATGCTAGTGAGATAAAATCATTCGTTAGTTTAATCAATAAAGATAATATAGATATAAGCTGAATTGATCACAAATAGAGTTTGTAATTTAAAAAAAAGAGGCGGTGGTGTTGTTATTTTGGTTAATAAATGTATTAAGACTGTTCAAGTAGAACATCTAACTCACCAAATAGCAGATGAAATTGATATGTTATCCATCAAGATTATACTTCCTAATATAAATAATATAATAATTTGCGCTGTATATCGTATACGATTGGTCTATAGACCATCCTATAATAAACAATTATTATATGATATATTATATAATAGCTTTAATTCTTATAATTTTTCTAACAATAATATTATTTTATATGGTGATTTTAATATTAATTATATGGATAGTCTAGATTCTCAACCATTTTTTAATATTTTACACCAACTTGATTTATTTTATGTTATACATACACCTACTAGATTCTCTACATCTACTGCTTCATTAATAGATAACTTTTGTATTGATAAAAATCTGATAAATATGATGTGTGCAGGCACTCTTTGCTACGATATTACGGATCACTTACCATTATATATAAATATACATTTAAATTTAAATATTATTGAAAATGGTATATATATTAGTAAGAGAAACATATCACCTTAATGTATTAATAATTTTATATCAGATTTGGAAAAATGTGATTGGGATTTGGTTACTAGTTTATCCAATATTAATAGTATATATGATAAATGTATATCAATTTTCTCTAATCTATATAATAAAAACTGCCCATTATCATTTACATTAAAAATTAAAAATAAAAATAAAAATAATGCACATTCATTCTGGCTAAACAAAAAAATTAAAAATGCAATTAAAAAGAAAGAAAAACTATACAAAGATTCTATAAGAATTAATTCCCAGCATAATATAGAAAAATATAAAAAATATAGAAATAAACTTAATATAATGATTAGAAGACAAAAAAATCATGTTATGCATACTTTCCTGTATCAAAGTCATAATGAAACTTGGAAAAAAATAAAAACTTTAATAAATAAAAATAGTAAGGATACTATTCCCGATAATTTATATATCCAAGATTCTTTAATAGATAAATCAGATAGAGCGCAAGCTTTTAATGATTTGTTTGCATCTATTGGATCTGATATTAGTAAATCTATTCCTTCAGTCGATGATAATAGTTTTTATAAATATTTGAAGGAACCGATTATTAATAGTTTTTATTTTAATCAAATTACTAAAAATGATATATATAATGCATTAATTGATATTAAATCAAAAACTTCTAGAGATATAAATGGTATTGGCATGAATATAATCAAAAAAAAATGTAATCTGATTTTAGAACCTTTACTTTACATTTTTAATCAAATAATACATACATCTACTATTCCTAATCAAATGAAAATTGCAATTATAATCCCTATATATAAAAATGGATAACATGAAGAAATAAATAACTATCATCCAATCTCTTTATTACCTCAATTCTCTAAAATATTTGAAAAATTTTCAGTAGAAAAATGTTATTATTTATTGATAGAAATAATATATTATATAAAAATCAATATGGTTTCATTGCAAAGTCTTCAACAGTACATGCACATATACATAATTATAACTTTTTGACATCTGGTTTCCAAAAAAATAATAAAATGGCTTCTATTTTCTTAGATTTAAAAAAAGAATTTGATACTGTAAATCATGATATACTTTTAAAAAAATTTGAATATTATGGTTTCAGAGGTAAATCGATGACATTATTAAAGAGCTATTTAAGTAATAGAAGTCAGATTACTAAACTAGGTGAAAATAGTTCTTCAAAGTTGAATATAAATATAGGAGTTCCGCAAGAATCTATTTTAGGACCAATATTATTTATATTATATATAAATGATATACATAAATGTTTAGACATATCTGATGATAGAAACTTGATACTTTTTGCTGATGATACATCTCTTAGCATTCGTAAAAATAATAATATAGATTTAACTAATCAGTTAATATCGGACGTAAATTCCTTATATGAGTGGCTTAATTTAAACAAATTGAAATTGAATACGGCAAAAACAAAAATTCATATATACAAAGGTGCATCATTAACTTCAAATATTGTTATTGAAAGACAACAATTATCTATATGTAAAACATATAATTTTTTGGGCATTATATTGGATACAAAGTTAGATTTTAAACAACATATAATAAGTATTCAAATTAAATTATCTAAAATTATATATATGTTAAAAAAACTTAGTACTATTCTCCCGAAAAAAATACTCTATTTATTATATAATTCTTTATGTTTACCTCATGTATTGTATTGCTTGGAATTGTGGGGAAATGTATACTTTAGTAATATATATGAAATAGAATTATTACAAAAAAAAGTAATTAGAATTATTAATAAAGATATATTTATAATCAGAAATGGAACTTTTATTTTATCTAGCACAGATTCTCTATTTATTAATTCTAATATATTAAAGTTACGAGATCTTATTATCTATAAGAATATTTTGTTTATGCATAATATATTTGTAGGTAATTGTCCAAAAACTATGAATAACATTTTTGTAAGGAGATATAATAAATATAGATATTCAACTTTTAATTATACTCTACCATATATAAAACATACACGATATCATAATTCAATATTATTTTCTGGTCCAAAAAAATGGAATGAAATTATTAAAAATCCATGTATTTCAATGTATTTAAAAAATAATAATTTTATAAATATTTAAAAAAAATACCTCTTAAAACAGTATTCATAGATATTATTCATATATATTTTTTAATAGATTTATTCTTCTTCTTTTTATTCATTTATTTTAATATATTTATTTACTCATTGTTTATTTGTTTATAAAAGTATTTTCCCCTACAGTATTAACTTTAAAAAAAAAAATCTCTAATCTTTATTATATATAATCTTCATTTTTATTTCGTTTATATAAGGTATTTTTATTTTCAGTATTACAATTTTTAATACATTTATTCTTCTTTTTATTCATTTATTTTAATGTATGTACTCATTGTTTATTTGTTTATATAAGTATTTTCCCCTACAGTATTAACTTTATTTTCAAATAATCTCTAATTTTCATTTTTATTATATATAATCTTCATGTTTTATTTCGATTATATAAGGTATAGTTCTTTTCAGTATTATAATTGTTAATAAATGTATTCTTCTTCTTTTTATTTATTTATTCATTTATTTTAATATATTTATTACATATTCTTTATTTATTTATAAAAAGTATTTTCTCATACAGTATTAATTTTTTTTTAAATAATCTCTAATTTTAATTTTTATTATATATAATCTTCATATTTTATTTCGCCTATATAAGGTATTTTTTCTTTTCAGTATTACAATTTTTAATAAATTTATTCTTATTCTTTTTATTCATTTATTTTAATATATCTATTACACATTGTTTATTTGTTTATAGAAAGTATTTTCCCCTACAGTATTAACTTTATTTTCAAATAATCTCTAATTTTCATTTTTATTATATATAATCTTCATGTTTTATTTCGATTATATAAGGTATCGTTCTTTTCAGTATTATAATTTATATATATATATATATAAATAATCATTAATTCAATTATTAATTTAAAAACAAAACAAAATTTAAATCACAAAAAATAATAAAATCAAAAATATTATTTTTGTTTTATGTTAGGTATTCAGGTGCAACTCCATTTTTTATTTTTAACAATTTATATATAATGACCTCATACTTTCTCTCTTTTTAGAAAAATTTTAATTTTTTACATTCTTAAATATATTTATATTTTATTTATTTTATGAGAATCTAGATGAGAATCCATTTTAGAAGTATTACTTAAAATATAATGTATATTATCTAGAGGTCAATGATATAAATTATCGAAGATAATTATTAGATGAGAAAACAGAGTTACTGGGAAAATTAATTAAAATTTGAATATCTACAGACGCATGCATATAAATAATATTTAAATTAGGTAAATTAATAATAATGATAAAGATAAAAATGAATATTATTCGTGTTTTTATTTGTTTTATTATATCATCTTGACGCCTATCGTTTTCATTAATCAATAAACCTTTATATTATTATTTGTATTTATTTGTATTTAACGTATTGTAATTTGTTGGGTCAGATAGGTCCTATATCGTATATGTTGGTATCAACTTGATACTATCAAGTGATTTTGTTATATCCAGGTAAAATAAATATACACAATTATTATTATTTATAAAGCTAAACAAGTATACTTAGACTATAGTAAATTAATACATGTTTAAGAGGTTCCTGTTAAAAATTATTTCAAAAATACTCTAGAAAGGATGCATATATATTATATATATATATATATATATATATATGTATATATATATATCTTTAAATAACGAATATAGCTTACAACTATACTGTAACTATATGGTAACTATATGAATTTGTTTGAACATTTTTTAACTTTAGGTCAATTAATAGAATGGTGAGAAGATGAATACACTTTGAATACATAATAGTAGAAATATATGATGTATGTCTCTATCATATTTATAGCATAGTTGTGGCTGATTTATGTATATAATTCGATATTGGTGTAATAAATATATTTACAATGGTATTATTGGTATAATATTATTGATTTTATGACGTTCATTTCTTATCGAAATATATTTTAATTTGTTTAGATCTTTGTTATACTACGGTTAATTATCTATATTTGATGATGCATGTAGATTAATAATTAAGTTAATGTATTATTGAAATCTGTTATATTTTAAACTTTATATGTATTTGAAAAAGTAATATGTCAATGTATCTTAGTACAATAAATAATGTGGTCTATATTTATATATTTCTAGTGACATTGCATATTAACTTTACTTATATAATGTCGTACGTAGTATTAATGATAGTTTATGTGTGAAATAATATCAGAGGTATGCCTACATATATGTATTGGCATAATATATATCACGTGTATTATCATGTAGGTAGTGGGTTAGGAAATCTTAAGTGGGTTGGGAAATTAGTATATTTTTCATATTTTTGGAATTAGTAATTCTATTAGGAATTCCTAAATGAATACTTGGTATAATTTTTATATTAAAATCTCGAGGATTAAAGATTGTATTTAAATAATGTTTTTGTAAATCGTAATATTAGTAAAGTAAATAGAGTAGTCAGATAGAAAGTTGGATAAATCAGAATTTAGCTTTCTATATAAATATAGTTATAATCATAAGAGCTAGATTTTATTTATGCATTGATAATCATCATTGATTATTATCATTGATTCAACCACCCATACGATTATTTTGACGTGGAAAATGATAACAAGTATAGTTATAATCGATATTTATAAATATCATGTCGAAGTTTCAGTGATGTTGATAACATTAGAGTTAATAGTATTTAACATTTAAAATAACAAAATGTTCTTTTTATTAAATAACCATCTGTTGATTTATAGTAAATATGGTGAAATAATATTATTTATTGATTTATTAGTGTCTAGTCATTCTATGCACTTATTTCTTTTCGTCTGATCAGTATATCCATCTCCTTACGTATATAATATATATATATATATATACACTGTATATACTGATATATCTGTAATTTTCCCCTAATATGTTATATACTTCATTTGTATTACTGTAATATTCTCCTTTTCTCTTAGGCTGACTATTATAGTAATCAATTATAAAAAATACAGAATCCATTCATTATATCAATTTTTTAAACTTATTGTTTCTCTAAAATACACATTTCTTCATATGTAAAGAGATTACATTAGCTACCAATTAAATGTTGAGTAATATTTAAAGTTCTTCTTATAATTCACAATTGACCAGAATATTTTTTTCGTTAATTACAATTCCTACTCATAATATCACTCTCTGTTCTTCTACTTCTTACATACTATATCTACCATATAAATTCAATATCCATTCCAGTAACGTTTGTGAACATATATGTCGACCCGTTATCTATGGAATAAACTACAACATAATCTTCGATATAATATATCCACTAACTCATTTAAATATCTATTATAAATATACCCATTTATCACAGTATACACTCATATATCCCTGATCAGTATTTATATAAATATTTATAAACATTTATTAATTTAGAGTACTCTTTTTATTCCTTATTGTTCATAATAATTAGTTATTTATTTTGTCGTTTATATTCCGTTTTATTGTTTGCATTATACAATTTTGTACTTTCGAGACTGGATCGCACTATCACCAATTACCTTACCTTACTTTGTGCAGTCGAGTCGAAACCGACACATGGCGACATCCATGGTAGCTATTCTCCATCCCGCTCTATCTCTAGCATCTAGTCGGAGATTCATAATATCTTTAGAGAGATATTTTTGTATATTGTCTAGCCAGCTTCAATGTGGTCTGCCTCTTCCTCGCCGATCTTCTATTCTTCCCATCATCATTTGCAATTCCATCGTATCTGATCTAACAATGTGTCCGAAAAAAGATAGGGCAGCCTTGACAATTCTGGATTCGAGCGTTCTTTTAGGTTGTATTATGTCAATTATCTCAGTATTTCTCTTCCTATCTAAGTAGGTAACTCCGAGTAGTTTCCTCCTGCACCATAGTTTAAAAGCATCAATTGTTTTCCTATCTGAATTTTTGATAGTCCAGGTTTCTGCTCCATAAAGGATGATTGGAAATACCAGTGTTTGAACAATCTTTATTTTTGTCGTTAGTCTAATACCTCTATCTTTGAATATACGTTTCAGACTTCAAATGGTGATTTGATCTTGATGTCTGCTATTAGCAAATTATTGTCAGTGCTACAATCAACTCCAGACAGTGTTGTAACTCGCTTTATAAGGCTTTTCCATCTAGTCTTGCACATAATATAATCAATTTAGTTTCTAATAATTTTGTATGGCGATCTCCATGTATAAATCCTCCATGGGTGCAACTTGTATAATGTATTCGTGATTCGAAGGTCATTTCTACTACAAAATTCTACAAGTTGATCTCCACACTCGTTTTTCTCCCCCAGACCAAAGTTACCAGATATGTCAGTTGATATATCTTTTCCAACCTTAGCATTCCAGTCTCCTATAATATAAATACTATCTCCACCAGGTGACAAGTATATTACAGATTGTATTATATTATAAAAAGTTTATATATCATCTTCATCTAAGCTGGATGTCGGGGCGTATACTTGAACTATAGTTATGTTTATGGGTTTACACTGTATGCGTATATGGGCAATTCTGTCATTTACTGGATTAAAACCAATTACACACCTTTGGAGTTTATTATTACATATAAATACCACTCCATTACGTTTTAAGGTATCCTGTCCACAATAATAGATTGCATGTTCATCTGACCTAAAGTGTCCCATTCCTGTCCATTTCATCTCACTGATTCCTAGCAGATCAATATCAGTCTTTTCCATTTCTCTCTTGACTACTTCTAAATGTTATTTAATGTTCTTACGTTCCATGTACCGATTCTCACTCTTTCTTTTGCTATTATATGGATTTCCACTATCCTTATTGTTGCACCATTCTCGACGGATGATTTGTCGTTGACCACATAATAGGTTTATCCGCCTCTTCTAATAATTATCCTGCTGCTACTCAGGATAATCGACAGCAACCTGCCAAGTTTTGTTTTTCTTTGTGGGTGTACTCCCATAGACTTTGGCTCTCCCGAGTCGACTACAAGTCATTAGCGGGGACTTAGTGCCAGTTTTGAATAGCTAGACGAGACGCCTTTGACCTCCTCCGTTAGTTTAAATAAGGTCTACCGCGTGAAGATGGAGGTAGGACTTGAATCTGTATTTAACTTTTGGCACAGGCATAAGAGGCCCACACTCTTTGTGTCTGCCCGATCGTACCACATCACATTTAAACCCCAAATAGTTATTTGAATAAATTAAATTAAATTAAATTAGCATTAGTTGTGTAAGTTGAAATATATATATACATGAGTCAGTATGTAATTATAGATTATTATAGATTTAAATCAAAGTTTTACTTTGTAATAATGTATGCTTTATGTTTCCAGTTAAGTGTATTATTAATTAAAATAAGTTATAGGTAAAAACATACTTACTCTAAATTCCTGAATGAGATGAAAGTGCTAGGGCGATACTTTAGGGGGGACGGGGGATGTAAAATATAATGGGGGGATTAAAATAACAAAATATTGATATAATAAAAGACTACCCAGAATTATGTAAAGAAGATTTGATTTCCGTAATTATATGTTATAAAAATCGTTATAACAACATGAATCTGAGCAATATTATAACAAATTTTAAAACTATATCTAACGAAGTAATAACAATTTTCCAGAAATTCAAACCCTATTAAAATTACTTATGGTATCACAAGCAAGTTCGTGTGACGCTGAAAGGTCTGTCAGTGCGTTAAGAAGATTAAAGACACGGCTAAGAAATAGCATGACGCAGATAGATTAAATGCGATAATGATTTTCCATACCCACAAAGAATAATTGGAATTATAAGTAGATTATAATTAGACATAGATGGCATATTAAATTCATTTATAAATAATTTATTTGAGAGAAGAAGTATTACATTTGGTAAATAACTTTTGTGAATAAATATATATATAAATAATCGATTTTGTTTACAATATCCCCCCTATATTAAAAGTAAAGTTTCGCCCCTGAATATATGTACTGTACACTGTACACTGTACATTGTATAGTGTACAGTAGGATGGACTGTTTTGGTAACTTTTTTAATTCCCTTCATAGAAAACTGTCAACTAACTCGGGATAACTCCATTTACTCATTTTAGATATAATTAACAAAAATAATTGAAAATTACGAAAACAAATTAAATTATAGATATATAAAAGGACAAAATGTTTACAATTATAAAATGCCTTTTAGCATATGTAGTATATAAAACATCCTTAAAAAATGTTTTATTATTTAAAAAAAATATATTTAATCGAACTAACGAAAATTTTAATTTATTTTTTAATTTTTTCTAATTCGAAAAAATAAATTATCAATGAAATAATAAAAAAATAAAAATGTATATTATATATGTCTATCATCATTATATGAATATAAAATGATATGTATTGAATATAAAAATAGCATATACATATACAAAAATGACTTTTATTGGTATTTTAACATTAAATAAATGTTTTGGTAAACTATTCGTAACAATTTTGTTGTTAGAAAAATAAATTTTTGTTTTATTATACCTCGTAGATATCAATTACAGACTCACAACAAAGGATGATGCTTAATTAAAATAATTTATCAAAGAAATAATCGAAAAATGTATATTAATAACAAAATAAACAATTTGTATTTTATTAATTTATAATATATTTATACATGTATTTGCAAAATATTTTATTTTTATGACAACGCGCACTTTCACAAATACATAAAATACATAGTAAAATGGTATATTTATAGAAATTTAGATTGAATCATTAAATGCAAATATTTCTTCATTAAAGTGCACTTAGCTTTATCTACCCAATGTACAGTGTACAGTGTACGACATTTTTAGGAAATATATACATGATTATGCATACTATAGTGTATACACCAATATTGTGGGTGGTCTAACCTTCTATAAGTGATTGGTAGTCCCAGTATTCAATACTCGTGTTTAACTTGGATCTGACTGGGAAACTGGGGGAATCTGGTCCAAACTTGGATCTAGGTGGTGTAAACTTGGATTTATCTGATCCATATTTAACTAGTTGAAACTTGGATCATTATATCCCAGTTTAATCCAAGTTATTGTTTTAAACTGAGATCAACTTAGATTTAGTTGATCCATATTTTAATAATTGAAACTTGGATCATTATATCCCAGTTTAATACACGTTATTTTTTTTAACTGAGATTAACTTGGATCTAGATGATCCATATTTAACTAGTTGCAACTTGGATCATTATATCACAGTTTAATCCAAGTTATTTTTTAGTCCAAAATATTTATCTATAAATATTACCAATTATTTAATTATTTATTATATTATATAATGTAGGTAAATATATTGAATCTAAATTAATAAAAATAAATAATAAATATTGAATATTTTTTGATAAATTTATCATATTAAAACAATCTTTTTTTTTGAAACAATTTATTTAACCTATATATAACAATGTATAACTATAATATATATGATGATGATGATGATGATATTGAGTTTATTAGCACTAAAATAGGGTCATGTAGACCCCTTCGCTCGTGCGGGAAGAAAATAATAATAAAATAATAGTAATACGATAATAATTTGATAATAATATACAACGGAAAAACAATAATAAACAATATAAAGGACTATTATATACTACAGTCTGCATTGATATGGTGTAGTTGTATATACTACAGACTGCATTGATATAGTATAGTGTTATATAATAATAAGATAATAATAATACAATAACGATTTAATAATGATATAAATTTAATATAACACGGATACAAATAATAAGTTGGATGATTTAATGATTATGGGTAGAGAGAAAAGAAGAAGTAAGATTTATAAATCTTTTGTGGGATCTAATAGAACGAATGGTAGGAGGGAGGGAATTCCATAGAGTTGGACCGGAATTTTTAAAAGCTCTAGAATTTAGGGAAGTTTTACTAGAGTTCTGGGAGATAAGTAGAGGAGCATTTTGGTAACGAAGAGAAGATAATATAGTACGTTTTTTAATTAGATCAGAGATATAGCTAGGGGTAAAAGAATATATTGATTTATGGATTATAGATAGTATACGTAATTTACACCTGAGGGAGAATGGTAGCCACATACGAGATGATTGATGAGATGTTGTAGTAGAGTGATCCAGTCGAGTTAAACAGTAAGTAGTACGTATTGAGGAACGGATAATCCGATTAAGTGGAGCAGTAGCTTTAGCAGGAAGTAAATTCAGTAGGGAAGAACAGTAGTCAATACGTGAAAGTACAAGAGCATTAATTAGAGTTTTAGTAAGGTTTCTGGAAAGTGATGTCCGTATTTTTTTAATTCTGAAGAGATGAAAGTTGGATGATTTTGTAATGGATGATATGTGATTCTTAAATGATAATTTGTCATCAAATACTAATCCTAGGTTTTTGGAGGAATGAGAAGGAGAAATAATCATGTTATTTAGAGTAAAGTTTGGAAAGGAAGTTTCAGAAGTAGATATGTTAAGTACAGTAGTCTTAGAGGAATTAATTAGTAGTTTATTGGAGAGGAGCCATAATCTTATGGAGTTAGCACACTCGATTAATTCAGAGTTAATGGTATTATGAGAATTTATAGGGAAAAAGGTAAACAGTTGGATATCATCAGCAAAAATATGGTAGTGGATATTTGTAAATTTCTTAATTAGATCAGCAATAGGGCGGATATAAATAGAAAAGAGGGATGGACCTAGAACAGATCCTTGGGGAATACCGTGGTTAAGAGGAGAAAGAGGCGAGTAAGATTTGTCAATCATAATAGAGATATTCCTGTTAGTGAGATATGAAGTAAACCATTTTAATGCTAAGCCAGATATACCCATTAAAGTAAGTCGCGAGATT
>OZ025241.1:63226133-63231133 GCA_964019155.1 Osedax fenrisi | reverse complement strand
TTCCAACATTTCCTGGAAATTTCCTGGAAAATCGAAAAAAAATATTGTACAAATATTATCTTATACAAAAATATATAATTAAAACTATAATTGCAGATAAAACTAAAAAAAAAAATGTTAATGATGTTAAATCGAAGTTTCAAATATTTCCTATCTCCTCCATGTTAAACTTCCTATTTCTTCATGTTAAACTTTAATGAGGTGGCGCACCTCCAATAATTAATTTTTTAAATTATTTTTTTTTGTATTCAATTTAATATGTTATCTAGTTAATATAAAAAAATGTGCAGCAATTTTCAAAAAAAAATTACCGAGCCACTCCGGCTTAGCGTACAGTGTACTCCTCCATTTAAAATATGTAATATTAAATCCATATCATTCGTTAAGCCAATGCTGAATGTGAATGTGATTCAAGTATAATACATATATATATATATATATATATATATATATATATATATATATATATATATATATATATATATTGTTGTTTTCATATAGAGAAATTAAGTTCAAATATTGGATGCACAATATTCATTGCATATAGTATCTATATTTTATGAAAACAGTTTCGTTTTTAAGTACTGAAAATATGATTTTATTATATAACTCTTTTTTTTATCTGATATTTCTTATGATATAGAAATATGGGGAAATACCTATAAATCAAATATAAATATTATTATGTTATTGCAAAAAAAAATTATCAGAATTATTAACAAAAAAATCTTAAATTTAAATCTATTACCTTTAATCAGATTATCAAATACATCTGAATTATTTATTAGTAAAATATTCTAAAATTAAATTATCTGGTTATGTTTAGAAATATTATATTAAACTATAAATTGCTAAATAAAAATTACAAAATTTATTTTAATGAATATTTTACATTAAATAAACGTAATGATAGATTCATTTTACCATTAATGAAAACAACAAAATACGAAAATACATTATTCTTTAAAATATTCTTAAAAAAAAATAATATAAAAAATATAAATCAATTGAAAAAAGTTTTGAAATTGTTTTTCATTAACCAATATAATACTGATATATATTTTTGCAGTGATATGTTTAATGTTATTCTCTCTAATATTATATTGTAAATTAAACAAATATTTTGTATTATAAAACTTTATTAAAAAATCAGTATTAAATAGCCCAGTAAACAACAACATACAAATATGTTCATATTATGAACATACAAATATGAACATATTATGAACATACAAATATGAACATATTATGAACATACAAATATGAACATATTATGAACATACAAATATGAACATATTATGAACATACAAATATGAGCATTGGTATTATATTGACCTGATTCAAGCTCATATGAACTCATACCATTATATTTATATTATATGTGATATTATAGTTTGGCTTTAAGGCTAGGTAATTGTATATATTTATATGATATGATGTAACGTGACATTATAATATTATGTAACGTGATATTACGTTGTGCTAGAGGGGACAGTATGATATGATATAACGTGACAGTATGGTAGTCTGAAAGTATGATATGATGTAACGTTATAGTAGGTTATGCTAGAGGGGACAGTATGATATGATATAACGTGACAGTAAGGTTGTCTGAAAGTATGATATGATGTAACGTGATCATTATAATTAGATATAACGTGACAGTACGGTGTGCTGAAAGTATGATATGATGTTACGTGACATTATAATATGATATAACGTGACAGTACGGTGGTCTGAAAGTTATATTTATGTGATAACATATTTATATAAACATATTATGAACATAATATGTTCATATTAATATGTTGTCAAATAAATATTGTTATGAAAATTATATTTGTGTGATAACATATTAATATGAACATATTATGAACATAATATGTTCATATTATTATGTTGTCATATAAATATGTTTATGAAAATTATATTTGTGTGATAACATATATATATGAACATATTATGAACATAATATGTTCATATTAATATGTTGTAAAATAAATATGCAGAATCATATAAATATGTTCATATTATGAACATAATATGTTCATATTTGTATGTTGTTGTTTACTGGGAGGTATTTCCCCAAGCAACCAAACGCGTTGCGCGTCAATGTAAAATATATAACAACGTTCCACCAGTGTATATATTATAGATCAAATAAACACTTTGGATATAATTATTTTATTTATGCAATATATGTTCCAATTTTGTAAGATTTATAGGTAAAATAAATACTTTGGATATGATTATTTTATGTATTCAATGTATGTTCCAATTTTGTATATTTTATAGGTCAAATAAACACTTTGGATATGATTATTTTATGTATTCAATGTATGTTCAAATTTGTATATTAATATATACAATTGTATAAGTCAAATAAATACATTGTATATTACAACAACGATATATATTGTGAAATATTATATTTTATAAAATATATCTCTTATCAATAAGAATTATTATTAATAGAATTATATATCAATGTAATTGTATAATATATACATACGCACACACATACAAACATATAAAACACATATATACATATATATATATATATACCATCTATTAGTGTTAATTTATACACTTATTTCTGTTTAATAGTTCTGTGATTTATTCCACATCCCGCATTAAAGTACTAATGCACTAATGAACTAATTAGTTTGTAAATATACATTATTATAATGGAATATGTATATAAGATATAATTAGATAAAATAACTATACATAATATGATTAATACGCAATAGAAAGTGACTTTCTTTATATCGATGAGTGTGTTATTGTGGAAATTGTGTTTAGCGCGAAAATTGATATTAACGGTATTGATTAATTACTTCATTATTTGCTAATTCTTCCTATGTATTAAACTTCCTATATTGACAATTTATCAATATTTAGATTGTTTATCGTATATTATAAGTTAAATTAATAAGGTAATATACAAATAGTATTGTTAAATATAAAAATATATACATATATAATTGATAGATGTTATACTTTATCATAGAGATAGAAAAATCTCTCTAGCTCTATGTCCTTTATGCATAATTATATATTAATAGTATGGGATGTACTAAAAATCAGTTGTAATCCAGTTGTAATTTTACAATATTTATTTGTATATAATATACTTAATTTTATACTTTGATACTATAGTATAGTATAGTATATATATATATATATATATATATATATATATATATATATATGTGTGTATATTCACACGCACAGATACACACACAAACACACACACATATATTATAGATATACATAGATATTAAATAGTTGTTCTACCACATATCTATAAATAGATGTACATAGAATAACACGATTGTATCATAGCATACATGTCGTGATAATGTATGAAATTAAAAAACTTCTCGTAATCTAATCATCATTATAATAAAATATATAAATATATATATAAACATATAATAAAATTATAATAAAAATATATTAAAAAGTTATAATAAAACAAATAGGAACAAACTATACAACTGAATTATAATAAACACTAACAATTAGATTAAAAATAAAAATAAAAATAAAAGTAAAAATTGTGTATATGTCGTGATGTGATAATGTCGTGATAATGTATGAAATTAAGCGTTACGACAAGACACGTCCAAAGGGCGTCGCCCATTGCATCACCCATTGTATCATCTACTGCGCAGGTCATCGTGTATGGCGCGAAAATTGAAATTAACGGTATTGTTTATTTATTTCCTTATATGTACACTTCATTTTATTCTACTTCCTTTAAAGACAACGTACAAATATTTAAAGTATATATCATATATACTACGAGTTGATTTAATAAGGTAATATAATAATCTTATTGTTAAATATAAAAATATATACTTATATAATTGTTAAGTGTTATCCTTTATCATAGAGCTAGAGAAAATCTCTCTAGCTCTATGTCCTTTATCCATAATTATATATTTAACTTTACATAACTAATAACAAAAAAACTAAACAGTATTAAAAATTAAAAGTATTAAAATAATAAAAAACAGTATTAGAATTAAATCAGTTAAAAACAGTATTAATAACCAATAGTAACCTACAAATATATATCTATATTATTAAAATTGACATAAACTATATGATACAAATATTTTGACTCTTTTATAAATATTATATTACAATTATGAACAATTTATCAATTATATGTTATACTTTGTTTTGGATGCTAACATGGGAATCAAATATTTGTTTTAGTTTTTTTTATTCATTATTTTATATTTGTGTTTATTGTTTACTTTTATGTAATTTTATTGTATTTTATCCGAATGAAGATGATGAAATATGACATTAAATTACTGTTAGGAGATATTGAATTACAAAAGCAAATCACTTTCACTGATTCTCCTTTGAATTTTCTATAAACTGAATTCATTCATATATATATATATATAATATAGTGTTGGTATACCTATAATATATTAATAATTATCACACATATATTATTTACTATATATATATATTACTATAGTATATATATATAGTATACATTATATAGTACTATAAAACGTGTGCACTATTATAACGAGAATAACTAAAACTAGATTTCAATTACAATATATTGTAATATATTGTATAGTTTTACATCGCAAATATAACAATGGGTCAGACTCAATGATAAGTAGTGCTAAGTTGTCGTAACTAGATGTAGAATACCTAAGCCTTCTTCTACACGCATGTAGCATTGCAAGTAATATATTATGTTGTAATTGTATATGTTGCAACTATAGTTTAAACTATTAATACACGTATGCAACACATATACCATTACACTATAATTGATTACTTGTAATGCTACACGCAAGTAGAAGAAGGATTAGGTATTATACGTTATAACGTAATAACCATCCTTACTATTGCATAACATCTTACTATTACGTAACACCCTTACTATTACGTAACACCCCACTTATTACGATTATTGTTAAGATATGCAATTTTGTTTTAATAAAACAAGAAATATATAA
>OZ025241.1:63201133-63221133 GCA_964019155.1 Osedax fenrisi | reverse complement strand
GGCACTCTGATATTTATTAAGTATATTATTAGCGTTTAGGTAAGTATTGAGTTGAGAGCAGACTACTCTTTCTAGTGTTTTAGATATATATGACAGGTTAGATATCGGGCGGTAATTGGAAAGAGTGGATTTTTCTAGTGATGGGTTTTTTATGATAGGAGTGACGAGAGCTAGTTTCATTGAGGTAGGAACGATACCTGATGTGAGGGATCTATTGATTATAGTTTTATAGTGGGGTGTAAGTCGGGTAGATAGTATTTGCAGTAATGGAGTTGGTATTGGATCAAGTTTGCATGCAGATTTGACAGCCTGTAGGAGCGAGTCGATAGTTGTCAAAGTTGGGGTGTTAAAAGTGTTAAATTTATATATGGAGATTGTTATCTGTGGTAGCGTTGGAGATGGAAGGGAATTGATTATGTTAGTTATCTTGTTATTGAAGTAGGTGTCGAAATGTATAGGCATTGATTGTAATGGAATGTATGGGAGAATGCGAGTTGTAGCACGGCCGAGTAAAGAGTACGATATCTCAAAGAGTTTTTTAGTATTATTCCCAGCAGCCTTAATCGTGTCAATATAATAGTCTTGTTTAGCTCTTATGATCATATGTCTATATATTGTAGATTGCTGTTTAAAAAGAAGCAGGTCGTCATTACTTTTAGATCTCCATATTTTGTCTGCAGCTCTCAGCTTGCGTTTAGTTGTGGAAATTTGGGGGCTGAACCATTTAGTGTTGTTGCGTTTAGTGATTGTTTTGGTGATCAGGGGTGCATGTTTGTCCATTGTTTTTGTAATGAGCATATCGAGATTTGTGATGTCAGTGGGGTCAGAGGAAATATTTAGTAGTTTGTTAAGGTCGTCGATGAAGTTAATGGTGTTTATGCTTTTGATTTGTCTGTAATGTATGGTTGTAGGTTGTCGTTTGTGTTTAGGAGAGTGTATTGAAAAAGTGACTATATGAGGGTCAGTTATGAGTCGGTTAACAGTAATGTATGTGATGGAGGTGTTCGTGTCGTGGGTTATTATTAAGTCGAGGATGTTTCCAGTTGAGTGTGTTGGTTTGTTGACATGTTGGATACAGTTGTGGGATTCTATAGTATTGTTAAGTAGTTTGGAGTAGTGTGAATTATTGGATATAGGTATATTGAAGTCACCTAGAATTGTTGTATGCATGTTTGTGGTATTTAATAGATTATTCAGTTCTACAATAAATTTAGGAATGGAATGATGTGGAGGCCTATATATTGTAATAAAAGTGAATGGATGTGAGTTGATGGGATGGAATGTACATGAAAATGCTTCATAGTGTAATTGTTCTAGATCTTTATTGTTGGTCATTTTAATATTATTGTTATAGAGAATACCGATCCCACCGCCATAGTGGGTGCCATCACGAGGGAGGTGCACAAAATGGTGTATGTCATTATTCAGTGATGCAATGATGGGTGTGTCGTTTGTGGATAGCCACGTTTCAGTGATGCATAGAATGTCAAGGTCTAGATCTTTGAAAAGTTCAATGATAATATCGACCTTGTTTCTAATCGAGTGTACATTAAGAGTGGCGGATTTGAGGTGAGGAATATTTGTTGTGGTGGTATTAGTATTATTGATAAAAGTATTAGCAGCTTTTAATGGGGATTTATGGGATGAGGTCTTTAAAAGTTTATAGGTGGAATATGTCGTAGAGTTGGATGAGTTTATTGGAGGGCAGTGTGTTGATATGTTATTGTGATCATCGGAAGTGTGATACAGGCTAATATCATCGGACAGTCATGTAGAGGTATTTAGTGTGGAAGTGGATGTGGTGGGCGTGTTATGGAGTGGTGGTGGTGTTGGTGGTAATGTTGGTGGTAATGAAGGTGTATGGTGTGGGTATGGAGTCTTAAGATAATGTTCGTAGGATAGTTTCCATTTGTTAAAGTTTAGTTCGGATATGTGTATTGCTTCTGAATTCCAATCGATCTTTATTGAGTTATTTAGAGTTAGTCTAAATTCAAATATATTCGTTTTGTTATTAAATGTACATTTTACATTTGATGGAATTAGATGTTCTTTATAAGCGTGATAGATTATTCTACCACGTGTCATTTCGGAATAGGTGCGCTCTTTACGAAAATAAAGATTAGAGTAGCGTAGATTGT
This sequence comes from Osedax fenrisi, assembly GCA_964019155.1. Classification (NCBI taxonomy): domain Eukaryota; kingdom Metazoa; phylum Annelida; class Polychaeta; order Sabellida; family Siboglinidae; genus Osedax; species Osedax fenrisi. The sequence goes on along the minus strand of OZ025241.1, from coordinate 63,218,995 downwards.
TTCTGGTATTGCATAGGTTTGATATGAAAGCCTGATAACATTGATTTGACTTAAAAATAATGATTGCAATCGACTTGGCAATCTTGTAGGATAGAATAGTATCAGGGGATATATGAATATATGATAAAAATTCATTTAGGAAAACTTTCGTACTTTGACTGGGAGTAAGGTGTTCAATTACAATAGAGTTTGATAAAACAAAATCGTTTTTCAGCAGGGGAGGTGCTTTTGCATTAGTATTGGGTTGTATTCGATGACGGGAGATGGAAGAGGAAGCTTCACTTTGAGTAGGGTGTGAGTGGGATATGTGAGGGTGTGCTTGATATGTAGTTTTATTAGTAGCGGGAAAGTGAGTTCGGGTCTGTGAGTTATAGTGAGTTGTTTTCAGTAGTTCAGTGATATTGGTAAGTATTTTATCTTATTTATCAAGTCGGCAGTTTATATTTGTGATCAGTTCTGTTATTGTATTAATGTCATTTAATGGAGAAACTATAGGTGGTAAGGGTGATTTGGGTGTTGGGGAAGGTATTTTCAGATTAGAACAGTTATTGCATATGAATTGAAAGGAACTTGATTCTATTAGGTATGTTACATTCTTTTTAACTGGGTTGCTTGATACCCAAGGTTTTGGTAAACTTTTGTATGGGTATAGATATTCATAATGAATTTTTATATTTCACAGGCATGTAGTGTATTCTATAATAGTGGTTTCATTACATTGTGTACAGTATGTATCAGCCATATTGGTATAGTAGTATATATTTATATTCACTATGTGATAATTTAATATGTGTAAATGACCAAGTGTGAACTAATATGCATGTACTGAATAATACAAATATAAAGTTATATTATATACAGTGAAAGATAAACAACATGTATATGAGAGTATATAAATATACACATACATACATATATATATATATATATATATATATAAATATATATATATACACGTATGTATGAATGTTGTAAGTGTATATAATGTGTATGAATATTGTAAATGTATATAATGTATATGAATGTATATGAATAGTGTAAGTATAGTGTGTAGTAATGCAATGGTATTATGAATATAGATATTATAAAATGAAATAATAGAATAGAGAAAATGTAAACAACAGATGTAATGCTTCAGTAATTTTGACAAATATTTTAAATATGAATGATATAAAGTTGAATTTATGTAAAAGGTAGTGAATGAAAAAAATAAATAATAAGTGGATACTGTGTGTTATATGTTTATAGTTATGATGATCGTAATATATGTGGGGGAAACTTATCTGAATATTGGATTTCGCGAGATGAGTTAATTTTAAATTAAATTGTTGTTTAACAAATAAATGATAAACAGGAAGTAGTAGTAGTAGTAGTAGTAGTAGTAGTAGTAGTAGTAGTAGTAGTAGTAGTAGTAGTAGTAGTAGTAGTAGTAGTAGTAGTAGTAGTAGTAGTAGTAGTAGTAGTAGTAGTAGTAGTAGTAGTAGTAGTAGTAGTAGTAGTAGTAGTAGTAGTAGTAGTAGTAGTAGTAGTAGTAGTAGTAGTAGTAGTAGTAGTAGTAGTAGTAGTAGTAGTAGTAGTAGTAGTAGTAGTAGTAGTAGTAGTAGTAGTAGTAGTAGTAGTAGTAGTAGTAGTAGTAGTAGTAGTAGTAGTAGTAGTAGTAGTAGTAGTAGTAGTAGTAGTAGTAGTAGTAGTAGTAGTAGTAGTAGTAATAGTAGTAGTAGTAGTAGTAGTAGTAGTAGTAGTAGTAGTAGTAGTAGTAGTAGTAGTAGTAGTAGTAGTAGTAGTAGTAGTAGTAGTAGTAGTAGTAGTAGTAGTAGTAGTAGTAGTAGTAGTAGTAGTAGTAGTAGTAGTAGTAGTAGTAGTAGTAGTAGTAGTAGTAGTAGTAGTAGTAGTAGTAGTAGTAGTAGTAGTAGTAGTAGTAGTAGTAGTAGTAGTAGTAGTAGTAGTAGTAGTAGTAGTAGTAGTAGTAGTAGTAGTAGTAGTAGTAGTAGTAGTAGTAGTAGTAGTAGTAGTAGTAGTAGTAGTAGTAGTAGTAGTAGTAGTAGTAGTAGTAGTAGTAGTAGTAATAGTAGTAGTAGTAGTAGTAGTAGTAGTAGTAGTAGTAGTAGTAGTAGTAGTAGTAGTAGTAGTAGTAGTAGTAGTAGTAGTAGTAGTAGTAGTAGTAGTAGTAGTAGTAGTAGTAGTAGTAGTAGTAGTAGTAGTAGTAGTAGTAGTAGTAGTAGTAGTAGTAGTAGTAGTAGTAGTAGTAGTAGTAGTAGTAGTAGTAGTAGTAGTAGTAGTAGTAGTAGTAGTAGTAGTAAAAGTAGTAGTAGTAGTAGTAGTAGTAGTAGTAGTAGTAGTAGTATATATAGTATGATATTAATTAATATATAGTTGTATTATAATAGTGGCTAGTTCTCCATGGAGTAAATATGAATTTATATGTATATGTATATATATATATATATATATATATATATATATATATATAAATATATATATATATATATATATATATATATATATATATATATATATTATTTGAACTGGGCAGTATCGCCTATACAGTATCTATTAATGCACAAAATCAGTATCGTAGATACATTTGAATTTTTATCTGTATCTATTATAATAATTAAAAAAATATTTGTAATTGTATCTATTAGTCATAAATAGTATCTACGATACGTATCTACTAAGACAATTATGTAAACAAATATAAATACATTAAAAAATTAAATAATCATTTATTATCATTTATCATTATAAATATTTTATAATATTATATTATAAATTAATTTTAATATATATAAATCATCAATATATTTTTAATAAAATATCTTTTGTAAATATTGAAATCAATTCATTGTTAAACATTATGATATATATATAAATTATATATAAATGATATATAAATATAGTTATTTATTCTCAAAAACTATTATATTGAATTGAATTGAATTGAATAGTTTATTAAACACCAATATAGCGGGTTCCGATATACATTTATTGAAAACAAAGACATTATTTTTATAATATATTTTATACAATAATTGATTTATAATTAAACTACTTTCTAATCAATTCATAAAATCTAAATAAATCATAATTATAATAATTAAAAAAATGCAATATTTATCTTTATAATATAACAATATATAGCTTGCTCAGCAGTTCATTACATGTTACTTCCATTCCTCTCTATCATTCATCGCTATCGTTAATTCCTTATTTGTACACATCGTGTCATCTCTTAATTAAGACTTAATTGGTATAAATATGTTCTCATATATAATGCCTAGAAGCCTTCCTCGAGAGAGTCGTCAGTGTTGTGGATTCCAGGGTAATACTTTACTAACTACTTCGATTATGTTTCTCCAGCAGTGACCGTAGAACCTCAGTCGTAGTTATAGTCCAAGTGATAGAGCCATATACAAGAACAGTCTCAACTGTAGCTCTAAAGAAGTTTCTTTTGAGTTTATTTGAAAGGTTGGAATCAAGATTATATTCAGGCTACTCAAGGCTGCCCATGCACTCCCGTTTTTTATGCTTACGTCATGTTGAGTTGAATCAATATAACTACATATATATTTGAACTATACACGTGTTATATCATGGACTGATAGGTTATTCATGTTTATCTGATTTTCGTGATTTAAACACATGTATTCCGTCTTGTCTGATTTTATATGTAAACCGATATCGTTATCCGTATCTTCAAAGTTGTTTATTAATTTATTTTCATCTATCAGACAATTAATTTTTACAGCTATATCGTCAGCATAGTTAATATCGGTAATGTGTACATCAAGGTATCTATTGATTTTTCTTTTGCCAGAGTGAAGCCGGGATGTAAATTGCTATCCACTGATTTTTTTAAATATATAGTGGATACATATAATGCATATAAATTGTGCAAGTTTATCTCCGTGTAGTACTGGATCCAGTATTTATATCGAATACAGATGTGTCACCATCAGGCGATCTTAGCATATATGGTAAGAGCGAGTATATAGTACGAGTATTCTTGTATAGCATCAATATGGCATTTACGATTTCAGTGGGTATACCATATATGATTAAGATAACTTTCATCTTTTCACGATTTATTAAATGAAAAGTATGTGAAAAGGCTATAAAGAGGAGAGTAACTGGTAGGTTTTAGACGTTAACCCTTCTAGTATACGTCGAATGGATAACATTTTTTCCTGTCGTTGATCTCTTTGTTCAGAAACCATTTTATTTTGTTCTCAGTGTAGGATCTATCTCTAGTCTTATCCTATTTAATATCATCATATTATATATCTTAGCTGCAATAATAGTTAGTGTGATTCCCCGATAATTGTTGTTGCTATAGAAATAACTACTTTTTTAAAAGGAAGCAAGCATCCTTCATTCCGTATGTCTATTGGTTCTTGAGAATATATACTATTGCACTAGTTTATTAAGATTTCTTGAAATTCTCATAGTTTCCATACTTGAGCTGGTATTTCATCTAAGCCAATAGCTTTTCCATTTGTTATGCTTTTCCTAGCTATCTTTAGTTCATCTATTGTAAAATGCCTTTTTTGATATCTAGTACATGTTGTATAGTCAATGTACTTTCATCGTTTGATGTGGGAATTGATGGTTTACTAAGAGGTTCCTTGTAATGGTCGTTACATAGTTGAATTCGTTCTTTTCCTCTGTGTGCTTTAAGTTTTGCTTTGTTTGAGTTATTTCTTCCACTAATTTCATTTACTATTTTCCAGGCTAAGGCTGATTTTTTGTTACACATCGCATTTAGAATTTCACTTATTTTATTCTGAACGTAATATGTGTAATCCTTCTCAAACGATTGTATAAGATACATTTGAGCTTCGTTGAAATGTCTGAAACTTTCTAGTGTCAGTTGATTTTATTTATGTTGCGCTGCTTCGTGTAGTATTTTACAGATTTTACAGATATTATCTGTTTCCCAGGGTATTCATTTTGTCAACTTAAGTTTTAATGGGATTATTTTAGCAGCAGTTTCCTTAAATAAAGTTTAAAAGTGATAATACCTTTTCTAGCAGATAGCGAATATGTGGTGTCATGTAGATTTTCGTACATAGTTTTCATAAAAGTGTCTCGGGTTTTTGTATCTGTCTTTAATCTTGCCCAATCGTAATGTTTGATTTTACTAGCTTTCTTTTTATTAGCTCTGAAAATAAGTCTTATATTTACTGATATAATACGATGATCAGATAGAACACGGATAAATGAGTTATAAGCTCTACGGTTTTTAGCATTTATTATATAATATATATATATATATATATATATATATATATATATCTATATAATATATAATATAGTCTATATATATATTGGATATAATTATAATGTATTTGTATCTAAAGTTATTAAAGTAATTGTAGTAGTATCTATTATAAGAAAAAAGTGTGTAATTGTAATTGTATCTATTATATATTTTTTGAGTATCGTGCCCAGCACTATATATATATGTATGGTGTAAATATATATGTTATTGAACCTATTACGATAAATGATCTAACCATCTATAACTATACTATAAAGATAATATACATACACTGATAGATGATAATGCCAGCATCCTATATATTACGTAACCATCCGACTAATACAACTATTACGTAATAAACGCCTAACACTCTGTCACGTGGTCTTACATCTTTCGTAACCCCTTAACCCCTAGCAATGCACCCATTGTCACGCATCCTTAACTTCGTTATGTAACCACTACGCGTTGTACTATATATCGTATTCGCTACTAGATAGCGACTATTTCGTTGTATTCGAATTTATAAGTCATCATAATTACTTGTAAATAAATGGATCCATAAATTTGTAATCATTTCGAATTTTATATTTGTTCTTTAGTATTTTAATTAATAAATATCTATTCGTTATAATATCCTCTATTCCTATGACATAGACGCATATATATATTATATAAATAGTAATCATATATCATATTAAATAAATAAATGTACTAAAACCATATATTTAAAACCCAATAGACAATATGTAGTAATTTAATTATCATGATAATGTGTAGTTTCATAAAAATAAAATATGGTAATTATGTATTAAGAATATATTATATTTGGTTATATATATATATTTATACATATATTATATTTGGTTATATATATATATATATATATATATATATATATATATATACATATACACATATTTTCATGACAGAACACATATTTTATTTATGAATTATTGTTTATTTTCCAAACTCGTGAAATTTATATAAATTCTAGATATTCAAACTTTAGGCATGTTGTTAATTATTACATAGTAAATAATAATGGCTGTATATCACGTGACAATTAAGTATTCTTTATTAACACAGACGCTGAACAAATCGCAGTCTACGAGGAATGGCGGGTACAAATTTTTATAGAACAGAGTTAGTTATTTATAGTTGTAGTACGTTATGCAAGTATAACTATATCATGCTTAATAGTATATGTACAATATATAGACATACTTGAGAGTTTAATAACAATATAATGTATGAATTAATGTTATACAGTTAGGAATCACCAAAAAGCTCTAAAAATAAAAGAAGAAATTATTGAAGAAATAAAGAAAATTAAAATCGTATAAATGAAAATCTATAGTTATAACTAATGAAATTAATATATAATTATATAATAATATAATTTAATACATAAATAGTCACTCTTATATATAATGTATGATATATATATATATATATATATATATATATATATATCATATACAATATATTGTAATAGTATACTTAATAGTATATGTAAATGTATTATTATTGTAAAACATACGTATATTCTATAACATATTATATAAAACTTATAAAAGAGAAAATAAATATAATAAAAAAGTGTACTAATAACATCTGTAATTTTATAAATTATTTCAGTATACTAAATAATACATATTATATACATAATTGCATATTATATTATCTAATATGTATAATTATTATGTATTCATCTTATTATATTATATCTTATGTATTCATCTTATATTCATCTTATATATATATACCTACCTGTAATACACGTACTAACATATATTTAAATAATGGATCATCATTATTACATAACTTTATATAACTTAACAATATTACGCAATTAGACTATGTTTTAATTATTATTCCTACTTTTAATATTATTTATATTTAGCGTTTAATTTTAATTTAATATAATTATACAAATATAAATATAATTGCTAATCTATTTGTATTAACATACGACTTCCAGTGTATGTAGGTGTACACACACAAACAACTACAGTACACACCGCTTTTGTCGAGAGCCTACGTTTCCGTCTGCAGTCTTTGCAACACAATGTGTATATTTATAGATTATTCTTATAATAAATAATAATAAATAAGCTATAGGTTATTCGTATTCGTAGATGTTAAGTATATTTAGGCTAGTAGCTATCAGTAGCTAGCAGCTATTTAACAAAGATACGAATGATATAATGAAGGTTGATAGTGTATACGCTACACATATTAATAAGAGAATACAGTTTTATAATACAGTTTTATGTTTATTATTTATTACGATCATTATAATTAATAATTATAATATAATTATAGTATAATTATAATATAATTATAGTATAATTATAATATAATTATAGTATAATTATAATATAATTATAGTATAATTATAATATAATTATAGTTAATAATTATTAAGTATACGATGTTTTTAATAATAATAATAATTGTAATTAATATTATAGGATTTAGTGACTATTATAACAATAGAAATAATTAAATAAATACAAAATCAATAATAATAATAATTGATAATACAGATAATAGATTAATTTTTAAACTAATAGAATTTCGGATCAAGAACAGTTTATTTAATGGTTTTAATTGTGTAATTAATTTGGTATTTTGGAATTTTATTTTATATATATCATTATATATTATATAATACCATTATATCATTTGTATCTATTATTATGTTTTTCTTAATTAAAATTTAAAATTTGCCTTTCGAAATTAAGTGACAATAATACAGATTAAATATCCTTCATCAGTCCATTAGATTATATTCCTTGAATGTAATTCACTTGTGTATCAATATTACTATATTTATTCTGAAATCGTTAATAAATATTTAATGAAAGAGTAATATTGTAGTAGTCACATAATATATTTATATTGTATATACACGATTAGGACATGTTATAAATTAAGTATATTCTATATATGGGATACTATTTATTTGAACAAATATTTGATATATAATGATTTTATTTATTTTATTTAGATACAAAAAATATAAAATTCTTCTAGGCTATTAGTATAATAATATACAGTATTTAATATTTCTATTATGAAATATATGTAAATTTTCGAAATAATTTTCTTAACTCTTGTCTATATTATTTATATATTAGAATACGTATATTATATATATTCTTATATTATATTATTATAATTAATGTTAATTTATACTTAACACTTATACAAAAAAGCATAACATTTGTTTGTGTCTAATCCATTCATTTAATTACTCTTATATCAATAAAATGGAAATGTTATTCTACTTATTATATCTTTAATATATAAAAATAAATAAACTACATTTTAGTTTATCTCCGTACTTATATAACTGTATTTCCTCTAAAGCATTTTGGGTATCTAATAATAATCACTTATTTCTCTCTTATTTATAGTAATATATTACTTAGAATTCTATAGAATTCATTCGTTATATCAATTTTTTTAAACTCATTGTTTCTCAAAAATACACATTTCTTCATATGTAAAGAGATTACATTAGCTACCAATTAAATGTTGAGTAATATTTAAAGTTCTTCTTATAATTCATAATTGACAAGAATATTTTTTTCGTTAATTACAATTCCTACTCATAATATCACTCTCCGTTCTTCTACTTCTTACATACTATATCTACCCTATAAATTCAACATCCATTCCAGTAATGTTCGTGAAGACATATATCGACCCGTTATCTATGGAATAAACTACCACATAATCTTCGATATAATATATACACTAACTCTTTTAAATATCTATAATAAATATACTCATTTATCACAGTATAGACACATATATCCCTGATCACTATTTATATAAATATTTATAAATATTTATTAATTTAGAGTACTCTTTTTATTCCTTATTGTTCATAATAATTAGTTGTTATCCATGGTATCGATTCTCCATCCCGCTCTATATCTAGCATCTAGTCTGAGATTCATAATATCTTTAGAGAGATATTTTTGTATATTGTCTAGCTAGGTGCAATGCTGTCTGCCTCTTCCTCGCCAACCTTCCATTCTTGCCAGCATCATTTGCAATTCCATCGTATCTGATATAACAACGTGTCCGAAAAAAGATAGGGCAGCCTTGACAATTCTGGATTCGAGCTTTCTTTTAGGTTGTATTATGTAAATTATCTCAGTATTTCTCTTCCTATCTAAGTAGGTAACTCCGAGTAGTTTCCTCCAGCACCATAGTTTAAAAGCATTAATTGTTTTCCTATCTGCATTTTTGATAGTCCAGGTTTCTGCTCCATAAAGGATAATTGGAAATACCAGTGTTTGAACAATCATTATTTTTGTCGTTAGTCGAAATACCTCTATCTTTGAATATACGTTTCAGACTTCACATGGTGATTTGATCTTAATGTCTGCTATTAGCAAATTATGGTCAGTGCCACATTTAGCTCCAGGCAGTATTGTAACTCGCTTTATACTGCTTTTCCATCTAGTCTTGCATAAAATATAATCAATTTGGTTTCTAAGAATTTTCTCTGGCGATCTCCATGTATAAATCCTCCGTGGGTGCAACTTGAATAATGTATTCATGATTCGAAGGTCATTTCTACTACAAAATTCTATAAGTTGATCTCCTCACTAATTTCTCTCCCCCAGACCAATGTTACCAGTAATGTCAGTTGATATATCTTTTCAACCTTAGCATTCCAGTCTCCTATAATATAAAGACTATCTCTACCAGGTGTCAAGTATATTACTGATTTTATTGTCTCATAAAAAGTTTATATGTCATCTTCATCTTAGCTGGATGTCAGGGCGTATAATTGAACTACAGTTATGTTTATGGGTTTACACTGTATGCGTATTATGGCAATTCTTTCATTTAATGGGATAAAACACATCACACATCTTCGGAGTTTATTATTACATATAAATGCCACTCTATTACATCTTAAGGTCTACTGTCCACAATAATAGAGTGCATGTTCATCTGACCTAAAGTGTCCCATTCCTGTTCATTTCATCTCACTAATTCCTAGCAGATCCACATCAGTCTTTTCCATTTCTCTCTTGACTACTTCTAAATGACCATTATTTAATGTTCTTACGTTCCATGTACCGATTCTCACTCTTTCTTTTGCTATTATACGGATTTCCACTGCCCTTATCGTTCCATCATTCTCGACTAATGTTCGTCCGTTAGGATTTAGATCATCAACGACATCCTCTTTGCACTTATTCGTGACAGTGAAATACCCTTCCCCAGTAGTAATATAAAAGTCATCCAACCTGGAGGATTCATTCTTGGACATTATAGCGTTTTATATGTATATATATAGCTATATATAGCTATCATAGTTGTTTTATTGGGATTAGACTAGAGTGGTTTCCCGTTGCCTACTCTAGCGCAGTATCCGAATCATGTATGGGTTTCCACAATGTCTTGGAATTAGGATGATTTGTCGTTGACCATGTAATAGGTTTATATAATTATTTGTTCCAATAATTATCCTGCTGCTGCTCAGGATATCGACCGCTTACAACCGGCCAAGTTGTGTTTTTCTTTGTGGGTGTACTCCCATAGACTTTGGCTCTCCCGAGTCGACTACAGTAGCGGGGACTTAGTGCCAGATTTGACGCGCTGGAAGAGACGCATTTGACCTCCTCCGTTAGTTTAAACATCGTCTACCGCGTGAAGGTGGAGGTAGGACTTGTATCTGTTTTTAACTTTTGGCACATGCATAAGAGGCCCACACTCTTTGTTTCTGCCCGATCGTACCACATCCCATTTAAACCTCAAATATTCATTAGAATAAATCAAATTAAATTAATTTAGCATTAGTTGTGTAAGTTGAAATAAATATATACATGAGTTAGTATATAAGGCTAAGTTTTACTTTGTAATAATGTATGCTTTATGTTTCCAGTTAAGTGTATTATTAAGTAAAATAAGTTATAGGTAAAAACATAATTACTCTAAATTCCTGAATGAGATGAAAGTGCTAGGGCGATACTTTAGGGGGGACGGGGGATGTCGACTACCCAGAATGTCTAAGAAATAGCATGACGCAGAGAGATTAAATGCGATAATATTTGCCATACCCACAAAGAAAAATTGGAATAATTAGACATAGATGACATATTAAAGTCATTTATAAATAATATATTTAAGAGAAGAAGTATTAAATTTGCTAAATAACTTTTGAGAATAAATATATATATATATATAAATATTAGATTTTTTTAAAAAACCCCTTATATTAAAAGTAAAGTTTCGCCCCTGTATATAGGCAGTGATGGGCACCGATCCTTTTTTCCTGGATCGGCGATCCCGATTCCGATCCTCTATTTATTCTCTTATGCGATCTTTTTCCCGATCCCGATCCTCCACTCGTTACCCGATCCTTTCCCGATACTGATTCCAATCCGGATCCCGATACCGTTCCCGATCCCGATATTATTTATATATTTAATTAATACAATTTTATTGCATAATTTGAAATAATACATATGTAAATATAATATGTAGGTTATTAATATTATTATTAATATATTGTATTATATTTCAATAATAAGTCCATTGAATTAAATGCATTTATTGAATTTATTGAATATGTTTATATGATATAGACTATATGATATATATATATTAATTTTACTTTACTTTTACTTTAGTCGAACTGTCGTTCGACCTGATTTTGCAATTTTCTTCCAAACATCTCTCATCATCATCACATTTCTAATTTCATCAATTTCCTCCAAGTCAGTATCTTTCTTTAAATTGTCTACAAAGGTTAATGCACGCTATCCTTGTTATCGCTTTCCTTTTGGATCGCCGATCAATGATCGCGGTCCTGCCCAACACTGCATATAGGTACTGTACAGTGTATAGTAGTAGAGACTGTTTTGGTAAATGTTTTAATTCCCTTCATAGAAAACTGTCAACTAACTCGGGATAACTGCATTTACTCATTTTAGATATAATTAAAAAAAATAATTGAAAATTACGAAATAAAATTAAATTATAGATATATGAAAGGACAAAATGTTTACAATTAAAAAATGCCTTTTAGCATATGTAGTATATAAAAAAATCCTTAAAAAATGTTTTAGCATTTAAAAAAAAATTATTTAATTGATCCAACGGAAATTTTAATTAATTTTTTAATTTTTTCTAAATCGAAAAAATAAATTATCAATGGAATAATAAAAAAATAAAAATATATATATTATATATCTAACCTTGTAACCTTGTAACCAATTTGTTTAGACACTGCGATCAACATCAGTAATGAGTTTTCGGCGGTGTATCGTATATTAATTATTATAAGCTATATTAAATAGATGTGTTTTCAATTTGACTTTAAAGGTGTGGTCAGAAACTATAGATCTAATTGAGTAAGGTAGGGAGTTCCATAGTTTAGGTGATATTATAGAAAAAGAAGATTCCTGTTTTTTATTTAGTGATAAAGTTATTGGTATATTTAGTTTGTATTTATGTATTGTTCGTTGTGGTCGGGATGACTTGTAGTTCGTAAGTAGTTCAGTAAGATAGTCAGGTTTATTATTATGGGTGGCATGGTGGGTCAGTAGGAGTAATTTGTATTGTATACGGTAAGGGATGGGTAGCCAGTGAATGGATTTCATATAAGGTGTGATATGTTGTCTTGAGTATTTTTTTATCCTGAAAATGGTTCTGATGGCTCTATATTGTAATTTAGTGAGCATTTTGATAGTATGTGCTGGGAGTGAATTTAAAGTAGAGTTACAGTAGTCAAGTCGGGGCAGTATTAAGGAAGTAACTAGTAGTTTGGCAAGTTCAGTAGTTATAGAAGGTCTAATAAGTCGGATCGTATGTAAGGTGTAATTAATGGACTTCGATATATTAGTTATATGTGGTAGATAAGACAGCTTTTGGTCAAGTGTGAGGCCGAGGTTTTTAGCTTGGTTAGAGTATTCTATAATATGATTATTAATAATAATAGGTGGTATGGAATGATGTCCTGGGGATGTATTTATTAATAAAGCTTTTGTTTTAAGGCTATTCAATAGTAGGGAGTTATTTGAAAGCCATTTACTAATGTCATTAATGCATTTATTTATAGTATTTATGTTATTGATTGGGTCAGGTAAAGTACAGTATAGCTGTAAGTCATCCGCATATGAATGAAAGTGTATATCGGGGTATTCGTCAAGTAAGTAAAGTAAAGGGGAAATATATATATTAAAGAGAATTGGACCTAAAACAGAACCTTGGGGTACACCATGAGTTGTATGGCGGGGTTCTGTTATGGCGTTATCTATACATATAGAAAAGGATCTGTTAATTAGGTAGGATGTAAACCAACTAAGGACAGAATCTTTAATACCAATGTTCTCTAATCTTCTAATAAGAATATTATGGTATAACGTATCGAAAGCCGACGACAAGTCAAGTAGAATCAGTATGGTGGGAGTATTTTTTGGAAATAGTAGTATATTGTTTAAAGTATGGAGTAGTGAAGTTTCAGTGCTCTTGTCCGTTGTATAAGCACTTTGTAATTTATGCAGTATGTTATTATTATTGATGTATGTTCTAAGTTGTTTAGCAATTATTCTTTCAATTGTCTTAGATATGAAAGAAAGGTTGGATATGGGACGATAATTAGAAAGAGTTGACCTATCAATGGGTTGGTTTTTAGGGATGGGAATTACATGGGCATATTTCATGTGGGATGGGAAGATACCTGCAGTTAGTGAGCGATCGATAATTTTTTTGTAGAATGGAGAAAGAAGGGATGAAAGAGAATGTAATAAACATAATGGAATTGGGTCTAGTTTACATGTAGATTTAACTGTTAATAAAAGATTATTGATATTGATAATGGTTGGTAATGAAAAAGTGGAAAATGAGTATATTGGGCTTGATATTGGTGGGATGCAGGGTCGAGGGAGAGTATCTATAATTGATGATGTTTTTATGTAAAAGTAAGAGTCAAAGTTAGTCGCATTAGTTGAAGGGGAGTTATCAGGCAGTATTCGTTTTGTCAGTTTTCCTAGTAGTGTTGACGATATTCTAAATAATTTCTTAGTATCTTTTCCAGCTGATTTAATTTGATCTAGTTATTTTTAGCAGTTTTTATTAATTTTCTATAATTAGAAAGTGAATGTTTAAAAATATTTAAATCATTTTCGCTTTTGGATTTTCGCCAATTCCTTTCTTTAATTCTAAGTGAGCGTTTTGCTCTGTGTAACGAATTATTGAACCATAACGTATTATGTCGAGCTGTATATGTTTTAGTGATAATAGGGGCATGTTTATCTAGGACAAGACTAAGGTTACTATCAAAGCTGTCTATATGAGATGAATCTGTTATATTGTTGTACAAAATGTTGAATTTATTTATAAAATTAGCAATATTTATATTATCTAATTTTCTGTAGTGAACTTTCTTTAATGGTCTGATTGGTTTAGGGATATGTAGGGAGCAGCTAACAAGGTGGTGGTCAGTGATTAAACTATGAACATTAGTATTAGAAATTATATTCGAAGATGTGTTAGATATAATTAGGTCTAATATGTTTCCAGATGAATATGTGGAAGACTTGACATGTTGTAAGAAATTATGACAATTTATGATATTAATAAATTTATTTGAATTATGTGAGTTTGGTCAAATTGGTATATTGAAATCACCAAGTAGTATATTGTTGGTGTAGATCATAGACAATAGGTTGTCAATTTCATCGATGAAGTAAGGAATTGAATTATTAGGAGGTCTATAAATTGTTATAATTGTAAGTGGTTGTGATTTAGGAGGGTGAAAGGTACATGAGAAGGCTTCTGAATTATCAAGTGATAGGTCACTTGACTGTATTAGTTTCAAGGCATTTGAATATAGCACACCGACACCGCCACCATAGTGTGGGCCGGGGCGTGGTAGGTGAATAAAGTTAGTAGTTGGGGTATTAATGGATGCAATTATGGGTAGATCCTTGATAGAAAGCCAAGTTTCTGTTATACATAAAATATCTATCTTAGTATCATGAAATATATTTAAAATAATATCTACTTTATTTCTAATGGAACAAGCGTTAAGTGTTGCTACCTTTAGTAATGGAGAAGAAGATAAACGTTTAGTTGAGGGTAATAATGTTGGTGATGAAGATATATATGACGGTATATGTGATGAGGATAGTAGGTCTGATGGTGATAGTTGTGATTCACTAGATGTTATAGGTTGTGCAGATAGAGGTGAAAGTGGAGATTGGTGATTGGTTTGAGATAATGGTGGAATAGGAGTGGTTGAATGTCATTGTGAAGATTGATGTGATGACTGAGAATTACTGATTGATGAATTCAGTGAATTGGTATTTAATCTATATGCATTGTATGATGTAGACCATGTATTGTATGTGTCATTTGATATATAAATTGGGTTCTTATTCCAGTCTATCTTGGAGTTGGTCAAATGACGAAGTTCAAAGGAGTTAGTGTAGTCATTGAAGGTACATTTGACATTAGATGGGGCTAGGTTAGATTTTGTTGCATGGAAAAGAACTATACTATGTGTTCGCTCAGTGATAGATCGTTCAGCACGAATGTATAGGTTATTGTATATTGAGTTACTGCGGATGAATGGAATTTTGGAGTAAAAGTAGGAACACTGACTTGGTGTATTAAAGAAAATAATAACAGTTGCATTAGAAAAATTATATGATTTTAGAGCATGTGTAGGTATATTGATGTAAGTGAGTAGTTCTAGAAGAAATTCACGAGATTTTTCAGATGGTTTAATATGCTCAATAACTACAGAAAAGGGGGATGGGTGGTTAGGTGAGTAATGGTTGGTAGTGGAAGATGGATTAGAGACTGGTCTAAAATGAGTTGGTAATTTACCGACAAGAAAGTTAATAAGTGGAGTATTGGGGGGGTTATTAATTCTTTTCCATGCAATTTTATCAGATTTGGGGGGGGAGTAAGGGAGGTATGCATGAGCGGTGAAGGTTATTAAACGAGGGGGGTTTAGCTATGGAAGTGATGGATTGTAATCGTTTAGTGGCAACAGGGGAAAAAGTGGGTAGTGGTAGTGCAGGTGCAGGGGAGTGATTGTTAAAGATGGGAGGTGAGCTCATGGGAGAGGTTTGGGAGGAGCTATTGGAGAATATCTTACGTTGGGACGGTCTAGAGTCAGTTCTACAGTTGGTACAAAACCAGTAGAAACCAGATTTTTGGAGGGCAGTCATTTTGTTTAGGGTAGATTTGGGGAGTTTGGAACATGATTGGCAAAGCCACTTACGGCAATGGTCACATTCCGTGAGTGAAGTGGCGATAGTGTTACATGAGGAGCATGTGAAGTCAGTGTGGATGGAGTCAGTCATAATCGGGGGTAGAAGTAGTTTAGTGGTAGTAAATGGTAATAAATATTGGACTTAGCTTGATTATAGGTAATAAAGTTAAAATTAAATAATTAAAAATTTTTAATTTAAAAGTTGTAGTTGTTATTGTTTCGTTGTCATGCGAACTGTCTATCATCATTATATGAATATAAAATTATATGTATTAATATAAAAATAGCATATACTTATACAAAAATTACTTTTATTGATATTTTAACAACAAATACATTTTGTGGTAAACTATTCGTAAACATTTTGTTGCTAGAAAAATAAATATTTTTTTTTATTATACCTCATAGATATCAATTACAGACTCACAACAAAGGATTATGCTTAATTAAAATAATTTATCAAAGAAATAATCGAAAAATTTATATTAATAAAAAAATAAAAATTTATTTGAAATTTTTACGTAATTTTTTACTTTATTAAAATTATAATATATATATACACGTATTTGCAAAATATTTTATTTTTATAACAACGCGCACTTGAACAAATACATAAAATATATCGTAACATTTTCTATTTATAGAAATTTACATTGAATCATAAATGCAAATATGTCTTCATTAAAGTGCACTTAGCTTTACCAATATTAAATATGTTGTGATGAAACTTCACAAATATGTATAATATAATATGTATGACATACTGTGAGCTAGTTAGCAAAACTTTCAAAAACGGTCTACCATCTGCACACTGTACTACATTTTTAGGCAATATATACATGATTATGCATATATGCATAATCATGTATATATTAGTGTATACTATAGTGTGTATACACGAACATTGTGGGTGGTCTAACCTTCTATAGGTGATTGGTAGTTCCAGTATTCAATACTCGTGTTTAACTTGGATATAACTGGGAAACTGGGGGAATCTGGTCCAAAATTGGATCTATGTAGTGTAAACTTGGATTTATCGTATCCATATTTATCTAGTTGAAACTTGGATCATTATATCCCAGTTTAATCCAAGTTATTGTTTTAACTGAGAAAAACTTTGATTTAGCTGATCCATATTAAATAGTTGAAACTTAGATTATTATATCCCAGTTTAATCTAAGTTATTGTTTTAAACTGAGATTAACTTGGATCATTATATCACAGTTTAATCCAAGTTATTTTTTAGTCCAAAATATTTATCTTTAAATATTACCAATTATTTAATTATTTATTATTTTATTAAATTTAGGTAAATCTATTGAATCTAAATTAATAAAAA
>OZ025241.1:63151133-63196133 GCA_964019155.1 Osedax fenrisi | reverse complement strand
CACTTTATAAATTATAACTTATAATATCCCAAACAACAAGTCTATTGTTTACAGTTTTTTATTTTATTGATTTTCTTTAGGAATTAAATATATTTAAAATATATTTCAATTAATTATTATGCAATCTGGTATAAGGATTATTATTTTAAATCAAATATTCCCATATGATTTAAAATATGAATAAATCAAATGATTTAATATTTAATGTATTAATATTTGTATTTTGTAATTGTATTTGTATTTGTATAAAAATGTAATACATATTTGTATTTGTATTTGATTCTTTAAGAAAAATGTATTTGTATTTGTATTTGATAAAGTGTATTTGACCCCAACCCTGATTAGTACGTATTATTATTGTTTCAGTGTTGTTTATTTACAATTATATTTTACTTGTCATTTATATATATATATATATATATTATAATATTTTGTAATTATTAGTTTAAAAAAACGTGAAATTATCTCCATTAGTTATTTATCATTAACGTTTTTAGAGCTAAAATAGCATTGTTTAGATGAACTCCCTTAATGGGAATATTTTCATTACTGAATATTTTAAATATCAATTTGATAATATAAGATATAATTGAAAATAATAACATTTAATAATAATCATAATAATAATTATATAGAGTTACCTCTTATACATTAAGATATTCTTACGGCGTATACATGACAACGCTGATAGATGAACTCTTTAGTAGCTCGGCACAGTAGGCAAACTCTTTAGAAGATTGGCATATTAGGTGACCTCTAGCAGCTTGATACGGCAAGTGAACTCTTTAGATAGCACGAATCTGCTGTGATAATAGATTTTTTGAATATGAAAAAAGTTATTATACAAGGATTTTTTTTAATTTAACTAACTCTACACAAGATTTTAATATTATTGAATTACATTGAGGATTTTTTAATAAAATTATAATTGACATTAACATTTAATAATAATCATAATACTAATTATATACCTCTTACTACGTACAGGTATTCTTACGGCGTGATACATGACACGCGGTATGAAAACTGATAGCTTACACAATATCTATTACGGCTTGACTTGGTATGCTAACTATTTAGCAGCTCGACACGGCATTCAAACTTTTTAGCAGATAGGCACGATAGGTGACCTCTAGCAGCTCTATACGGCATGCGAAATATTTAACAGATTGGCATGGATCTGTTGTGATGATAGATTTTTTGAATATGAAAAAATATTATACAGCGTTATTTTTTGATTTAAATACTAATACTTTACACTAGATTTTAATTTTTCTTTATTTGTCAAGATACACCAATGCTAACTTTGCTATAAAACATTAATAAATTAATTATGTTATGAATAAAACTTATGTATCAATTACATTATCAAAATTAATATTTATCTACAAACTGATTTTGATTGATAATTCATAAATTTATTTAATTTATTTGTATATAAAATAAATTATAATAATTATTAAAATCAGATTTAGTGTATTTTTATTTTAGTATATATGTTTTGTATTTTAATAAGATTACATTAATATTTATATTTGATAAAATGTATTATTACATTTGAATAATTCAATAAATACTGAAATTAGATTTTCTGTATTTGAATTATTAACTAGAAATATATTTGTATTAGCAAGAGTATTTATATTTAAATGACATTACATATAAATAAGTTATCATAATTAGTATTTTAATAAGTTGTCATGGTATTTGAATAAAATATATACATATACATATTTGTATTTTATCAAATACATTTTTTAATTAGTAATTTAATAATCAAAATCAGATATGCTCTATTTGTATTTACATATGTACTTAAATATATGTATTCATTTAGTAGGAAAAAGTTTTTTTATTTTTTGTATTTTGTTATATTCTCGTTTGAATTTTAGAGTATATTTATTTTTTATAAAATCAAAATGATTATTAATTAAATAAAACATTTTATAAATAATGTAATATTTATAGTTTAATATAGGAAATGTATCGAATGTAAAAGTATTAAAAAAAAAATATAAAGTATTATATTATTTGTTATTATTATTAATTGAATCTATTCGTAATGAATACATATCAAATTCACCTGATTATAGGTATTTAACACTAACTAACCTTATTTTAGTCCAATGACATGAATCGTATGGGGAATTTTCTCACTAGCTTTAACAAGAAATCATCTCAGGTCGCCTCTATCCGTAACCATGTCCAGTAATCACCAGTAGACAGACATCCACTAATTGATATTAAACATATAGTTTTTATTAGTCTTCAATTATATAATAGTGACTGATATTAATTAAAATATTAGATAATAAATACAATATATGATTAAAGATTGATATTAATTGAACCAAATAAAATAACCCATCAACTGTTGTATATAGTTCTTTATTGGATACCGGGATACGAGGCGTCACGCATACGATTACATCCATAGATGAACATCTCTCATCAGTTTCTCTTTATTGCCCCAATAGTGTCCTAAAAATCCTAAATAGACAAATATATCAATGTATTGGGATAGATATAAGTATAATTGGTATATTATAAATATAATTACTTATTGACCATTATAAACCATACATTAATTTGTAAAAACAATTATTACATTTATCATTTAAAACAGCTCGATTATTATATAATCATAGTATAATATATTTATTTAGCTACATCCATACGGTATATGATATACATATAAATTATTATATTGTTTAAAATTCTACAAATGTAAAATCTCAATTATTATATTATATTATATTATACTATTATAGTAACTATATAGTAACTATATCATAAATAATAAACTATTATACACCCTTAAGTATATTAAGTACCTATAGTTATAATATTAAATATATAAAAGTCAACAAAATAAATATATATATAGATACTATTCTTAATAAATATATGCTACCATTTTGATAATATATTGATGGGCATTTGTATAGATACAAAATTCATAACTATCCCACAGTTATATTAGTTTTCAAATATAAGTATTTGTTATCAAATTTATAACTTTAAAATTATAATAAATTATAAATAATAAAAATATATAGTTAAATAATTTATAAATGTTACCAATTTAAGTATTATTACTTATGTATTAATAATTGTATTATATATGTATATGTATTGTATAAATATATATATATATTATTATAATAATTATATATTTATAAATAATTATTTAATATTAATTATGTAAATAAGCATTCAATCAATGATTTATCGAGTATATATTTATAAATAATTATATAATATTAATTATGTAAATAACTTATTACTAAATAAGCATTCAATAAATGATTTATCGAGTATTATAATAATACTTATTAAATCGAAAATTTTAGATTTTCCATTAAATGTTTTTCAATTTTGTATTTAGCGGTTCAGACTCGTATGGAGTTATTTTCAAGTATATATAATATATTTATGGGAAATTTTATAGATAAAACTTTCATAAATATTTTAAAGTTAATATGATTTTTCAAAAACATGTATTTGTAATCATATTTTTTAATTTAATAATTGAAATATTTACAAACCTATATCGATTGCCATAAGAAATCTGCTTGTCGCTGATTGGACATCATATTATGGGATGTTTATTTTATAATTTGACAGTTAAATTATTAATCGGTTAATAAATAATGTTTTATGATCAAAATAAACATGATTTTCTAAAAAAAAACCTTGTAATATATTGTATCAATAACATATATGTTTATATATTATTTAATGAATAATAAAGATTATACTATATTATAAAAAATAATATTCTACATTATATAAAAAGAGTATTCTACATTATATAAAAATAGTTTTATAAAATAACTCGAATTTATATTATATTACATACTCTTTTTGTAGTTTGTATATCTGTTATGATATGGAATACTCTTTTGTAGAGTATTTTACCGTATTAGTAGATAGAAAACTGTTTTTAAATAAAGAGTTTTCTACATTATAAAAAAAGAGTTTTCTATATTTTAATAAACTCTGGAAAACTCTTTTTTCTAACAGTGTATAATAGCAAATAATAGCAGCATAATATACCTTTAATGGCAGCATAATAGCATTACAAATTAATAACAGCATAATAGACTTTTAATGGCAACATAATACAGCATAATAGCACAATGTAAACATTCGAGGTTATTATATATGCTATTATGTTGCTATTATGTTGTTATTATGAAGCTATTACTATTTACTGGGTTATTATAAATATTATAATAATATAATATAGGAATATAATACTATAACAATACTATAATATACTATAATAAGTAAATATTATTTAGGACCATTAAATAATAATATAATTTATATTAATATGTTTCATACTATTAATTCTAATATTACAATTAATTATGATACATATAGGTGATATACCCATGATACCTATATATATATATATATATATATATATATATATATATATATATATATATATATATATAGATTATATTATTCAATTATATGATATGTATTTATAGTTGCAGATAAATAGTATTTACCTATATTATTCAACATATTTATTAATAAATTTATTACAGTTTTTTTAACTATATTTTATGTTTAAATGCATCCAAAATGTTATAATTCAATTATAAGAAATGTATTTATAGTTGCAGATAAATAGTATTTATCTACATTTTTCAACATATTTATAAATAAATTGATTACAGTTTGTTTTAACTATATTTTATATTTAAATGCAACCAATATTTTATAAATATATTTATAAAAAATTATATGTTTCATGTGAAGTTGCACAATAAACATATTTATTAACTTTTGCAACGTAATTCAACCAAATGCAACGTAAAAAACCATATTTGGTTTCCTGGGTAGTAACAAAATCCCAATCACATTTTTCCAAATCTGATATAAAATTATTAATACATTGAGGTGATATGTTTCTCTTACTAATATATACATCATTTTCAATAATATTTAAATTTAAATGTATATTTATATATAATGGTAAGTGATACGTAATATCAGAGCAAAGAGTGCCTGCACACATCATATTTATCAGATTTGTATCAATGTAAAAGTTATCTATTAATGAAGCAGTTGATGTAGAGAATCTAGTAGGAGTATGTATAACATAAAATAAATCAAGTTAGTTTAAAATATTAAAAAATGGTTGAGAATCTAGACTATCCATAAAATTAATATTAAAATCACCACATAAAATAATATTATTGTTAGAAAAATTATAAGAATTAAAGCTATTATATATTATATCACATAATAATTGTTTATTATAGGATGGTCTACGATATACAGCGCAAATTATTATATTATTTATATTAGGAAGTATAATCTTGATGGATAACATATCAATTTCATCTGCTATTTGGTGAGTTAGATGTTCTACTTGAACAGCCTTAATACATTTATTAACCAAAATAACTACACCATCGCCTATTTTTTTTTAAATTACAAACTCTATTGAGCTGAAAAATACTATAATGTTCAAAATAAATTTGAACAAAATCATTTTCTGTAAGCCAAGTTTCTGTTAATATTATTATATTAAAATTGATAGTAAAACAACTTAAATATCCTTTTAATTTATTAACATGTTTATTAAAACTACATATATTTAACATTATAATAGACAAATAATTTTCATTAGAAATAGTATTATTATAATCATCTATAGTTAGTAGTTTATTATTCATTGTTATTTTGCTTTATCTTTAATATTTTTAAAGAATTTGCAATATCTTTAACTATAAATTTAAATCTCTCTTCACTTAACTTTGATGCCTCAGTTATCGTATCTCTTTTGATCTTTAATTGATCAAAAGATTAATCCTTACTTACTATTATTTTATTATTAGTATTTTTTAGATTATACAATTGATTAAAAATTGATATATGGTCAGTATATGATTTAAAAATAACCTTTAAAGGTTTTTGTCTTATAAACATATTTTTACAGGGTATATTTCCTAATTGTTTAAAGATAGCTAAGGTAATTGTGTTACATTTAACTATAGTTAAATGTAACTATTTTATTTTATATATTTATATATATATATATATATATATATATATATATATATAAATGTATATAATAGTATAGAATTATATATATATATATATTATTTAATTATAATGCAATATTATAAACTTTGTAATTATCTAGTAGATATTTGTGTATGTATTTTTATTATATCTAATATAATATGTAAGAAAACTATAAATACATTATGAGTCAACATCTAGTATTACCCTATAAATTAATATAAAGTCAATATTACTATAGTTATTACAAACCATTATTGGATTAATATTTAAATAAAATTATAATTATATAAAAATTAATAAATATCGAATTATATTAACAATGATATATAATGATATATATTCGAGTCATGTTTGTTCTCTGAGTCGTAGTATATACATTGTATGATATTAACAGGATGCTATAGTTATGTGGATATGTAACATGATAATAGACACGTGACTATACATGATGTAACCATACGCGTCGACGACATTATGAGTATACATGCTACGTGTGACCTATTTATCATGTAATATTAGTATGTACATCGTACATTGTACATTGGTAATGTATAGCATGCTTGTATGTACACGATTAGATACGCCGTTTATACTATAGTATACTATAGTAGAGTAGAATTGTTATAATAGTGATTCATTGTGAAACACTCGAACTTTAAATCATATACACTATTTAATATGCAAGTGGCCGTGTATTTGCGTTGCAAACAAATCAAGTATGCTACAACAATAACGGTTAAAACGTAATCGAATCTTCTGTAATCACGCGATATATCCATATTGCATTCTAATTGGACAATAGAATCTTTATAAGTACGAATAAATCTGATTTTCTTAGCATTATTTAAATTATGTTAGTTATCATATTCTCTATAATGTATAGTAATACATTTTTATTTAAAGTATTTAATTTATTTAATGATTATATATATTTATATATATATATATCTATATATATATATATATATATTTCTCTGAACATATAACGATGCTACGAAATTAAAAAATAAATGCCAGATCGGAAGACACCAGTTATACGCATCTTTTATTCCTCTTTAATATGCACTATCAAAATGTTACATTGTACCGTGTTATCATATAGTAAAGTGGATTTATAAATTAAGATTTTAAATTAATTCTCCTCTAATATTCAATAGGTGGCGCTTTTTAATAACATTAGTTTCATCCAATTAGATTCATGGTTACCAGTAATCTCGTACGAGGTAATTTCGCACGACTTATTTATTAATTTCGTACGTTGTACAACTTATTAAATTTAATTATTTCATAATTATACAGTTCTTATACGAATATATATAACTTATTTGATCGAGAGACGATGTTCTCCGATAGGGCTAACTCCGATAGGTCTAATTAAGATAGGGCTAATTCAGATAGAGCTAACTATGATAGGGTTAATTCAGATAGGGCTAATTCATATAGAGATAACTTCGATAGGGCTAATTCAGATATGACTAACTACGAAAGGGCTAATTCATATAGGGTTAACTCCGATAGGGCTAATTCAGATAAGGCTAACTCCGATAAGGCTAATTCAGATAGGGCTAACTCAGGTAGGGCTAATTCAGATAGAGAAAACTCCGATAGGGCTAATTCAGATAAAGCAAACTCCGATAGAGCTAATTCAGATAAGGTTAACTCCAATAGGGATAACTCAGATAGGGCTAATTCAGATAGGGCTAACTCAGAATGTTCTAACTCAGATAGGGCTAATTCAGATAGAGCTAACTCCGATATGGCTAATATAGATATGGCTAACTTAGACAGGGCTAATTCAGATATGGATAACTCCGATATGGCTAATTCAGATAGGGCTAACTCCCATTTATTATGTATATTATATTAATTTCTCAATATTTGTTTTTTATAACATAATTAATTTAAATCAAATAAATAATATATTTCTTATTTCTAAAATACACCTAGATCATGCAATTTTCTAATAATAACTCATAATTCTCAACTATCCGCACACACACCGGGCCAAAACGGCTAGTATATATATATATATATATATATATATATATATATATATATATATATGTGTGTGTGTATGTATGCATACATGTTTGTTCAAATGTATGCATGCTTTACTACGTTCTGAACCTACAGTCTCCATGTGTGCATGTGTCTGTCAGGTATATAGGTATATCAGTTTTGAGGTATGTGTATATATTGACGAATTAACGTCAATATATATATGTATTAATGGTAATTTATATTCACTCAATATACATATTATATCATATGTATACTATATATTATATATACGTCACTAATTATAGGACATTCTCTATTGCTGTTATCGGTATTGTACTGTGTATCTGCATTGTGGAAAGTAGAGCTGAAGAAGCGCCACCGAGTGGTTAGTTTATCAATTAGATTTAGTATGTATAATATATATATGTATATTAAATATTAATTTTATATTTCATGTAAATTTAAAAAATTCTTACAGGATTATTAGATCAGATTAGCAAAAAAAAAGACAATATGATAAAAGCTAATTTATTCATTAGTTAGTATTTATATATATATATATATATATATATATATATATATATATATATATATATATATAAATAGGGGTTCCGCAAGTTTCTTGTTTAGGACCAATTTTATTTATAATCTACATAAATGACCTTCCCAATATATTCTCACCTCAGATCATATGTACCCTTTTTGCTGACGATGCCAAACTTTCTCTTATCCATAAATATGAATTTGAAATAAACTATATGCATAATGCACTAACCAAATTAAATGATTGGTCAAAATTATCAGGTCTTAATGTAGCAATCCATAAATGCTCTATAATGTCTAGTAAGGGTAATGAAATATCCTCATACTCGATTAACGGTGTTCAATTAAGCTATTCTAATACGTACACCGATCTAGGTGTAATTATCAACCATAATCTATCTTTTAATGATCATATTGATAATATTATCCGTAAAGCATACAGAATGATTAATATAATCTTTCGAGTATTTAGATGTAACAAACATGTACCATTGATACTAGCATATATAAGTTATGTAATACCTGTCCTTGAATACGCATCCAGTCTCTGGAATCCATCCATTCCTTTCAGAACAAATGGTAATTCCACCAAACTCGAATTGGTTCAGAGACTATTTACTCATAAGCTTTTCTTTAGGTGCAATTTAGGTTCATTAGAATACCCTGATAGATTACTATTTTTAAAGCTAAAATCACTTTCTTCCCGTAGGCATGTTGCTGATATGGTGCTGACTTACAAAATAGTCAATGGTCTCGTTGATGTGATGTAGATGATTTCTTGTGGACCTACACGAATCATCTTAGAGGGCCTTCGGTGAAAATTAAAAGAGATATCTCTAAAAATAACCGATCACACAACTTCTTCAGCAATCGGGTCTCGGCTACATGGAACAATCTGCCTGCTTATCTAACCGTAATGAAGTCTCTTCCATTATTTAAATCGGGTGTTTCTGCGATACTGTCTGGTAGTTGATTAACATGTTCATCCTACCTTGTACATTTATTTATATATTTTTATTTATTACCTTATTTACTGTTTGTCCTCGTGTGTTATGTTAGGTCAGTGGGGTTGTGACGGGTGTCGGGGAGTAAGGATGCCAGCGTGGAATCTACTGGTCACATTTTCCTCCCCACGGCATAGGAAATGATTCACCCTTTCCTAAAAGCTGAGATCTGTCGCGGCCTGGTTGGCATATCATTAGCATATACGAGCTAAGCAATGGCATATGTAAATCAATAATGTTAATACTTTTATTTTCTTTCGTACTATTAGTTTTATCTCCTGTTTTATGTCATTTTGAATATCTATTTTCTATATTCAATAAATTATATTATTATTATTATTATTATTATATATATATTAGTTTACAAAATATATGTACAGATATATATGTTTTAATTTATATATATATATATATATATATATATATATATATCATCGATTGAATATTATATGTTCAAATAGGTAATAGTTTATAGTTGATACCTAGATAAACAACTGCAAAGCTATCAAACAAACGCCAACATGACAAGTGTAGATACATCTTCTTCTAGTGGCATAATAATGTATACTGTATACTGGACACTGTATATAATGTACAGCGTGTGGCGTACAGTGTACTCCTCCATTTAAAATATGTAATATTAAATCCATATCATACGTTAAGCCACTAATATGATAGTGAGTCAAGTATAATATATATATATATATATTGTGGTTTCCATATAGAGAAATTAAGTTCAAATATTGGATGAACAATATTCATTGCATATACTTACTTTTACTTACTTTAGTCGAGCTCTCGCTCGACCAGATCTTGACATTTTCTTTCATCCAGCACGATCCATCATCAATGAACGTATTTCGTTTTCTTCTTCGCAGTCACAGTCGTTCTTTAGAATATCTACAAATGTTTTGGGTTGTCGTCCTCTGTTTCTTTTACCGGTCTTTGGCGTCCATAATATTAGATTGTGCGCTATTTCGTCATTGTGTCTTATACAATGACCTGCTAGTCGCAGTCTTCTATCTTTAATGACATCAGTAATCTTTGGCAGTCCTCTATAGAGTTGAACGTTGGTTATCTTTTCTTTCCATGAAGTATCGGTCACCAATCTTAACAATCTGGTATAGCATCCGTCGATTTTCTTACGTAGACTAGCATCTATTGTCCAGCACTCGCTTCCATATAGTAATATTGGCTCGATTGTCGCTTTGAAGGTTCTTATTTTCAGATTTATGTTCATTTTGGATTTCCAGATTGAATTCATTTTGTGGATTGCTGACCACGAAATTGCTTTACGAATTTCGAAGTCCTTCTGTGAGCTCAACATCCACGCACCCAGGTATTTGAAATTGTTAACGACTTTTACTATTGCAGTGCAGTTTTCTAGTTCGATGTTGACTGGTGTGTTGTAGTTAAAGGACATTATTTCAGTTTTCTTTGCATTTATATGGAGACCGATTTTAGCGACTTCTATTTCAATATTTGTTAGCATGAGTTGAGCTTGTTCGACTTCTTGGGATACTAGAGCTATGCCATCTGCGTAACTGAGATCCGTTAATATTGTAGCTGAATGACGTCTACTTTGTTTATTTGTGATTTCGAATCCGAATTCCTCTTCGTGTCCTCCAATGGCTTGTCGCATAGCGTAATCCAGTGTTATCACAAATAGAAATGGTGCCAGAGTATCACCTTGTAGGACACCTTTAGTTATTTCAAAGTTTTTAGTTTCTCCGTCGGGTGTTATTACTTTTGCGTGTGTATCTTTATAGGTTAGGGCGATCGTTTGTATTATTACTTCGGGTATACCATAGGCTTCCAGAATATGTAGCATTGTAACTCTGTTTATGCTGTCGAATGCTTTCTTGAAGTCAACGAAAATTATAATAGCCTTGAGATTGTGGCTTTTCACTCCTTCGATTAAACGTCTGAGTGCTAAAATATGCGACGTCGTGGATCTTCCAGTTCTAAATCCGTTCTGATTCGGACGTAGTATCGGATCTATATGAGGTTGAATTCGATTTAATATCATTTTGTTCGTCATTTTTGCAGCTATTGCAGAAAGAGCAATTCCTCTGTAGTTTCCTACGTCTTCGAGATTACCTGATTTTGGAAAAGGAACGATGTTACAATTTAGCCATTGGTTTGGAATTTCATGATGTATCAGCATTTTGTTTGAAAATTCAAGGATTATGTCGTCGAAGTTGCAGTATTTTAGGATTTCAGGAGCAATTCCGTCGGGTCCTGCTGCTTTACCATCCGTTAGTCGTTCTTTAACATTGCTGTATTCTTCAGGCGTGAAAGGTCCAGTTTTTATGTTAGGATTATTTCCACTGATGGTCTTGATTCCTGTGTTACTTGTTTCGTATTCTTCATTGTTGTTTCCCAGTAATTGCTTGAAATGTTCATACCATTTAGTTACGCGTTCTTCTTTGCTATTAGCTTTGATTTTACCCCTTTTTGAATTTTTCCGTCCAGTTATTTTATTGATCAGCTTCCAGCTTTCTGCGTGCTTACATTGCTCGTTTGATTGTTCAACAAGTTTGACGTTGCGTTCGAGAATTTCAGCTTCGATTTTATCGTATTCATCTTGTAGAGATTGTTTAGCTTGAGTTAATTTTTCATGTGAGTCGATAGTGTTCAATGCGGAATATACGTTGTATGCTGTTTGCGCCGAATTTCTGAGTATCTGTATTTTATTATCTTGGGCGATTATTTTGTCGCGAGGTTTTCTTTTCTTTTGTATTAATAGTTTTGCTGTTTCTTCGTTTGCTTTTATAAAGTGATCGTTGCATATAGTATCTATATTTTATGAAAAAAGTTTCGTTTTTAAGTACTGAAAATATGATTTTATTATATAACTCTTTTTTTTTATCTGATATTTCTTATGATATAGAAATATGGGGAAATACCTATAAATCAAATATAAATATTATTATGTTATTGCAAAAAAAAATTATCAGAATTATTAACAAAAAAATCTTAAATTTAAATCTATTACCTTTAATCAGATTATCAAATACATCTAAATTATTTATTAGTAATAATATTCTAAAATTAAATGATATGGTGATAAAAATTACAAAATTGATTTTAATGAATATTTGACATTAAATAAACGTAATGATAGATTCATTTTACCATTACTGAAAACTATAAAATACGAAAATACATTATTCTTTAAAATATTCTTAAAAAAAAAATAATATAAAAAATATAAATCAATTGAAAAAAGTTTTGAAATTGTTTTTCATTAACCAATATAATACTGATATATATTTTTGCGTGATATGTTTAATGATATTAAAAATATATTATACTCTCTAATATTATATTGTAAATTAAACAAATATTTTGTATTATAAAACTTTATTAAAAAATCAGTATTAAATAAGTAGTTCTCCATATACATATTACATTTTTACATATTTTACATTTTTATATATTTTACATTATATAACTATTAAAAAAAAAAAAAAAAAAAACAGTATTATAAATTAGAAGTATTAAAAAAAAAACAAAAACAGTATTAAATGATTACAAATTATGAAAATTACTATTTATCAAAACTATTTTATATTTATTTTACAAATTTACGTTTTATATATTTAACTTTACATAACTAATAACAAAAAAACTAAACAGTATTAAAAATTAAAGGTATTAAAATAATAAAAAACAATATTAGAATTAAATCAATTAAAAATAGTATTAATAACCAATAGTAAACTACAAATATATATCTATATTATTAAAATTGACATAAACTATATGATACAAATATATAGACTCTTTTATAAATATTATATTACAATTATGAACAATTTATCAATTATATGTTATACTTTGTTTTGGATTCTAACATGGGAATCAAATATTTGTTTTAGTTTTGTTTTATTCATTATTTGATATTTGTGTTTATTGTTTATTTTAATATCCATTTTTATGTAATTTTATTGTATTTTATCCAAATGAAGATGATGAAATATGACATTAAACTAAATTCAATATCTCCTAATAGTAGTTTAATGTCATATTTCATCATCTTCATTCGGATAAAATACAATAAAATTACATAAAAATGGATATTAAAATAAACAATAAACACAAATATAAAATAATATATATATATATATATATATATATATTATATGTAAATATATTATTATTGTAAAACATACGTATCTTCTATAATATATTATATAAAACTTATAAAATTTAATAAATATAATAAAAAAGTTTACTAAAAACTTCTGTAATTTTATAAATTATTTCAGTATACTAAATAATACATATTATATACATAATTACATATTATATTATAAGGATATGTGCGTGCCATGTATCAATCTAATATGTACTTTTTTTTTGTTTACATAGCAACCAATATATAGTTGTGTTAATAACTGCTTAGCTTTTAAATATCTTTTAATTGTATTATTATTATAAAGATAAGTACGTATTCATTTATTTTTTATATTATCTATTATATTAATATATATTAAATATTAATATCCAACTTATTTGAAATACATAATAGTTGTCTTTAAATTATAATCATATCTTATTTAGATATAATTATATTTAGTATTTGTTTACATTTTATTATAATAAAATAAAAATCCTAAAAAATAAATAATAATCACAAAGATAATAGAATTATAAATTCGATAAATTAATTAAATTCAAATATATATTACATACTGTTTATGTATATTTATACTTAGCTACATTATTTACTATTTATAAAATTAATTAACTAGTAGTTTATAATAATATTATAACTGATATTCTCCCGTGGATCTCCCTTGGGAATTTGCTTTTGGTAGTCGGATCTACCAACCTTCATTTGAGGTTAGCTACCAACTTACACCTAGATAGTCTACTGCTGTATTTACTTACATACAGATCCATCAATTCTACCTCGGACGATACACTGCCTTAAATCTCAGACAATCGGACCATCATTGCCCGGCTGCCACCAAGCATACAAGGAGCCTACTAAAGTCAACCGGTGCTTGTCAAGTCAACTCGTCATATAGCAAAACGGACTGAATACCAAACTTCTTCAAAAATATCCCTGTTACGACCAGTTTTTATACATTTATTATTATATTTATTATTATCTATTTCATTCAATTTAATCCCACAATCTCAAGTATACCATGTCCTCAAATTGTTCACATTGTAACCTTCCCGCATGCGAATATTATCTCAAATGTAAAACATGTCCATCTATTTTACATTATAATTGTTTATACCCCGCAGCTATTATTTCTAAATCCTGGTTTCATTCTAAAAACCCCCCTCCCGCTTATGCTATTGCTATATTTAATTCACCTAACTTCATCTTCTCATGTTCCTCATGCCTAGCCTTAAATAAGTTTCCTTCGACTAATCATACAACTACTCCACCCATTACTATGCCATATTCACCTTCTACTTTAACTGACAAATCTATACATAATACTTGTTCCAAGGTAACGCCAAATATAACATCTGATATATATTCTTCTACTACGACTATTAATATCCAGCCCAAGCATCAGCCCAATGCTAATACTTATAGAAACATTCCAAAGCTAATGGACTTAAAATTTTCCTCAAATCACACACCAACCCCTATATTATCTAGTTCAACTTCCTCAAAGTCTTCATCCATACGCTCCATAGATAATTCCCTCATACTAGTACTTGAACACCTTCTTCCTTATGAAGTTAACTATAATTTCATAGTATCATTAATTGACTATATAAAACTTCCACATTCTTATATTACTTCTGCCTCATTTCTTACCAGTACTGCTATATTACGTTTCACTAATATTTCTGCTCGTGATATATGTTTCTCCTCCCTTCTAAAAATCTCACCACATAGTAATTTTAAGCATATATTTATTCGTCATTATTAACCTGACTCTACTAGACTTCTTGGTAAGGTACTATATCATGCCCTAAAACAAAAACTCACGCCCATTTTGTATAAAGTATTTTTTAATAATCGTTCCCAAACATTTGAACTTAGGGATAAAAAAAATCCTCTTTCATATCCCCCTTTTCTCATCCCTGAATCTGATCTAACAAAATGGTTTGATTCTTTTGATCACTATAAGAAATCATTTATAAATAATTCTTCCTCTCAAGCCTGACTATCCTCTAATATAGCCTTGATCAATATTCGCTCCTTGAGATCAAATATATCCCTTCTGTTCCCATACCTTAAATTACAAAAATTTATTATAATCGCATTGACTGAGACCTGGATTTCTAATAATGACTCTGATATATTTGCCTCCATCTTGGACTTTGGATATACACTCTATCTCGCTCCACGACAAACGGGCCGTGGTGGTGGGGTAGGATTTATGATACGTAATGATTTTTACCTATCTCCATCCATTTCATTCCCCCCCTTTTCATATAGTGATTGTATTTCGCTGACCCTCAAGCTTCCTAACTTAACTCTACATCTTACCGTTATCTATCGTCCCCCAAAACCTGAAACCAGTTTATTCTTTGATGAATTTCATGATTTTATCCATAAACTTCCTTCATCTTCATCCTATCTACCAATAGTTCTTGGTGACTTAAACTATCACTATAATTCTCCCATCTATCCCCATGGTGACTTTAAACTCCTAACTGAGTCTCTTTCCTTGTGCCAACATATATCATTTCCTACCCATTCTAGTGGCAATACACTTGATATGATATTTACACCCCTATCCAGTCCTCTTATTAGATGTATAAACCCTAACTCCTTTCAAAAAATTGAACTACTAACTGATCATTTTATTATTGAATTCTCTATAAATCTAAAATTCACAAATATTAAACGAAAACGTATTACATATAGAGATTTTAAGTCTATCGACCTACCAAGATTTGTAAACAATATCAAAACTGAGCTCTCTTCTTCAACTTCCCTCTGTCCGGTACTCCTAAACTCCACTCTCCTAAATATTATCAATATACATGCACCTACAAAAACTACATTAATTACCGACCGCCCTTTTTCTCCCTGGTTCTCCCACGAACTTTTCATCTTCAAGAAGAGTGTTCGAAAATTTGAGAAGAAATTTCTTAAAAATCCTTCTACTGAAACTAAATTAGCACTATCACTAGATAGAAAAAATTACAAATCTACTATATCTCGTTCAAAATCTATCTATTATAACAAAAAGATAGCATTGATATCCTCCAATCCTCGCAAATTATTTAAAATAGCAAATAAAATTCTCTCTCCTCCAGATGAAAAAATCCTCCCTATTTTACCTAACACGTCAAATTTTCAACTGTGTTCTCTTTTTGAAAAATTCTTTAAACATAAAATTGCAAGCATTAATAATATTATTTGCGCATCTACTCAACCCATACTCAATCCTACCATATATATTACCCATCATATTGACTCATTAAGTACATTCACTATTCCTTCACTGTATGAAGTAAATGACCTACTCATGAAATCTCACTGTACCTCCCCCACTGATCCCATACCTTTATCATTATATCACAAACTTTCACCCTTATTTTCTCCTATTTTCTTGGATATTATTGCGAACTCACTAAACTCTGGCCAAGTTTCACCCTGTCTCAAGACTGCCATAATATCCCCTATTCTAAAAAAACAAAACTTAGACCCAAACTCATTTAGCAATTATCGCCCGATCTCCCACCTACCCTTATTAAGTAAAATATTAGAAAGAATTGTTTCCAAACAACTCATAGCCCATGTAAATAAAAATAATCTTTTCGACCCGTTTCAAAGCGCTTTTCGTAAGGGTCATTCAACCGAAACAGCTCTCCTACGTATTACTGACACTATATTATCTACCTTAAATAGCAACACGTGTTGCCAGCTAATCCTACTTGATCTATCATCTGCTTTTGATACCCTGGACCATAACATATTAATCTCGCGACTTACTTTAATGGGTATATCTGGCTTAGCATTAAAATGGTTTACTTCATATCTCACTAACAGGAATATCTCTATTATGATCGACAAATCTTACTCGCCTCTTTCTTCTCTTAACCACGGTATTCCCCAAGGATCTGTTCTAGGTCCATCCCTCTTTTCTATTTATATCCGCCCTATTGCTGATCTAATTAAGAAATTTCCAAATATCCACTACCATATTTTTGCTGATGATATCCAACTGTTTACCTTTTTCCCTATAAATTCTCATAATACCATTAACTCTGAATTAATCGAGTGTGCTAACTCCATAAGATTATGGCTCCTCTCCAATAAACTACTAATTAATTCCTCTAAGACTACTGTACTTAACATATCTACTTCTGAAACTTCCTTTCCAAACTTTACTCTAAATAACATGATTATTTCTCCTTCTCATTCCTCCAAAAACCTAGGATTAGTATTTGATGACAAATTATCATTTAAGAATCACATATCATCCATTACAAAATCATCCAACTTTCATCTCTTCAGAATTAAAAAAATACGGACATCACTTTCCAGAAACCTTACTAAAACTCTAATTAATGCTCTTGTACTTTCACGTATTGACTACTGTTCTTCCCTACTGAATTTACTTCCTGCTAAAGCTACTGCTCCACTTAATCGGATTATCCGTTCCTCAATACGTACTACTTACTGTTTAACTCGACTGGATCACTCTACTACAACATCTCATCAATCATCTCGTATGTGGCTACCCTTCTCCCTCAGGTGTAAATTACGTATACTATCTATAATCCATAAATCAATATATTCTTTTACCCCTAGCTATATCTCTGATCTAATTAAAAAACGTACTATATTATCTTCTCTTCGTTACCAAAATGCTCCTCTACTTATCTCCCAGAACTCTAGTAAAACTTCCCTAAATTCTAGAGCTTTTAAAAATTCCGGTCCAACCCTATGGAATTCCCTCCCTCCTACCATTCGTTCTATTAGATCCCACAAAAGATTTATAAATCTTACTTCTTCTTTTCTCTCTACCCATAATCATTAAATCATCCAACTTATTATTTGTATCCGTGTTATATTAAATTTATATCATTATTAAATTGTTATTGTATTATTATTATCTTATTATTATATAACACTATACTATATCAATGCAGTCTGTAGTATATATATAACTACACCATATCAATGCAGACTGTAGTATATAATAGTCCTTTATATTGTTTATTATTGTTTTTCCGTTGTATATTGAATGTATTTATTATCAAATTATTATCGTATTACTATTATTTTATTATTATTTTCTTCCCGCACGAGCGAAGGGGTCTACATGACCCTATTTTAGTGCTAATAAACTCAATATCATCATCATCATCATCATCATGTACTATTATGTATTCATCTTATTATATTATATCTTATGTATTAATCTTATATTCATCTTATATATATATATATATATATATATATATATATATATATATATATATATATATATATATCTATATATATATACCTGTAGTACAGTTACAAACATATATTTAAATAAAGGATCATCATTATTACATAACTTTATATAACTTAACAATATTACGTAATTAAACTATTTTATTTTTTTAGACTATTTATTAATTATTATTCCTACTTTTAATATTATTTATATTTAGCGTTTAATTTTAATTAAATATAATTATACAAATATAAATATAATTCCAAATCTATTTGTATTAACATATTAATGAATGAATGAAATCAGTTTATAGACATACTACATACTATGTATATCATACATCTATGGAGGATCAGTGAAGGCCTAGGCTTTATTTGGACGATACCTCCAATATGTTCATGTACAGATTACAATATTAGTAAAAGTAATAATATTATAATAATGATTCATGTGTTAGCATTATTTGTAATATAATTAGCAAATGAAACAATAATATAGAAGATACATATATATATATATATATATATATATATATATATATATATATATATATAAATTAATACAAATAATAAAACACTGTTCATGAACATAAGTTATCATCATATTTCAATCCATAACATTAAAGTAAATAATAAAATAAGATAATAAAATAATTGTATAATATTAAAATATATTAAAATATATATTAGTAAAATATGTAAATTTATAATATTGTAATATTGAGAACTTGTTAATAAAAATATTAAATTATTATAAATATGTGTACAATAAGAATATCTAAAAGTATGTTATAAAATTAAAACTACTAAACAAAATTAATCATCTTTCAATAAGACGTGCAATGGCGCCACATTCCTGTCAAATTACAGATGACTAATAATACCAATAATAATTTAAAAAATTATTTAAAACAATAAACGAAACAAGATGTAAAACAAATATAAATATTAAAAAAAATAAATATTAAAATATATAATTTATATAAAAAAAAACTAATAATTACTTATAATGAATATTTTAATGTTTTTTTTAGAATAAATACATTATTAATATTATTTTTTCGTAAAAGATTATTAAACATTAATTCATTATATAACTTTGGTCCTTTAAAAAATATTGTATTTTTTAATTTATTTGATTTCATAATTGGTAGAATAAATTTATTTTTTAGTTTATTTAACTTGAAATATGAGTTATAATCTAATTTATATTTATTATTTAAGAAATTATAGATTAATAATGTGTTTCTATATATAATTAGATCTTCAAATTTTAAAATATTATTTTTTTTTAAAAAAGGACCAGTATGTGTTAGAAATTATACGATTTATAGTTTTAATTATACAATTTTAATTATATAATTATACAAATTATACGTATTAATGGTAATTTTGATTTATCTATTATTTGTTTATTAATAATTCTTATAACTTTTTTCTGTAACATAATTAATTTTGTAATATTTGATTTATAAGTATTTGACAATACTTCAATCCCATGTTATAAATTAGATAAATAGAACGAATTATATAACAAAATTAAATTTTTTTTATCTAAAAATATATTTTGTTTATGGTATATATATAATTTTTGACAATTTATTCGATAAATAATTTATATGTTTTTTGTAGGTCATTTAGGAATCTAAGTAGATTCCAAGAAATTTATAATTATTAACTATATCGATTTTAATGTTATCTATTGTTATATCTTTTAATATAGCAGAATTTATATATGGCAATATTTTTGTTATTTCGATATTTAGCTTAAGCTTATTTATATCAAACCATTTTTTTAACTTATCCATGTAATTGCAAATAATATGTTAATAATCTATCATTTTCAGCAAATATAGTTATAGATGTATCATCTGCATATAAATTGATATTAATATTATTTACTTTTTCATTATTAAAAATATTGGATATGTCATTTATAAAGATAATAAATAGTAGAGGTCCTAGAACAGATCCTTGTGGCACTCCATATCTAATAATCTTTCTAGGTGATAGAGTATTATCAATTCGTGTTATAATATTTCTATTTTTAAGATAACTTTTGATAAATAAATTTGTATCACCTCTAAACCCTATATATTCTAATTTAGCAAGTAAAATATTATGATCAACTAAATCAAATGCTTTCTTGAGATCTAAGAATATAGTAGCTACTTTTTTTTTGGAGATAGTTTATGTAAAATGAAATGCTGAATATTTAATAATGATAAGGTTGTATTTGATCTGGGAACAAAACCATATTGATTTTTGTTTATAATATTATGCTTAAATATATATTTTGATAATCTATTAAAAATAATTTTTTCAAAAATTGTATTAAATTTAGATATTTGTGGTAGTAATGAAATTGGCCTTTAATTGGATATTTGTTGTTTATCATTAGTTTTATATAAAGGTTTATTAATTGCAATTTTCATATTGTCAGGAAATGTATTTGTTTGGATACTTAAATTTAATATCTTTTTTAATGGTTCTAAAATATATTGAATAATATCTTTTATTAAGGCCATGTCATGATTATTTATATCTAATGATCTTTTTGATTTAATATCCTTAGTCACTTTAATTATTTCATCATTGTCAATTGGTAAAAAGTAAAAACTATTAAAAATATTAGATACAATTTCTTTAAAATCACTTTTATTTATATTATTAATTGAATTATTTATTTTACTTCCAATGCTCGAAAAATACTCATTAAATGCATTACATTGTTCGTACCTTTCATTCATTTTAATATTATTATCTATAAAAGTATTTTGATACTCCGAGTCTGTAGGTTTTATTGTTTTATTAATGACTTTCACATTTTCTTCTTGTGTATTTGCAGTAAAAAGATTTTTATAGTAATTATTTTTTTAAATTTTAATATTTTTATTAATTTAATTTTTTAATTTTTTATATTTACCAAATATACATGGACAATTGTTAATTTTGTATTTTGTATATAATTTATTTTTCTTTTTATTGCATTTTTTAATTTATTATTTAGCCATGGATTAAAATTGTGATTCAATTTAATTACTTTTTTAATAAAAGGACAGTGCTTATTAATACTCTTAGTTAATATATCAATACATGTATTTTATAGTTTACAACAATTCTGATTATTTAAAATGGTATTCCAATGTATTGTACCTAGTTCTAATTTTAGATAATATAAATTTAATTCATTAATATTTCGTGAATATGTATATTGATACTTTCTTTTAACAACTAGATTATAATTAAAAATACAAAATATTAATGAATGATCACTAATATATGTATGTATTACACCTTGTATTACATCAGAACAATTTGTAAATATATTGTCTAAACTTGATATTGAATTTTGGGTAATTCTTGTGGGTATATCAATTATATTAGATATTCTTAATTGGATCAATATATTTTTAAACGAGTTAGATAATACAGTATTATTTAATAAGTTAATATTATAATCACCAAAAATATACATTTCTCTACTTATATATTTATGAAATAAGTTAAACAATAAATTAATAAAATCATTTCCATTATAATCAGGTGATCTGTAAACATATGATATAATTTTTAAATAATTAGAATTAAAAATTATTTTAATTGATATATTATCAATATAATCCATTATAGAACAAGAGAGGTCTTCAATTATGCAACATTCTATCAGTTTACTAACTAATATAAGTACACCTCCGCCTCTATTTTTATTGGATAATATTCTATTTTTTATAAAAAATATTATAATTAGGGTAATATATATCTGGGTAATCTTTATCAGTTAGCCATGTTTCCGTTAATATAATAATATCAGGTTAATGGGTCAAGTTATCGATAAATATTAATAATTTATTTATATTTTTATTAAAACTTCGTATATTTAATAATATCATTGATAGGCTTGTATCTTTATAATGTATTTCATTATATTCATCTATATTTAAAAGATTCATTTATATTTATAATATTTTGTTATTGT
The DNA here is from genome assembly GCA_964019155.1 of Osedax fenrisi. Classification (NCBI taxonomy): domain Eukaryota; kingdom Metazoa; phylum Annelida; class Polychaeta; order Sabellida; family Siboglinidae; genus Osedax; species Osedax fenrisi. The sequence goes on along the minus strand of OZ025241.1, from coordinate 63,173,173 downwards.
ATTATAGATTTTTTTATTCTTATTATTATATATTAATTTATATTCATTGTTTATAAATTGAACTTTACAAATAGTATCTAATTTACATTTAGCTTTAGCTATTTTAAAACATTCTTTCTTTTGAATAAGTTGTTCTATACTATATTCAATAGATATTCCTACTTTATTAAAAGATGAATTTGTAATTTATATGCATTTCTGATTAATATTGATTTTGATTCTTCAGAATCAAGTACAATTTTCATCGGTCTATTTTTAGATACATTTTTTATATCATTTTTATTAAATTGACCAATTCTATGGAATTTATTTATTTTTATATTTTTATTTTTATCAGATACTATATTTATAATATTTGATATTGATTTAAATTCAGAATTTTCTTTAGAATTTGTGTCATTAAATATCTGTTATTTTACATGGTATAGAATAATAGTTTTTGTTATACAATTTACATTATTAGTTTCAGATATATTTTTATTGACTGATTTTATTATTGTATTTTCAATAGTTTTTTCTAAGTTTTTATTTGATATATTTGCATATGATTCTGTATCATTACATTTATCATTATTAATATTTACACTATTTATTATAGATTTCAATTCTGTGATATTATTTGTTAGATAATTTATTACTTTCTTATTTTCATCAATTACTGATTTTATATGTTCATCAAATAGTTTTTTAATGTAATTTTTATTGTCTCGGACAACTCTAAATTAGACATTCTATTTGCCATATTTTATTTCGTATTAATTTATAATATATAATGTATTCAATACTTAAATAAGCAAATTAAACAAATATATATATTATTTAATTCTACATGATAAATATGTATGTGTAATTAATATATATCCATATAAATATATATATATATATATATATATATATATAAATAAATACTGATAATAAATAATGTAAATAATATACACTATTATACAATTTTTACATATAATATACAATTTATTCACTATTAAATAAGCAAATTAAACAAATATAAATATATTTTAACAATACATGATAGATATAAAATATGTATAATTAATATTTATATAAATACTGATAATAAATTTATGAAATAATATTAACATATAATGTTATATAGAATATGATAAATAACTTAGCTGTATTGTTTACGGTTGATTGCGTTTATAAACACGTCCGTTCGCTGTGAATGCTAACACATGAATGAATATGACTTCCTGTGTGTGTAGTTGTACACACACACAAACAACAGTACACACCGTTTTTGTCGAAAGCATACGTTTCCATCTGGAGTCTTTGCAAAACAATGTATTTATCTATAGATTATTCTTACCCAGTAAATAGAAGTCTCACTATTTTGGTCTCAAACATATTCATTTTTCAAATTTTTTAAAAAATGGTCGACGACTAGTTTTTTGACAGGTTTTCAAGACATAATTTGAAAACTCATTTGAAACAAATAGGTCTCAAATACATTTGTTAAAAACCAGCTTAATATAAAATTATAAAACATATATAAAAGAGTATAAAAGACTCTAAAACATAATATGCATGTACAAATATGATCCTAGAATATTAAATATAATTCAAATTATTCATATTGATATTTATTTAATATGGTTATCTATATTATGGCTAGATAATTAATTTATATATTGATTTTATATCAGTTTTATTTTGGCGAAACTATAGATCTATAATATTATACTTAGGTGTTACTTAAATTATACCTATATGTTACATCATGTATGATATGTCCCTATATCCCTTATATAAGTATACTCCCTAAATACTTATATGATCTTAATTATTTTATAAATTATTTATAAATATATGGTATTTTATTTATATATTATAGTTATACATTGTTATATATAGGTTAAATAAATTGTTTTAAAAAAAAACATTGTTTTATTATGATACATTTATCAAAAAATATTCAATATTTTTTATTTATTTTTATTAATTTAGATTCAATAGATTTACCTAAATTTATTAAAATAATAAATAATTTAATAATTATTAATATTTATACGTTGAATTTGAATAAATATTAAGTCTCAAAAAAAAGTATATAGTAGGTTTTCAAAACTTACTAAATAAACATTTTTGAGACACTTATTTCTAATATTTCTATATATAATCTAATACTACTAATTATAATTTATAATGTGCTGTATATGTATATATGTGTAATATAAATAATAAAATAAGCTGTAATAGTTTTATAAATGAAAAAAATAATCCTCATAAAGTCTCGAATACATTTATAATGTTGGTTTTGAAAACTCACTAGATATAATTTTTAAAGTCTTAATATAATATTTAAATATGTTGTTTATATATAATTAATGATATTATAATTGTTCATTAACATTGTTTATGTTGAATAAAATTATAATCGATCTAAATTATATAATAATATCTTATATAATTGATTTTGAAAAAATAAGACTTTACAACTTTTAAATGAAGGTTTTCGAAACCACAATAGTGAGACTTCTATTTACTGGGTATAATAAATAATAATAAATAACCTATAGGTTATTCGTATTGGTAGATGTTAAGTATATTTAGGCTAGTAGCTATCAGTAGCTAGCAGCTATTTAACAAAGATACGAATGATATAATGACGGTTGATAGTGTATACGGTACACATATTAATAAGAGAATACAGTGTTATAATACATTTTTATGTTTATGTATTACGATCATTATATTTAATAATTATAATATAATTATAGTATAATTATAATATAATTATAGTTAATAATTATTAATCATACGATGTAATAATAATAATTTGCATTCTGAATACCGAAGCGAACAGTCGTGTTTTTCAAATTAAAGATTTGTATACATATATATTTATTTAATTTTATAAATTTGTTTTTCAAATTAAAGATTTGTATCCTATTCATACTTTAGTATTTATTTCATTTTATAAATTTCCTATATAATATCTTTTGTCTGGTTTATTGCATAATCTATCTTTAACTAAGTTCACATTGATTGTCATTCAAATGATTATTTATATATTATATTTTACATACACATTACATTACATATATAATATATTGCAGTAAACATATAGATATAAATATTTTATAGATAGATATTTTATATCCAATATACATATATATATATATATATATATATATATATATGTATGCATAAGTGGTATCTAATTTACCATATAGGTGTAATATAGATATAATTTTTATATTTATTGTACACATTGTAATATATAAATATATATATATATATATATATATATATATATATATATAATTTATTAGGGTATATAGATAACATATAGATATTTTATGGTGAACATATATATTTATTCATGGGTGTATATAATTGATCATATAGTTGTATATATATATATTAAATTATGTCCACAAAAATCGAGGAAGCAATTATTAATATTACTTTAATTTTTGATAATAAACTAAAGATTATAACTGATCAACATAATGAAATGATTATAAAGTTAAATCTAATAATTGCTAATCAGAATACTATAATTGAGAAATTAGAAGAAAAATCTAATATTAATGATATAAAAACTTATGCTAGTATTACATCTGAAAATATAACTACAATTCTTAATAAAGTAGATGATTCTATTAAAGAATCATTTGTACAATCAGCTAAAAAGATGGAAATTAATAAAAATAATTCAATAATATTATATAATGTTAATGAATCTGAGGATAAATCATACATGTCATACATGTCTCGTAAACAGCATGATGCTAGTGAGATAAAATCATTCGTTAGTTTAATCAATAAAGATAATATAGATATAAGCTGAATTGATCACAAATAGAGTTTGTAATTTAAAAAAAAGAGGCGGTGGTGTTGTTATTTTGGTTAATAAATGTATTAAGACTGTTCAAGTAGAACATCTAACTCACCAAATAGCAGATGAAATTGATATGTTATCCATCAAGATTATACTTCCTAATATAAATAATATAATAATTTGCGCTGTATATCGTAGACCATCCTATAATAAACAATTATTATATGATATATTATATAATAGCTTTAATTCTTATAATTTTTCTAACAATAATATTATTTTATATGGTGATTTTAATATTAATTATATGGATAGTCTAGATTCTCAACCATTTTTTAATATTTTACACCAACTTGATTTATTTTATGTTATACATACACCTACTAGATTCTCTACATCTACTGCTTCATTAATAGATAACTTTTGTATTGATAAAAATCTGATAAATATGATTGTGCAGGCACTCTTTGCTACGATATTACGGATCACTTACCATTATATATAAATATACATTTAAATTTAAATATTATTGAAAATGGTATATATATTAGTAAGAGAAACATATCACCTTAATGTATTAATAATTTTATATCAGATTTGGAAAAATGTGATTGGGATTTGGTTACTAGTTTATCCAATATTAATAGTATATATGATAAATGTATATCAATTTTCTCTAATCTATATAATAAAAACTGCCCATTATCATTTACATTAAAAATTAAAAATAAAAATAAAAATAATGCACATTCATTCTGGCTAAACAAAAAAATTAAAAATGCAATTAAAAAGAAAGAAAAACTATACAAAGATTCTATAAGAATTAATTCCCAGCATAATATAGAAAAATATAAAAAATATAGAAATAAAGTTAATATAATGATTAGAAGACAAAAAAATCATGTTATGCATACTTTCCTGTATCAAAGTCATAATGAAACTTGGAAAAAAATAAAAACTTTAATAAATAAAAATAGTAAGGATACTATTCCCGATAATTTATATATCCAAGATTCTTTAATAGATAAATCAGATAGAGCGCAAGCTTTTAATGATTTGTTTGCATCTATTGGATCTGATATTAGTAAATCTATTCCTTCAGTCGATGATAATAGTTTTTATAAATATTTGAAGGAACCGATTATTAATAGTTTTTATTTTAATCAAATTACTAAAAATGATATATATAATGCATTAATTGATATTAAATCAAAAATTTCTAGAGATATAAATGGTATTGACATGAATATAATCAAAATTGTTTTTAATCTGATTTTAGAACCTTTACTTTACATTTTTAATCAAATAATACATACATCTACTATTCCTAATCAAATGAAAATTGCAATTATAATCCCTATATATAAAAATGGAAAACATGAAGAAATAAATAACTATCGTCCAATCTCTTTATTACCTTAATTCTCTAAAATATTTGAAAAATTTTCAGTAGAAAAATTTTATTATTTATTGATAGAAATAATATATTATATAAAAATCAATATGGTTTCATTGCAAAGTCTTCAACAGTACATGCACATATACATAATTATAACTTTTTGACATCTGGTTTTCAAAATATTAATAAAATGGCTTCTATTTTCTTAGATTTAAAAAAAGCATTTGATACTGTAAATCATGATATACTTTTAAAACAATTTGAATATTATGGTTTCAGAGGTAAATCAATGACATTATTAAAGAGCTATTTAAGTAATAGAGGTCAGATTACTAAACTAGGTGAAAATAGGTCTTCAAAGTTGAATATAAATATAGGAGTTCCGCAAGGATCTATTTTAGGACCAATATTATTTATATTATATATAAATGATATACATAAATGTTTAGACATATCTGATGATAGAAACTTGATACTTTTTGCTGATGATACATCTCTTAGCATTCGTAAAAATAATAATATAGATTTAACTAATCAGTTAATATCGGACGTAAATTCCTTATATGAGTGGCTTAATTTAAACAAATTGAAATTGAATACGGCAAAAACAAAAATTCATATATACAAAGGTGCATCATTAACTTCAAATATTTTAATTGAAAGACAACAATTATCTATATGTAAAACATATAATTTTTTGGGCATTATATTGGATACAAAGTTAGATTTTAAACAACATATAATAAGTATTCAAATTAAATTATCTAAAATTATATATATGTTAAAAAAACTTAGTACTATTCTCCCGAAAAAAATACTCTATTTATTATATAATTCTTTATTTTTACCTCATGTATTGTATTGCTTGGAATTGTGGGGAAATGTATACTTTAGTAATATATATGAAATAGAATTATTACAAAAAAAGTAATTAGAATTATTAATAAAGATATATTTATAATCAGAAATGGAACTTTTATTTTATCTAGCACAGATTCTCTATTTATTAATTCTAATATATTAAAGTTACGAGATCTTATTATCTATAAGAATATTTTGTTTATGCATAATATATTTGTAGGTAATTGTCCAAAAACTATGAATAACATTTTTGTAAGGAGATATAATAAATATAGATATTCAACTTTTAATTATACTCTACCATATATAAAACATACACGATATCATAATTCAATATTATTTTCTGGTCCAAAAAAATGGAATGAAATTATTAAAAATCCATGTATTTCAATGTATTTAAAAAATAATAATTTTATAAATATTTAAAAAAAATACCTCTTAAAACAGTATTCATAGATATTATTCATATATATATTTAATAGATTTATTCTTCTTCTTTTTATTCATTTATTTTAATATATTTATTTACTCATTGTTTATTTGTTTATAAAAGTATTTTCCCCTGCAGTATTAACTTTAAAAAAAAAAAAAAAAATCTTTAATTTTTATTATATATAATCTTCATCTTTATTTCGTTTATATAAGGTATTTTTTCTTTTCAGTATTACAATTTTTAATAAATGTATTCTTCTTCTTTTTATTTATTTATTCATTTATTTTAATATATTTATTACATATTCTTTATTTATTTATAAAAAGTATTTTCTCTTACAGTATTAATTTTTTTTTAAATAATCTCTAATTTTAATTTTTATTATATATAATCTTCATATTTTATTTCGCCTATATAAGGTATTTTTTCTTTTCAGTATTACAATTTTTAATAAATTTATTCTTATTCTTTTTATTCATTTATTTTAATATATCTATTACACATTGTTGATTTGTTTATAGAAAGTATTTTCCCCTACAGTATTAACTTTATTTTCAAATAATCTCTAATTTTCATTTTTATTATATATAATCTTCATGTTTTATTTCGATTATATAAGGTATCGTTCTTTTCAGTATTATAATTTATATATATATATATATATATATATATATATATATATATATAAATAATCATTAATTCAATTATTAATTTAAAAACAAAACAAAATTTAAATCACAAAAAATAATAAAATCAAAAATATTATTTTTGTTTTATGTTAGGTATTCAGGTGCAACTCCATTTTTTATTTTTAACAATTTATATATAATGACCTCATACTTTCTCTCTTTTTAGAAAAATTTTAATTTTTTACATTCTTAAATATATTTATATTTTATTTATTTTATGAGAATCTAGACTATCCAAAAATATGATGATTGGGGAAATTCTAGTAAAAACATTAACTTGTTTATTAATGTCCCCATCATTCCTAGCCTGTTGGAGAGGAATGATACATCTTATTTATTTATTTATTTATAATAATAATAATGTTAATTAATATTATAGGATTTAGTGACTATAATAACAATAGAAATAATTAAATAAATACAAAATCAATAATAATAATTTATAATAAAGATAATAAATTAATTTTTAAACTAATAGAATTTCGGATCGAGAACAGTTTATTTAATGGTTTTAATTGTGTAATTAATTTGGTATTTTAATAAATATCAAATATTATTTTATATATATTATTATATCATTATATATTATATCATACCAGTATATCATTTGTATCTATTATTATGTTTTTCTTATTTAAAATTTAAAATTTGCCTTTCGAAATTAAGTGATAATAATACCTAATTCAGATAAAATATCCTTTATCAGTCCATAAGATTATATTCCTCGAATGTAATTCACTTGTGTATCAATATTACTATATTTATTCTGAAATCGTTAATAAATATTTAATGAAATAGTAATATTGTAGTAGTCACATAATATATTTATATTGTAGATACACGATTAGGACATGTTATAAATTAATTATATTATATATATGGGATACTATTTATTTGAACATATATTTGATATATAATGATTTAATGTTATTTTATTTAGATACTAGAAATATAACATTCTTCTAGGCTATTAGTATAATAATATATAGTATTTAATATTTCTATTATGAAATATATCTAAATTTTAGAAATAATTTTCTTAACTCTTGTCTATATTAATTATATATTAGAATAAGTATATTATATATATTCTTATATTATATTATTATAATTAATGTTAATTTGTATACTTAAAACTTATACAAAAATCAAAACATTTGTTTTTGTCCAATCCATTCATTTAATTACTCTTATATCAATACAATGGTAATGTTATTCCACTTATTATATCTTTAATATATAAAAATAAAGAAACTACAATTTAGTTTATCTATGTAATTGTATAACTGTATTTCCTCTTTTAAGCATTCTGGGTATCTACTAATATTCATCCATTTAACTTCTATTTATATTAATATCTTACTTATATTCTTATAATTTCACTCTTTTATTTAATCTATCTTTTTATTTATATTAAGTTGTAACTTTTTAAAGGTATTTATTCACTATTTGTTCGTCATATAAATATTCTCTATATTCACTTATGAAATATACATGTAGCACTAAATGATAATTATCTCGATAAGATCTGCTTCTATAATTATAATTAATAATAATTAAATATACTGGTGTAAAAACACAAATCTGGTAATAAATAATCAGTATATTCTACAATATGAGTACTTAGCTTATAATGAATTAGTCTAGGTGTCAATTTATATAACTTATAGAACTTATATAACTTATCTAACTTTATAACTTATAACTTCTATATATTAATGTTACTTATATTATAAATAAACATTAAGATAATGCGATATTCTAATGCAAAACACCTTGTTTAGTAGGTAGTACATATGTATAATTAATGTAGTATTAAGTAATTTAAATCATACGTTCCACTAAATGTTATTTATGGGTAAAAATATACGTTCCACTAGGTGTTTATTTATGGGTAAAATAATACGTTCCACTATTGATTTTTTATATGTAAAAGGAAACCGTTTATCTGCTCACAAACTACCTATAATTCGACCACCTACTGGAACATATTATTTGACCTATAATGTACGTTGCGGTAACTAGTTTCTGGTTGCTTGGGTTGTTTAGTAGGTAATACATATATATAATTAATGTAGTATAAAGTAATTAAATCTACTATTATATATTCTGATTATTTAAAATAAACATTTATAAAATATTTAAAGTTTATTTCTTATACATTATATCGAAAACTCTACATAAATATATTTATAATAAATTAATTTCTAAAGGTGTTTTGAGCTTTAAAAATAAAAATGAACACGAAATATGAACTGTACATGTTCTGAACCTGATTTTGAAAGAGCTAAAATGTTTTTACTTTATTTTTCATTATTTTTAATAATTAATAACATATTTATATTATATAACTTTAAGGTGTATATTATATATAATTATATGAATTTATAGGATTACATGATAAATAACTCGAATAGAAATAAGAAATATTACGATTACTACAAATATTGTAGTTATTGAAGTTTGAAATAGGTTTTAAGTGACACGAAATGGATAATTAACTATCAATTAATATAAATAAATAATTAACCGCATGTAGGGCTAATGGGCTAGTGAGAATATAATCGGTAGGGAATGTAGATTTTAGAAATAGAAAAGATTCTCCATTTTAGAAGTATTACTTAAAATATAATGTATATTATCTAGAGGTCAATGATATACATTATAGAAGATAATTATTACATGAGAAAATAGAGTTACTGGGAAAATTAATTAAAATTTGAATATCTACAGACGCATGCATATAAATAATATTTAAATTAGGTAACTTAATAATAATGATAAATATAAAAATGAATAGAAAATAATAAAGTTCCGAGTACATAATTGTATAAAATAGGAGGAAGAATGTAGTACTATAGTCTTCCCGGTAACTTACGGACTATATCATATTTGTGGTTCTTTCAAATTTCGATAATATTCACATATGTATCATTATAATATATTATTTTAAAATGTATTATTATTCGTGTTTTTATTTGTTTTATTATATCAACTTGACGCCTATCGTTTTCATTAATCAATAAACCTTTATATTATTATTTTTATTTATTTGTATTTAACGTATTGTAATTTGTTGGGTCAGATAGGTCCTATATTGTATATGTTGGTATCAACTTGATACTATCAAGTGATTTTGTTATATCCAGGTAAAATAAATATACACAATTATTATTATTTATAAAGCTAAACAAGTATACTTAGACTATAGTAAATGAATACATGTTTAAGAGGTTCCTGTTAAAAATTATTTCAAAAATACTCTAGAAAGGATGCATATATATTATATATATATATATATATATATATATGTATATATATCTCTTTAAATAACGAATATAGCTTACAACTATACTGTAACTATATGGTAACTATATGAATTTGTTTGAACATTTTTTAACTTTAGGTCAATTAATAGAATGGTGAGAAGATGAATACACTTTGAATATATAATAGTAGAAATATATGATGTATGTCTCTATCATATGTATAGCATAGTTGTGGCTGATTTATGTATATAATTCGATATTGGTGTAATAAATATATTTACAATGGTATTATTGGTATAATATTATTGATTTTATGACGTTCATTTCTTATCGAAATATATTTTAATTTGTTTAGATCTTTGTTATACTACGGTTAATTATCTATATTTGATGATGCATGTAGATTAATAATTAAGTTAATGTATTATTGAAATCTGTTATATTTTAAACTTTATATGTATTTGAAAAAGTAATATGTCAATGTATCTTAGTACAATAAATAATGTGGTCTATATTTAATGAGATATTATCTATATATTTCTAGTGACATTGCATATTAACTTTACTTATATAATGTCGTACGTAGTATTAATGATAGTTTATGTGTGAAATAATATCAGAGGTATGCCTACATATATGTATAGCATAATATATATCACGTGTATTATCATGTAGGTAATGGGTTAGGAAATTAGTATATTTTTCATATTTTTGGAATTAGTAATTCTATTAGGAATTCCTAAATGAATACATGGTATAATTTTTATATTAAAATCTCGAGGATTAAAGATTGTATTTAAATAATGTTTTTGTAAATCGTAATATTAGTAAAGTAAATAGAGTAGTCAGATAGAAAGTTGGATAAATCAGAATTTAGCTTTATAAATATAGTTATAATCATAAGAGCTAGATTTTATTTATGCATTGATAATCATCATTGATTATTATCATTGATTCAACCACCCATACGATTATTTTGACGTGGAAAATGATAACAAGTATAGTTAAAATCGATATTTATAAATATCATGTCGAAGTTTCAGTGATGTAGATAACATTAGAGTTAATAGTATTTAACATTTAAAATATCAAAATGTTTTTTTTATTAAATAACAATCTGTTGATTTATAGTAAATATGGTGAAATAATATTATTTAATGATTTATTAGTGTCTAGTCATTCTATGCACTTATTGCTTTTCGTCTGATCAGTATCTCCATCTCCTTACGTATATAATATATATATATATATATATATATATATATATATATATACACTGTATACACTGATATATCTGTAATTTTCCCCTAATATGTTATATACTTCATTTGTATTACTGTAATATTCTCCTTTACTCTTAGGCTGACTATTATAGTAATCAATTATAAACAATACAGAATCCATTCATTATATCAATTTTTTAAACTTATTGTTTCTCTAAAATACACATTTCTTCATATGTAAAGAGATTACATTAGCTACCAATTAAATGTTGAGTAATATTTAAAGTTCTTCTTATAATTCACAATTGACCAGAATATTTTTTTCGTTAATTACAATTCCTACTCATAATATCACTCTCTGTTCTTCTACTTCTTACATACTATATCTACCCTATAAATTCAATATCCATTCCAGTAACGTTTGTGAACATATATGTCGACCCGTTATCTATGGAATAAACTACAACATAATCTTCGATATAATATATCCACTAACTTATTTAAATATCTATTATAAATATACCCATTTATCACAGTATACACTCATATATCCCTGATCACTATTTATATAAATATTTATAAACATTTATTAATTTAGAGTACTCTTTTTATTCCTTATTGTTCATAATAATTAGTTATTTATTTTGTCGTTTATATTCCGTTTTATTGTTTGCATTATACAATTTTATTTCGAGACTGGATCGCACTAACACCAATTACCTTACCTTACTTTGTGCAGTCGAGTCGAAACCGACACATGGCGACATCCATGGTAGCTATTCTCCATCCCGCTCTATCTCTAGCATCTAGTCCGAGATTCATAATATCTTTAGAGAGATATTTTTGTATATTGTCTAGCCAGGTTCAATTTGGTCTTCCTCTTCCTCGCCGACCTTCCATTCTTCCCATCATCATTTGCAATTCCATCGTATCTGATCTAACAATGTGTCCGAAAAAAGATAGGGCAGCCTTGACAATTCTGTATTCGAGCGTTCTTTTAGGTTGTATTATGTCAATTATCTCAATATTTCTCTTCCTATCTAAGTAGGTAACTCCGAGTAGTTTCCTCCTGCACCATAGTTTAAAAGCATCAATTGTTTTCCTATCTGCATTTTTGATAGTCCAGGTTTCTGCTCCATAAAGGATATTTGGAAATACCAGTGTTTGAACAATCTTTATTTTTGTCGTTAGTCTAATACCTCTATCTTTGAATATACGTTTCAGACTTCACATGGTGATTTGATCTTGATGTCTGCTATTAGCAAATTATGGTCAGTGCCACAATCAGCTCCAGACAGTGTTGTAACTCGCTTTATAAGACTTTTCCATCTAGTCTTGTATATAATATAATCAATTTGGTTTCTAATAATTTTGTATGGCGATCTCCATGTATAAATCCTCCATGGGTGCAACTTGTATAATGTATTCATGATTCGAAGGTCATTTCTACTACAAAATTCTACAAGTTGATCTCCACACTCATTTCTCTCACCCAGACCAAAGTTACCAGTAATGTCAGTTTATATATCTTTTCCAACCTTAGAATTCCAGTCTCCTATAATATAAAGACTATCTCTACCAGGTTTCAAGTCTATTACAGATTGTATTATATTATAAAAAGTTTATATATCATCTTCATCTAAGCTGGATGTCGGGGCGTATACTTGAACTACAGTTATGTTTATGGGTTTACACTGTATGCGTATATGGGCAATTCTGTCATTTACTGGGTTAAAACCATAACACATCTTAGGAGTTTATTATTACATATAAATACCACTCCATTACGTCTTAAGGTCTCCTGTCCAAAATAATAGAGTGCATGTTCATCTGACCTAAAGTGTCCCATTCCTGTCCATTTCATCTCACTAATTCCTAGCAAATCCACATAAGTCTTTTCCATTTCTCTCTTGACTACTTCTAAATGGCCATTATTTAATATTCTTACGTTCCATGTACCGATTCTCACTCTTTATTTTGCTATTATATGGATTTCCACTGTCCTTATTGTTGCACCATTCTCGACGGATGATTTGTCGTTGATCATGTAATAGGTTTATCCGCCTCTTCCAATAATTATACTGCTGCTGCTCAGGATAATTGACCGCTTACAACCGGCCAAGTTTTGTTTTTCTTTGTGAGTGTACTCACATAGACTTTGGCTCTCACGAGTCGACTACAAGTCATTAGCTGGGACTTAGTGCCATATTTGACGCGCTGGACGAGACGCATTTGACCTCATCCGTTAGTTTAAATAGGGTATACCGCGTGAAGGTGAGGTAGGACTTGAATCTGTATTTAACTTTTGGCACAAGCATAAGAGGCCCACACTCTTTGTGTCTGCCCGATCGTACCACATCCCATTTTAACCTTAAATATTCATTAGAATTAATTAAATTAAATTAAATTAGCATTAGTTGTGTAAGTTGAAATATATATACATGAGTTAGTATATAAAACTAAGTTTTACTTTGTAATAATGTATGCTTTATGTTTCCAGTTAAGTGTATTATTAAGTAAAAATAAGTTATAGGTAAAAACATACTTATTCTAAATTCCTGAATGAGATGAAAGGGCCACCAAAATAAGAACAAATTAAATGAAATAAAATTAGTAATAAGCCCAAGTTTATACGTATGACGAACATAATATTCAGTATCACTTAAGGTGTTATATGAGGTTAGATATAGTCGCATGATAAACTATTCGACTATGTTTAATTTCTTCTTTATATATAGGTATATAGGCAAATAATATTAGGTTTTTTAGACACGGCTAAGAAATAGCATGACTCAGATAGATTACAAAATTGGAATAATTAGACATAGATGACATATTAAAGTCATTTATAAATAATTGATTTAAGAGAAGAAGTATTAAATTTGGTAAATAACTTTTGTGAATAAATATATATATATATATATATATATATATATATAAATATTCGATTTTTTTACAATATCCCCCTATATTAAAAGTAAAGTTTCGCCCCTGCATATAGGTACTGTACAGTGTATACTGTACAATGTACAGTATACAGTGTAAAGTGTACAGTAGGAGAGACTGTTTTGATAACTTTTTTAATTCCCTTCATAGAAAACTGTCAACTAACTCGGGATAACTCCATTTACTCATTTTAGATATAATTAACAAAAATAATTGAAAATTACGAAAAAAAATTAAATTATAGATATATAAAAGGACAACATTTTTACAATTAAAAAATGCTTTTTAGCATATGTAGTATATAAAACATCCTTAAAAAATGTTTTAGCATTTTAAAAAAAATTATTTAATCTAACTAACGAAAATTTTAATTTATTTTTTAATTTTTTCTAATTCGAAAAAATAAATTATCAATGGAATAATAAAAAAATAAAAATGTATATTATATATGTCTATCATCATTATATGAATATAAAATGATATGTATTGAATATAAAAATAGCATATACTTATACAAAAATGACTTTTATTGATATTTTAACAATAAATAAATGTTTTGGTAAACTATTCGTAACAATTTTGTTGTTAGAAAGATACATTTTTTTGTATTGATATCAATTACAGATTCACAACAAAGGATGATGCTTAATTAAAATAATTTATCAAAGAAATAATCGAAAAATGTATATTAATAACAAAATAAACAATTTGTATTTTATTAATTTATAATTTATACATGTATTTGCAAAATATTTTATTTTTATGACAACGCGCACTTGCACAAATACATAAAATACATAGTAAAATGGTATATTTATAGAAATTTAGATTGAATCATTAAATGCAAATATTTCTTCATTAAAGTGCACTTAGCTTTACCAATATTAAATATTTTGTGATGAAACTTCACAAATATGTTTAATATAACATTTATTGAACATACTGTGAGATAGTTAGCAAAACTTTCAAAAACGATCTACCCACTGTACAGTGTACAGTGTACGACATGTTTAGGAAATATATACATGATTATGCATATTATAGTGTATACACCAATATTGTGGGTGGTCTAACCTTCTATAAGTGATTGGTAGTCCCAGTATTCAATACTCGTGTTTAACTTGGATCTGACTGGGAAACTGGGGGAATCTGGTCCAAACTTGGATCTAGGTGGTGTAAACTTGGATTTATCTGATCCATATTTGTATCTCGTTGAAACTTGGATCATTATATCCCAGTTTAATCCAAATTATTGTTTTAAACTGAGAAAAACTTTGATTTAGCTGATCCATATATAACTAGTTGAAACTTGGATCATTATATCCCAGTTTAATCCAAGTTATTGTTTTAAACTGAGATCAACTTAGATTTAGTTGATCCATATTTAACTAATTGAAACTTGGATCATTATATCCCATTTTAATACACGTTATTTTTTTTAACTGAGATTAACTTGGATCTAGATGATCCATATTTAACTAGTTGCAACTTGGATCATTATATCACAGTTTAATCCAAGTTATTTTTTAGTCCAAAATATTTATCCATAAATATTACCAATTATTTAGTTATTTATTATATTATATTTATTATATTTATTATATGTATTATATTATTAAATGTAGGTAAATCTATTGAATCTAAATTAATAAAAATAAATAATAAATATTGAATATTTTTTGATAAATTTATCATATTAAAACAATCTTTTTTTTTTAAAACAATTTATTTAACCTATATATAACAATGTATAACTATAATATATATATATATATATATATACAATAAATAAGATCATATAAGTATTTAGGTCATACATATATAGGAGACATATCATACATGATGTAACATATAATTATATACTTAAGTATAATATTATAGATCTATAGTTTCGCCAAAATAAAACTGAAATCAATATGCAAATTACTTAACTATCCATAATATATAGATAAATAGATAACAATATAATATAAATTAGCAGGTATAATATATAAATAGGGATAAATAATATATAGATATAATGTAAATATCAATGTGAATAATTTAATTATTTTTAAACTTGGATCTAACTCGAGTTAACTTGGATTAATCTCGAGTTAAATTGGGATTTAACTAGAGTTAAACTTGGATTCAACTAGGATTTAACTCGAGAGAACTTGGATTTAACTTGGATTTATCTGGGATCAATCTCGATTTAAAATTGGATCCAGCTGGTGTTAATAGTGTTACCAAATTAGCAGGCTAAACACAAGTTTAAACTCGAGCTAAATACAAGTTAAACACGAGTATTGAATACTGGGGTTTCCAATACTAGGGGAACACTATCACGGCCCACCAATGGGAGAAGGGCACAGTCAGATATAAGTTAGCAGTTATTATCATTATATATATAGCATAGATATTGATATATTGTTATATATCGTATATGAATGAATGAATGAATGAATGCATGAATGCATGAATGCATGAATGAATGAATGAATGAATGAATGAATGAATGAATGAATGAATGAATGAATGAATGAATGAATGAATGAATGAATGAATGAATGAATGAATGAATGAATGAATGAATGAATTTTATTTAAACAAAAATAACTTTGAATATTATATAACAATACAGATATTTTAATTAAATATGTATGTGTATATTACTATTTTACATGTTACATGTAACTATAGTTAAATGTAACTATTTTATTTTATATATTTATATATATATATATATATATATATATAAATGTATATAATAGTATAGAATTATATATATATATATATATATATATATATATATTATATAATTGTAATGCAACATTA
The DNA here is from genome assembly GCA_964019155.1 of Osedax fenrisi. Classification (NCBI taxonomy): domain Eukaryota; kingdom Metazoa; phylum Annelida; class Polychaeta; order Sabellida; family Siboglinidae; genus Osedax; species Osedax fenrisi. The sequence continues at coordinate 63,155,734 of OZ025241.1, read as the reverse complement.
TGAACTTTTTAATTATCAAGTAGATATTTGTGTATGTATTTTTATTATATCTAATATAATATGTAATAAAACTATAAATACATTATGAGTCAACATCTATGACTACCCTATAAATGAATATAAAGTCAATATTACTATAGTTATTACAAACCATTATTGGAGTAATATTTAAATAAAATTATAATTATATAAAAATTAATAAATATCGAATTATATTAACAATGATATATAATGATATATACTCGAGTCATGTTCTCTGAGTCGTAGTGTATACATTGTATGATATTAACAGGATGCTATAGTTATGTGGATATGTAACATGATTATAGACACGTGACTATACATGATGTAACCATACGCGTCGACTACATCATGAGTATACATGCTACGTGTGACCTATTTATCATGTAATATTAGTATGTACATCGTACATTGTACATTGGTAATGTATATCATGCTTGCATGTACACGATTAGATACGCCGTTTATACTATAGTATACTATAGTAGAGTAGAATTGTTATAATAGTGATTCATTGTGAAACACTCGAACTTTAAATCATATACACTATTTAATATGCAAGTGGCCGTGTATTTGCGTTGCAAACAAATCAAGTATGCTACAACAATAACGGTTAAAACGTAATCGAATCTTCTGTAATCACGCGATATATCCATATTGCATTCTAATTGGACAATAGAATCTTTATAAGTACGAATAAATCTGATTTTCTTAGCATTATTTAAATTATGTTAGTTATCATATTCTCTATAATGTATAGTAATACATTTTTATTTAAAGTATTTAATTTATTTAATGATTATATATATATATATATATATATATATATATATATATATATATGTGTGTGTGTGTATTCATACACGTTTGTTCATATGTGTGCATGCTTTACTACGTTCTAAACTCTACAGTCTCCATGTGTGCATGTGTATTTTAGGTATATAGGTATATCGGTTTTGAGGTATGTGTATATATTGACGAATTAACGTCAACATATTAAGGTATTAATGGTAATTTATATTCACTCAATATACATATTATATCATATGTATACTATATATTATATATACGTCACTAATTATAGGACATTATCTATTGCTGTGATCGGTATTGTACTGTGTATCTGCATTGTGGAAAGTAGAGCTGCAGAAGCGCCACCGAGTGGTTAGTTTATCAATTAGATTTAGTATGTATAATATATATATATATATATATATATATATATATATATATATATATATATATGTATATTAAATATTAATGATATATTTCATGTAAATTTAAAAAATTCTTACAGGAATATTAGATCAAATTAGCAAAAAAAAAGAAAATGTGATAAAAGCTGATTTATTCATTAGTTAGTATTTATATATATATATTAGTTTAAAAAATATATGTACGTATCTATATATTTTATTTATATATATATATATATATATATATATATATATATATATATATATATTGTATATATCATCGATTGAATCTTATATGTACAAATAGGTAATAGTTGATAGTTGATACCTAGATAAACAACTGCAAAGCTATCAAATAAACGCCAACGTGCCAAGTGTAAATCCATCTCCTTCTAGTGGCATACTAATGTACACTGTATACTGTACAGCGTACAGTTTACTCCTCCATTTAAATCAAGTATAATACATATATATATATATATATATATTGTGGTTTCAATATAGAGAAATTAAGTATAAATATTATGCACAATATTCATTTCATATATATATATATATATATAGATACTGTTCATTAATGTCTAATAATTTTAAATATATACTAACACGATTAAGATGATAACAATACCAACTAATTATTCCAACTCAACAATTGATAATATAATTTCTAATAGTGATCATATAACACATAATGGAACCATTGATACTGATATAACAGATCATTGTATTTTATTTTTTATATTTACATCATTTTCTCGGGTTAAAAAATGTGATAATAAAGTGATGAATATTAGAAATTGTAATCAACAAAATATTGAATATTAAAAAAATGATTTTATAAATATAAAATGGCAAAGTGTATTATCGGAAATGACAGATCCTTCTCTATTATATTATAATTTTATTAATATTTTAAAAGATATTGTTAAAAAAATACAATATTCTCCTACAGTTAATCAATAGAAATAAAACTCATAATATTAATTTATATTCTTCCATTATAGTTATGCATTCAAAATTATAAATAAGCATTATCTGATAATAGTAATATATCACAATTAATAACTACTAAAATACATGTATATAGGTGTAGCCGCAATATCTATACAACAATTATAATTTTTATTATTAAGTAAATATACAAAAATTCCGACCATCAATATCGAGTCATATTAAGTATATATTAAATATATATATATAAAGAGATATATATATATATATATATATATATATATATATATATTATATATATATGTATATTATATATATATAGATGTGTATATTTTATTTCTTGTATATAAATGATATGATATTGTAGATATGATAGCAGCAAATGATGATAAAGATTTTGAAGATAAAACACGTTAGTTAAAAAATTCAAATCTTTATAATGACCATATTAAAAAATAACGTATAATATATACTATAGTAACATATTAGTAATAAACAAGTTAGTAGTAGTAGTAGTAGTAGTAGTAGTAGTAGTAGTAGTAGTAGTAGTAGTAGTAGTAGTAGTAGTAGTAGTAGTAGTAGTAGTAGTAGTAGTAGTAGTAGTAGTAGTAGTAGTAGTAGTAGTAGTAGTAGTAGTAGTAGTAGTAGTAGTAGTAGTAGTAGTAGTAGTAGTAGTAGTAGTAGTAGTAGTAGTAGTAGTAGTAGTAGTAGTAGTAGTAGTAGTAGTAGTAGTAGTAGTAGTAGTAGTAGTAGTAGTAGTAGTAGTAGTAGTAGTAGTAGTAGTAGTAGTAGTAGTAGTAGTAGTAGTAGTAGTAGTAGTAGTAGTAGTAGTAGTAGTAGTAGTAGTAGTAGTAGTAGTAGTAGTAGTAGTAGTAGTAGTAGTAGTAGTAGTAGTAGTAGTAGTAGTAGTAGTAGTAGTAGTAGTAGTAGTAGTAGTAGTAGTAGTAGTAGTAGTAGTAGTAGTAGTAGTAGTAGTAGTAGTAGTAGTAGTAGTAGTGGTAGTAGTAGTGGTAGTAGTAGTGGTAGTAGTAGTAGTAGTAGTAGTAGTAGTAGTAGTAGTAGTAGTAGTAGTAGTAGTAGTAGTAGTAGTAGTAGTAGTAGTAGTAGTAGTAGTAGTAGTAGTAGTAGTAGTAGTAGTAGTAGTAGTAGTAGTAGTAGTAGTAGTAGTAGTAGTAGTAGTAGTAGTAGTAGTAGTAGTAGTAGTAGTAGTAGTAGTAGTAGTAGTAGTAGTAGTAGTAGTAGTAGTAGTAGTAGTAGTAGTAGTAGTAGTAGTAGTAGTAGTAGTAGTAGTAGTAGTAGTAGTAGTAGTAGTAGTAGTAGTAGTAGTAGTAGTAGTAGTAGTAGTAGTAGTAGTAGTAGTAGTAGTAGTAGTAGTAGTAGTAGTAGTAGTAGTAGTAGTAGTAGTAGTAGTAGTAGTAGTAGTAGTAGTAGTAGTAGTAGTAGTAGTAGTAGTAGTAGTAGTAGTAGTAGTAGTAGTAGTAGTAGTAGTAGTAGTAGTAGTAGTAGTAGTAGTAGTAGTAGTAGTAGTAGTAGTAGTAGTAGTAGTAGTAGTAGTAGTAGTAGTAGTAGTAGTAGTAGTAGTAGTAGTAGTAGTAGTAGTAGTAGTAGTAGTAGTAGTAGTAGTAGTAGTAGTAGTAGTAGTAGTAGTAGTAGTAGTAGTAGTAGTAGTAGTAGTAGTAGTAGTAGTAGTAGTAGTAGTAGTAGTAGTAGTAGTAGTAGTAGTAGTAGTAGTAGTAGTAGTAGTAGTAGTAGTAGTAGTAGTAGTAGTAGTAGTAGTAGTAGTAGTAGTAGTAGTAGTAGTAGTAGTAGTAGTAGTAGTAGTAGTAGTAGTAGTAGTAGTAGTAGTAGTAGTAGTAGTAGTAGTAGTAGTAGTAGTAGTAGTAGTAGTAGTAGTAGTAGTAGTAGTAGTAGTAGTAGTAGTAGTAGTAGTAGTAGTAGTAGTAGTAGTAGTAGTAGTAGTAGTAGTAGTAGTAGTAGTAGTAGTAGTAGTAGTAGTAGTAGTAGTAGTAGTAGTAGTAGTAGTAGTAGTAGTAGTAGTAGTAGTAGTAGTAGTAGTAGTAGTAGTAGTAGTAGTAGTAGTAGTAGTAGTAGTAGTAGTAGTAGTAGTAGTAGTAGTAGTAGTAGTAGTAGTAGTAGTAGTAGTAGTAGTAGTAGTAGTAGTAGTAGTAGTAGTAGTAGTAGTAGTAGTAGTAGTAGTAGTAGTAGTAGTAGTAGTAGTAGTAGTAGTAGTAGTAGTAGTAGTAGTAGTAGTAGTAGTAGTAGTAGTAGTAGTAGTAGTAGTAGTAGTAGTAGTAGTAGTAGTAGTAGTAGTAGTAGTAGTAGTAGTAGTAGTAGTAGTAGTAGTAGTAGTAGTAGTAGTAGTAGTAGTAGTAGTAGTAGTAGTAGTAGTAGTAGTAGTAGTAGTAGTAGTAGTAGTAGTAGTAGTAGTAGTAG
>OZ025241.1:62823633-63146133 GCA_964019155.1 Osedax fenrisi | reverse complement strand
TTCAATTAAATTATTAATTATACTCTATATAGTACAAATATATATATATATATATATATATATATATATATATATATATTTGTGTGCGTGTGTGTGAAATATGTATACATGCGGAACACAAATAATACCAAAGTTTTAACACGAATATGAAACTATCAAATGAACAAATGTCGCAGTGTATAGTATATAATGAATGATTATTCTGTATACAAAATAGGTACACCTATATATATATATATATATATATATATATATATATATATATATAGTGGTAACTGGTACACCTATATATAATGGATATTTTTTTTAAATTGAGAACATATTTCATATTAATGTTTTCCTTAATTATTCAGTATTTCACTTATATATATTAGCAGAATTGGTTTAACAACATGGTAATTATTGAATCTGAGCTTATCGAGACAATTAACCTAATCATTCGGACAATTCCTAAAAAGTACAATTAAAATTGAAATAATATATTCTTAAAAAACGAATAAACAAACTAATTAGTTTTTATACTACACAAATAACTAAAAACATACATGAAAGGTTAATAATATTAAATAAATGATAATATAATATATATATATATATATATATATATATATATATATATATATATATATATATATATATATATTAATATTATATAAGATTCATATATATATGAATCATTTTTATATATATTAAAACCTTTTCATTTAAATTCAAAATATATTATTATTCATTTAAATTAAATTATTAATTATACTCTATATAGTACAAATATATATATATATATATATATTGACAAATATTCAAATAAATTATCTACACAAAGTAACAAATATTTAGATAGTTTTAAGTTAATAATTGAACTATAATATTTAGAAATAAATTATGTTACTTATTTAATATAATACATATAATTTTTTTTGTATTCAAATAAATAGAAGCGTAATTATAAAATAAACTATGAATAAAAAGAAGTAATTAATGTAAAAGTAAAAATAAAATGTATTAAAAATATTAAACTTATTAACAATTTAAATAATTAAAATATAATGTGAGGTAGAAACTAAAAGCAGAACAAACAAATTACAAGATTAACAAATAATTTAAAATATTATTGCTAAATAGGAAAATAGATACTATCTTCTTTTATCAATATTTAATTAATTACAAAGTCTTGGTCCATATGACATTAAAGATTTATTCATATCTATTATAAGGTTGTATTTAATAAAAAGTACTTCTTGTGTTAATTATTATATTGATAATAAGGTTTAGTATCAATTATCATAGGTGCACCCTGCCACATGTGGCTACCCCTCGTAGGTGCATATAACAATATAGAACGAGAACAATAAATAGATACATAAAATAAATAAATTAGATAAATGAATAAACAAAACGATAAAATAATATAATTTATAAAATAGTAATGTTGTATGATTAAAATAAGTGAGTATATTACATTGATGATATGTTAGTTTTGAGGTGTGTAATAAAGGATGGGTGTGAATTGATTGATTTAATAGAGGCAGGGAGGGAATTACATAAAGATGTAACCATATAACTGAAGGCGCGTTTATGGTATTCCAGGTATGAGACATGAAGGCAAATTAGGGAAATGTCTGCATCTGAGCGTAAGGAAGTTAGTGGGCGTCTTAGTGTTAGTAGGGAAGTCAAATAAGGAGAAGTACAATATATTTCTTTTTGAGCGAGTGATAGCAGGTATAGGAGGGAACGTTTCTTTTGAGGGAACCAGTTGGATATGAGTTGGTGGGAGTCAGTAATGGAATGATAAAACGTATTAATGGAGAAAATGGTTCGTATAGATGCACGAATAATACAATTTAAAAGTTATAATGAAGTATTAGTTATATGATATAGTAGTTAGGAGCAGTAATTGATACGGTAGAGTACGAGTGCGTTTATGAGGACAGTGGTAATAGTTTGGTCTTTTATAATCTATAAATAGTTTTTTTTAACTAAAATCATTAGGTTTAGAAAAAACTAATTTCATACTTTTGTGTGTATAACATTAATACAGTTTATATTATATTTATAAATATGATCACAATATTTCTATATTTTCAAATATTTTCACATATATTTCAAAATTTGTAACAATATATTAAATGGGGATACACAATTACATAATAAAATGTAATCATAGCTGTTATATTTGTTCATTAATCTAACTAACTAGGGTATCGATCTTGATACGTAACGATGGCTAATTTCTGATGTTATGCTCCATATCGGATATATGAACTGAGTCATAACTGGCTAAGTATATATTTATTTAGAAGAGGATGTAAAGTTTAGTATGTCAAGGGTCGTAGGTTATAATCAATGACAATTCATAATAATACAACATGCCCTTTGTTAGTCAAAGTCGTGGCTGTGTTATGCCATGGAGGGTACATTCTAGGTCGTTATAGCGATACCGATATAAGAATCGTGGTATTAAATATCAGGGCTGTATGTTTCCTTGAGTGATACATTGAGGTTATCTTAGCAACACCGATGTAAGTATAATAATAATCAACCCCAAGGCTGTGTTTTGCCGTGAGGGATACGTAGTTAGGGTGATGTGCTGTTACACATGTCATAGGTCAAGGCGGTTGGGTGGGCGCCTATAACGTGATGGTCGCTCGTGTGCGACGGGGGGCGGGGTGATGCTGGGTGATTCTCGAGTGGCTACGTTATCTCTGCGGATGTCTGTCAGGTTTCGTTTATCTTTGCAATTAGCTTGGTTTTAACAATTACGATGTGTGGCATGTTTAGGTCTTTAATTATGTCGGGCCGTAAGGACGTCGGTATTAGTATTTGGATTAGCTTTAATGACCATATTGTGTTCAAAGGTCAGCTCTTCTCCGTAGGGCTATATCACTATCTTAGGTTCTCCTCTCTGTTGGCTATCCGTTCTTGATGATGGTGCATACATCTTGAAGTGTTTTCTCTCCATTGTTTCGTTCTTAATTAGGTTCAATCTAGGCTCGCTGAAGTGGGTATACCTATATATAGGATATCTGAGTATCTCATTATTTTCTGGCAGCGGCTGTCTGGAGAGCGTATCTGGTAGGGGTAGGTTTTTTTCCGGGGACGTATTCTATGTTGATGTCGTATGATTGTATATTGAGGAGCATCCTTTGTAGTCTTGTGGGGGCGTTTTCTATACTCTTCAGGATAATCATGGAGAGTGGTTTGTGATCAGATTTGATTATACAGTGTTTCCATATATATCCGTGTGGAAACGAGTATAGCCGAATACCACAGCGAGCAATTAGCGTTCGATATTTGCGTATCTCTTCTCGCATTCAGTAAGTGATTTTGGTGCATATATGTATATATTATATATATATATCATATATGATACCGGTTTTCCGGAATGCATCAATACAGCTCCAATACCTCTTCCCGAGACGTCTACTTGAATGACGATGTATTTAGCGAGGTCGAAGTAGGTTAGATCGCTATCTCTACAGATTACAACTTTGATATCGTTGAATTTATTTTCATGGGCAGGTGTATGTGTGAAGTCGGTGTATTTCTAGATCAGATCGAGTAGTGGTGCTTTGTGCGTCGATAGGTTAGGTACAAAGGGACTCGTGTATGCCCAACAATTCTTGCAGCTGGGTCTTGTTCGTTGGATGTTTGGATGTCTTGAATCGCGTTTATTCTTTCTGGAGATGGCTTCGCTCCTTCTTCGGTGAAGATGAGACCAAAGAAGAGTATGTATTATTGCTTTATTTTACATTTGTCTTTGTTGAAGATTAGTCCTACTTGTACGCGTTTCATAAGGTGGTGCAGGTTCGAGTCATACATATGTATGTGTTTGTGAATTTGTTATTAATAATTGTTAATAATAAATAAATTTGTTTATACTATGTAGAATATATTATATATTATATTTTTTTTTAAATACTTATCATAATATGTTTTACTAACTTATTGAAAATTTGAAGAAAAAAATATTATTATTATGAAATATTGTGATAACTTGTGATTACTTACGTGATTACTACGTGATAACTTAATAATGATCATTATTTATGTAGCGTTTATAGTGAAAAATCATTTGTCGAATAAAATAATCTTAAATATATATATACACTATAAACTATACATTATAAGAGAGTAATTGTATTCTATGATTATTAAAGTTAATTTGTATAATTTAATATTAGTATTTGTAATAATAGATACATATTTATTGGAATTATATGCGATGATAAAATAATAGAAGCAGTAGATAAGAAATATCATCAATACAATTTTAAATAAGATCAAGTGTAATTTATCTACAGTTTTAGAACCCAAAGTTATATTATAGTTCCTGTAATACCTATAGGTATATAATTATTTCTGAGTAGTTATTGTGTATGTTATTTATTAATGTATTACGCAACTATAGTTATTACATAACTATTACATAACTATTACATAACTATTACGTAACAATACATCTCACTCGCATAATAATGCTCGAGAATGGTTAGATATGCATATTGACAGTATACCGTTTACTATTATAGTATACTATATATAGAGCCGTGTATGTTAATTATCTTATACGTATTATCGTATTACCTTATTAGGTATAATTATACAATGACAATAATGCTACATTACTATGCGTACATATATGTACATATACAGGTAATGAGATGATGAATGACGTATTATTATATAACTTCGTCGTACAAGATATATACAAGTATTATTAAAGTCTATAGAAGATATAGAATCTGTATATTATATATATATATATATAATTATATAGAATCTGATATATTTTAAGCATAGAGCTAGAGAGAAAGTTTCTCTCTAGCTCTGTGATTTTAAGCCACGTGAAATACATATAGCGGGTAAGATGTTGACCTTTTGACCCCGGTTGATTACTCCCCCACATCGTCGTGTTTTGATCATTTATAAACATCTAAAGCAGCATTCATGCTAACACGTCCAGCATAATATTTACTCTGATGTCATAGTCAAATATCGGCTGTTTCAGATTATTCTAATATGATTCACCTTACTTTGCAGGGTTATGTTTAGTATACTAAATATATCTGGCTATGAAATCAGAGTAAATATTCGGCTGCACGTGTTGGTATGAATGCGGCTTTAGATGCCCCGTTATTTCCGATATCACGTGGCATCGGTCATATAGCCCTATTGCATTATGGGTAATGGAAATAGTTATAGTATATTGGCTATAAATAAGTATACACATATGATAGATGTTATATATGAAGAACAACAGTAGCTTAGTAAAATAAGCTTACCGTATCGCAAGATAATAGGTTAACCATTATATACCGTATACAGCTTATAAGTATTATACCATATTTCACAGTTATTAAATTATTACTATGTGAAATAATATCATTTAAATATTAAGTTCGTAAATCCTAAAATTAATGATTAATTATTGTTTTAACATAGCCTAATAAATCATATATAAAATATTAATCTATAGATTATAGACTATACTCTGACCTGGCTTATTTATGTAAATATTTAAGTACGAATTTATATATATATATACGTTTATATACACATTTTCTAATAATTAAAAATACTATATTTTATTTCAATATAAAATTATTATAAATGTGAATTTAAAAATCGTTATATACAATTAGATATATAATGTACAATATACATACGTATAAAGTTGTAAGTATATTGTTTTAAAATATGTGTATATTAACTATAGTTATAAAATATACTTTAATAATAGTTATTCAAAATACACACATATATATATATATATATATATATATATATATATACATATATATATATATATATACACGTATATATACATCAGCATTATATGCAATATCAACTCGGCAATATATCAACAATAAGCCTGGATACAACTAAACACTTTATACCGCTGAACAACTGCCCACTGAACACTTGACCAGTCGTGAGTATACAATATATCATTGTGTGTATGGGGGTGGGGGTGGGGCCCATCGGGGGCGGGGTGGTTTGAACAATGGGTGTGTTGTTATCAATTGTTCTGGTTCACCTGTCTCTTATCCGTACACTGGGCCTAGGACTCGATATATGGGAACACTGTACGGTGGTTTCCTGTGGCGGGAGGTAATGGCATGTATTAATAGTGTATGGTATCAACACACGCACACATCCAAACATACACGTAATACTCATAAATATATATATATATATATATATATATATATATATATATATATATATATATATGTATATATATATATGTATATTTTATTTAATCTAGTGTATATCGATTCACATATTACTCATTAAAATAAATTAAATAAAAATATTAATTATTAAAAAATATATTTTATTTATGACATTTATTTATTGCATTTCTAATTTTAAAGAGGGACGCTGTACAATGTACAGTAGACCGGTTCGTTCGATTCAATTTTTAATCGTTCAGGTAAAATATAATACATATCTATATTTTAGTATAATATGTATTAACAATTTTTATAAAAAAATAGTTACCTTTGGTCACGAAGCATTTAAAGTTTGAAATATAAATTATTATTTTAAGATAAAATGTATAATATTCCATGTATAATAGTAATGACACCATCTTATTATCTTTGATGTTTACAAATATTTAAATTAATATTTAAAATTAATTATGTATTTGTATTATATTTAATGAATTAATATAATATATGCCATTATTTATATTTATTATTAATATAATATCTATATTTCATTTTTATATATACAAATTACCAATATTAATGTCTCCTAAAACTCGAGAAAATACACCATTTTACAAAGTATTTATTTCAAAATAATTCAAAAAAATAATTAATTTTTTAAAATTAATATATATAATTATACTTTACATAAATTTGAGTGATCATATTGTATTGAATTGTGGATATGAGTTAGATATAAATGTCCTTTATACAAATAAAATTAAAAAAATAAAAAAATATGTAAATATATTTTGTATTTCATATTTCAAATAAAAATCCAAAAAAATTTAAAAATGATGTTAATTTTTTTTCTAAAAATAATTTTTAATTTTTTAATAATTAATTTTAATTGTATTATTATTATCTATAAATTATATATTTTAATTTTTTAAATTAAATTGTAATAATTTATTTATATTAAATTATATGAATTTTATATATTTTTTTTAACTAAAATTATTTTATAAAATTTGGGCATCTAGATTGTTATGAAAAATATTTTGTACTGTTAATACTACTTGTTATATATGTTTCAAGGATATATCCATAGTTGGCTTAAAAAAAATCATCCAATTTGATAAAAATTGAATAAAACTTATTTCTATATCTCCCCCATGTTAACTTTTGTATGTATTCAATGTTAAAATAAAAAGGTCTCGTGACATAACAATATTTAAGATATAGGTCTAAAATTTTAAACACTTATTCATCATAGCATACATAATTGTCACAGATGTGAAGGTTTTTAAAATTGCGAAAAAAAAATTAGTACGAACCGGTCTAATATACAGTGTACACTGTACAGTGTACATACTCCTACTACACATCTATGATACTATAGTATACTGTATACACACGTTTAGATTACCACTACACTAGATCCGGACTAACGCTTAGCACCCTTCCCTTGGTCTCTATCGGCAGGAGTAGGGCTGCAATAGCCCCCAGTAGGGCTACGAACCCGTATATACAGATAGCCACGTGTATCGATCTCTTCAGCATCACCTGAACGTCGAACATGCTCGAATGTATGTCATGTGATATATATATATATATATATATATATATATATGTGTGTGTGTGTGTGCGTGTGTGTGTGGTTGTGTGTGTGAGTGGTTGTGTGTGTCTATGAACACTTTGTCATTTTAATAAAAACTATAGCTATTCAGACTTACAAGTGGCAAATAACTTATAAAAATAAAGTAAATAAATATGTTTGAAAAGTCATCAAAGTAAACATATATTGTATTAGTATTGTAAATACAGATATTCGAACACTTATAAAGAGATAGAATATAATATAATATACTTGATGAAATGTGTGTAGATAATATATAATACCTAAAATAAATATATATGACCTATATTATACTATGACCTAGTTATATATATATATATTATATATATATATAATTATTAAAAGATAAATACTCTTTAGGTAGTTTATATATATAAATTATAATGTATATATTTTTAACAACAATTATATGACTAATTCACAAGTAAATCATATTCATAAGTAAACAAAAAGCTAAATAAGAATATCTCTTATAGTATATAGACGGCATCTAGATTAAATAACTAACATTTATTACGAATAATATTTAAAATCATTAATTTATAACATCAACAATATATTGTTTAGATGTATCATTGAATTATATTGCTTCAAGTCAATTAAGTGAATATATTGTTATATACCTATATATATTTATTTTATAATATATTACCTATACATGTATATTATGTACACGATTCTAGAGATAAAATCGATAAATGAAATCTCCATAGCCTACACTTATTAATTAGCGATATTGATTAGTGACGACGGACGCGACACGCAGCGGTGGGGGGGGATGAATAATTAACCTGAGCGATAAAAGGTGTTATAATAGCCCCCACTCTCGCCATACCGCTGCAGGAGCCCAGACCCAGAGCCCTACTCGTCGTAGGGTAAACCTAGTCACGTGTTTCGTATAGTATCAACAGTATCCGCAGTACACGATTGTTTATAAATATCATATATGATATTCATTTATAATAAATATGTAGGTACTATAGTCTAATAGGATATAGCCGCTAATAGTTATACATATTAATATTTGTTACGTACTATAATACTATATTACTATATATATAGTACTATAGTAGAAGTAATCTTCTATCACTACTCGCTGTATAATGTAGTGTTATGCAATATGTTGTTCTACTATAGTATATAGTAGATAGTTAGGTAGGTAGTAGATGGCTAGGTAGTTACCTCCGGAGTGTAAACGTAGACGGCCTGGAACGCACCGGAAATGAAAGCCCTGGCGACGAAGATGAACGAGGCCATGACGAACCTGCTACCGCACGTGTTCAACAGCAGCACGAACACGCCTGCGGGTCACGTGCGGGTCACGTGGGGGTCACGTGGGGGTAGGGGGCGGGGCGTCCGACGTGGTGTTTAGCGGCGCGTGATAATTTCGTTTACGTGTTCGAAACGCGGTTTATTTAATTTCAATAATATATATATTGGTTAGTGATCAGTAAATTCATATTGTAAAATACCAGATCAAATATAAGCAACTTTACCAGTATACAAAATAGTGTCCAACGATATAGAGCCATATATATATATCGTTATAGATAGAGCTATTGTTACTTATACGTGTTGATTGATTTATAGACTTAATTAAAATGTGTTCTTTCAATGTGCTTAAAAAATAATCTGTAAATTGTAAATTGGAATTAAGTAGGTAAATATTATAGTCCCTAAAGAGAAATATATGTTTTTCCTTATATAAATTGAATTTTTCAATAACATTATTAAGATAAAAAAATAATCTTTTTCCAATGAGGGAGATCTAATAAATTGAACTGATTATAATATTTATAGTATTAAGTTTAATTTCTATAGTAATTGTATCAATGTAAAGGTTAATAAGAGATAGAATGACTATTTTATTTGTAGAAAATGAACTCTTAATATAAATATAGACGCCACCAGCTTTTGTGTGATTTCTAGTAGTATTAAAAGAGGTATATATATACCTGTAATTCAAATATATCCATATTGAATTCATTGAACCAAGTTTACATATTGAAATAACCTCAAATGTATAATGTATGGAGTAAGTATTTGTAATAACTTTAAATTTTCAAAGTTGTTATCTGCACTTCTACTATTTAATTGTAGTACTGATAAAATATTTAAGTTGTATTTAATTTATTAAGATTATATATCGAAATATAAGGAGAAACCTATTTAAAATATTCGTAAGATTTGCTGGTTCATTGCAAATATTTGGATCATTATGAAATTTATTATCGATCATGGTCAGATGTAAAAAGTAAATAAGATGTATAAAATTGAATAGAAATGAATTGAAATGTATAACATTGATAAGTACGTATAACATTAAAAACATATATGAAAGTGTTATATTAAATAAAATAAGTAAATGCATACATGTATGTACACATATATTTATAATGAGAAAGGTAAATTAAAAGTAAAAAATAAGAACAAAAACAAGAACATAAACACATTTTGTTTGTATAAAACATTATTGCTAACTTTAAAAATGTAATAATAAATAGTCAACATTTATCGATGGGCAAAAATTGTTTTATTTATTGATATCATATTTATAGTGATTGATGAGATCGTAATTACGTCATTCAATTGAATAAATCCACCTTAAGGTGGTTTTATTGTCAAAATAACATCATCATTATCCTTTAGCGTACAACATATAGATCCATTATAAGACCATGGTCTGCATGCATGAACTCTTGGTTAACTTGTCACGTTTTAAGGAATGCAATAAATTACTACTTATTTGAGTTAGATCTTCATTAATATAGATTTTATAATTTAATGAATCTTTAATATGTTGTCGTGCTAGGTAGAGATCAATACATACTGAACAAAGCGAACTATCGTGCTTGATAAATTACCATTAGTGGGATATTATGAGCTATACTGATTTATTAATGTATAATATGAACTCCCAGCTGTGATCCAAATTATATTATATATAATATAATTATAATTATGTATGATTATTATATATATATATATATATATATATATATATATATATATATATATATATATATATTCTAGAGCATCAGTTTACATGCACAACATTAGATATATATCAAAAAGTCAGTGTTCGGCAAAACAATATTATTTGGAAATATCAAAAGTGAATTCATAAAAATATTACCTAATTTGTATGGGTCAAAAGTATATCGATTCAGTCATTGTTATTTAAATGTAAACTTTCATAATCGAGAAAATGTGGTCATTTTTAAATATATTTAAAAAAATATAATTCATATATTTATTATAATATTAAAAGTATATTAGTCTGATAATAAATTAATAGTAAATATAACTTATAATAATACATAAGTCCCATCTCGTGGTTGGTATTGGAACTATATTACAATAATTATATAGTTTAGATAGTGTGTGAACCATCTTTGCTTCGCAAAATCATTGTATATATATACTAATATATACACTTATATATAATTTTAGTTAATATATTACTTAGCTGTAAAGAGATATTATAAGATTACAAGAGAGTAAAATTAAACATGTATTAAAGCAAAATTAGTGTAAACAGGATATATATAGATATATAAATATTAAATGAATGCTAACCATAAATAATAAATTCAACAGCTATTGTCCATTTTCTTCCCAGCCAGTCGATAATAAAGAACGTGACTACCAAACCTAATGTACAATATTGCAAGTAGTGATATCAACATCATCACTAATAGGTGAGGGTTATCGCTTACGATCATACATTTATTTAATATATATATATATATATATATATTATTATATATATATATATATTAAATAAATCTAACAATAATACTAATAATTGTAATACTAATATTAACAATACTAATTATACTAATAAAAAATAAGTATTCGTGTATATATATATATATAATAGGGAAGAATATCTTTGATATTTAATTATATCTAATTTGTTTTTAAACAATACAAGTACATATAAGAATATATACCTATATACATGTGTTCTTGCAAATATTATCACGTTTTCCTATACATAATATTAATAGATAAATATAATATATATTATATAAATGTCTCCTGATAAACTTTTTACATTTGAGTATACTTAAATAGACCCAATTAAGTATACCCTATAGGGTGTTTTCAACAAGTATGAGTTCAATATATTATATATTACCAGGATATAATCGTAATTAAAGCCAAGAGTTAAAACCGCAGTAATAGTATTACTGTATACAATATATAGTATAGGTAGTATATCAATATCTAGTGTATGTAATATTGGATATTAGATATCGATATATACATAATAAAAGTGTATTCGTTTGACATTCCATTGAAAATATATTTATTTACAAATCTACTAGATCTATAGTTCAAATAGGTGGATACTTATAGCTTGTATCGTAGTTGTATTCGTGAATAGTATCATTAGCCGGAATACTTAAGTGTATTAGAACTTTCTAAAACTGTGATTTGATTGGTCGACTCGGAATACAAACCGGGAAACTCGGAGATGGTGGTGTACAACAGATCCATGTAATCGCCGCGGCCCAGTGTCGTACACGTCTTAGGACACGAGTCACGTGTCATGCCTTCGGAATCTGGTCGTCAATAATCACTTATCAGATGTCAGAGTCTAGCTGTTTGTAGCCTATAACTTATAGTACGGCGGTGTTGCGAAACAAATATAAAATACTCCATGTCTACGTAATGTAATTAATATTTAATCTTGCAACTGATAGCATCTACATCATTAACATATGTTTAGTTTGTATGTGGTTTGTATACAATAATGTTTTTTTTTTATTTTATTAAATTAAATGCAATATAAGTTAGCTTTTACTCGCCTCATAGAATTTTGTAACATTTAAAACCAACATATTATATTGATATGTTATATATTACTAATTAGCATTTAGTTTTCATCATATATATAACTATTAACCATATTTGAGTTTGAATTAATCACATATCATGTATTACTGTATAAATTGCATATATATATATATATATATATATATATATATATATATATTGATATAGGCGACTACAGTAAACAGTAAAGACTACTATATTAATTTGAAGATGTTTGAGTTTAGAAAATGAAAATCAACTATATTTATGTTTTTAAATTAATTAGTTCAATTAAATTTACTTCATTATATATATACATAAACCATTGCAGATATTTTGAGAACTAAACAATTCGGTTGTCATCAGAACAATGCCGTAGTAAGACAAGGCGTTCGCTAACCTGTAATGGGTAATCATGTAATTATATATATATATATTAATAATAATAGATGTATGTAAACAACAATTATATAATCTAATCACATAACTACTAGTCACCAAATATTTTCCCAGTGAAATATATGACAGTCTATTGAATTTGTGAAGTTAATGAAAAATTGTGCCAACTGTAGTGATATCAATTTTAATTCTATTTTTAGTTTATATTTGTTTACATGTAATTTGAGAAATATAATACTATTATAAATGAAAAGTAATATGAACATTTTTGAATACAATAAATATGTAATATATATATATATATTGTGTTTGTTTTAAGAATATAATAATAATTTATAATTAGAACAATTTTTCTTAAAATATAGGAAACGAATATACCTACAGCAATATTCGATAAATATGATAAATCAATAAAACCATTTTCAACGTAAAATTATACATATTTTATAATATACTAAAGTATTATTTAACAATACTTTGAAAATTCGCTATTGAAATTATTTAAAACGATAGTATTGCCACCTAGATTTCGAACTATTCAGCATTCAGATGTGTTTCACGTAAATAAATACAAGTGATACATATATGTTTCGTGAAATAATTATAGTACCTAACCAGATAAACCACAGTAATATTGTGGTTCTCTTCAGCTCAGGGGAAAATAACTCTTTTAGTTGTCCTCTTTTCTCTACTTTCTTACCCTAGTAAGATGTGTTTGTATTGTATATTTATATTTATATATATAACTTAGTTTTTATAACGTTTTAAAAAATGATAGATTATAATTATATAAATAATTCATTTAGTACATCTTTAAGAAGTCATCTTAATATATTATAATCAATAAATAAATATATATTAATGAATCAATATATAATATTGTACAATATTGTACAATCATATGTTTATTAATTTAAATGATGTATGTTATTATTATTAGAAAATATGTCAAATTAATACTTTCGAAAATTTTCTTACATAATAATCAATTAATAAAATACATGTCATCAATAATCATATCAACAAGAATACAATTACAAAATAAATAAAGTGTTATGAATGAATTTATATGTCATATAATAAGAAAGAAATAAAGTATTAGGTACATAGTATTACCTACTTTAAAAATTAAATTTATAATATACACATAATTCACCATATATAGAATATATTATTAAGTGGTTAAATAAAATAGAATTTGATTGTTAAACAATGTCTATAGACACTTATTGTATATATATATATATATATATATATATATATATACGTATTATAGTTTTATATGTAATAATTGGTGCATGTGATGGACATTAAGTTATTTATACCAAGATTCTCAACAATACTAAAACATATTATGTACTATAACTTATTTATTGTATTTATTGTACCGTATTATGATATTGAAGATATTATTTGATTTATTATATGCTATTATTATATTACTCTAATTTATTATTTAGTTGTTATTGTTCGATTATATATATTTTTTAAATTATTTACGTCTTGTTTAATATAGTACTATTGTCGTATGTGTATGTAACGCTATTCATAGCATGTACATTGTACAATGTACATTAGGAGAGCCCGTTTTGGTAACTTGTTTAGTCCCCTTCATAAAAAAAGTGCCATCTCGCTCGGAATAACTCCTGTTAATCATTCTAGATACTATAATAATTGAAAAATGACAAAAATTCAGAAAGCGAAACCACATTCAAAAATAGATAGGAATTAACATTGAAAATTTATGAAAAAATTTAAATTATAGATATATGAAAGAAAAAATTGTTTACAAGAAAAAATTGCATATTAGCATATGTAGTATATGTAGTATATAACAACCTCCATAATAAATATTTTTAAATTTTTTTTTTAATTAATTAAATCTATCTATGGAAATTTTAATTTAATTTTTACATTTTTTCTAATTTGAAAAAAAAAATTAGCAATGGAATAATAAAAAAAATATATATATTATATATGTCTATCATCATTATATAAATATAAAATTATAAGTATTGTTATAAAAATAGCATATATTTATTCAAAAAATGACTTTTATTGAACATTTTAACAACAAATTAATTTTGGGGTAAAATAGTCTGAAAAAATTTGTTGTCATAAAATTAAATATTTTTTTTTTATATTATACCTCGTAAATATCAATTATAGGCTCACAACAAAGTTTGATCCTTAATTAAAATAATTTATCAAAAATATAGTCGAATAAATTACATTAATTAAAAAATAAAAAAAAATTAAATTAATTTTAAATTTTTAAATAATTTTTTATTTTATTAATATTATAATATATTTATACATGTATTTGCCAAATATTTTATTTTTATATCAACGCGCACTTGCACAAATATATAAATTGCATAAGAAAAAATTTCTATTTATAGAAATATACATTGTAAATAAATGAAATATTTATTCATTAAAGTATACTTCGCTTTACCAATATTACATATTTTGTGATGAAACTTTCCAAATATGTTTATTATGATATGTATGACCTACTGTAACTGAGAGAGAAAAACTTTCAAAAACAGGCTCCCCTAATGTACACTGTACATTGTACAGTACATTGTACATTGTACATATGACCGTTAACTCCTCCATGTTACGGTTTTCTAAGATAGAAAATATTAAATATTAATCAAATCCTTTTGGACTAATATACCAAGACAAATATATGCTCAATTGAATTATGTGTCATTAGTTTATATATTTATCATAAATATAACTACTAAGAAATTGTAAACTTTATCTTCTCCTTTAATTATTTATCAAGTATTTTTTTTAATTTTTAAATGAAAATATATATTTGTATATAAATATTTGTTAGATTAATATATATATATATATATATATATATATATATATATATATATATATATATTAATGAAATTCTTCTGAATACTTCATCCACAAAAACCGCTGACTCGAGTTTTGCACATTTTGAAACATCATGCAAGGAAATAGCTAAAGAATAATACCACTGAAACCAAAGTTAAAGAAAAGACTACCATGGGAAACATTAGAGATATCCAACAAACGAACTATTCTACAAGAAACCGCAAAAAACGAAACTCCCATCCAATTATGGAAAATATCAGAAAATTTAAAAAAGCACAAACAAATCTTGTACTTTCTTATGATAAAGAACAATCTGAATACATCCAGAGTAAGATTATTAAGAAATCAAAAATCAGCAAAAGTCTGGAAAATAGTAAACGAAATAAGCGGAAGGAAAAACTCATGCAGATCAAAAATAAAGGCAAAAAATAACGAGGAACGTGTTAAACTTGGGCAAAAACATTTCCAAGATCTACTTGGTAAACCCACAAAGATCAATGAGAATGAAGAAGAAATTTCGCAAATTGTAAATAGCGAATTAGATATAAAAAAAAGGACTCTTCACACCTGACGAAATCATTATAGCTGTAAGAAGTATACAACATGGCAAAGCAGTAGGACTGGATGAAATCCCAGCAGAAGTCTGGAAATTAGGAGAATTCCAAGAAATTCTATTACACTTCTGCAATAGTGTATACAATCAAGATCCAATAAAAAGATGGAACGAAGGTTGTTTATTACCATTTCCAAAAAAAAGGAAATCTAGCTTTGACAAAGAATTATAGAGGTATCACTCTTACATCAATAGCTTCGAAAATATACAATCTGATGTTATTAAATAGAATAAGACCCAAGATAGAAGATATCCTTAGAAAAAACCAAAACGGGTTTAGAACAAATCGATCAACACCTGGGCAAATATTAACAATTCGTCGTTTAATTGAAGGAGTAACATCGAAAATTGACCTGCTATACTTCTATTTATTGATTTTTCGAAAGCGTTCGATTCAATCGACAGATTAAAATTAAAATATATTCTATCAGCATATGGGATACCAAAAGAAACGATCAACGCAATAATGATACTGTATACAAACACTCGCGCAATGGTCATATCACTAGATGGAGATACCCCTTTCTTCGATATTACCACAGGAGTTCTGCAAGGAGATACCTTAGCACCATATCTATTTATTATCTGTTTAGACTACATAATGAGAACATCGATTGATAATAACTCACAATATGGATTAACTCTCACAGAAAGAAAGAGCTCAAGATACCCCGCATTCACTATAACAGATGTAGACTATGCATATGATATTGCAATCACCACCAATAACGTAAAAGAAGCCAATATCTTACTAAATTGTCTAGAAAAAACTGCAAAATAAATTGGACTTCACATTAATGTCGCTAAAACAGAATACATGGCATACAACCAGAATTCAACAGATATGATTAAAACCCAGAATGTAGAAAATATCAAGAAAACCCAAGACTTTAAATACCTTGGTAGTTTTATAGCATCCACAGAGCATGATATAAATGTCAGAATAGGAAAAGCCTGGGCCGCACTAAACCAAATGAACAACATATGGAATTCAAAGTTATCTAAAAATCTGAAAAGAAACTTCTTCAGAGTAACGGTAGAATCTGTTTTTGTATATGGAGCAATTACATGGACTTTAACAACAAAATTGAAAAAAAATCGACGGAGCCTACACTCGCATGCTACGGGCCGCTCTGAACGTATCATGGAAAGAACATCTTACCAACAAAGAACTCTATGGCAAAACTCCAAAAGTAACTTCTTCGATCCGTGAACAAAGACTAAGATTCACAGGACATTATTGGAGGAGCAAAAAAGAGCTTGTTTGTGACGTTCTTCTCTGGTTACCTAAACATGGTAAACGCTCCCATGGACGTCCAGCAAAAACTTTTGTAGATCAACTCGTCGACGATACCGAATGTAATGTAGACGAACTGATGACTGCGATGAATGATAGAGATGAATGGAAGTTATGTGTTAATGAATGCCGAGCAAGCTCGACCTGGTAAGGTAAGGTATATATATATACGCTTAAACTTTAAGGCTTTAAAGCTTAGACTTTTATAAGTTAAAAACAAAATGAAACCAAACATAATAAATCGATTAATACTATTCTATTATATTGTTTATATACAATACTAGAGGCTTGTTTAACCTCTATAGAGGCTAGTTTAACCTCTGTGGGGTGGGTACGCTTTAGCGAGCTGCCTGACATGATTAGATGTCCCAGGGGCAGAGGTTTCCCGTTGTCGTCTGCGATACGTTTTAAAGTCACCATTGCATTCTGGTAATGACCTCTAGCCATGTCAAATCGTATACTTTCCGGAAGCCACTATAATATATATATATATATAAATGTATATTATTAATGTTATATTATTTTTAAATTTATATAATTTATATAGGTTAACTATAGGTAATATATTAATACATATATATATATATATATATATATATATATATTTTATATATTAATAAATAATATATAAGTATATGTATATATTATTTGTTTTGGTAATAATTGAATCACATTCATATCGACAATATCATAATGGTAATCTAACGAGGCAGGCGACCAGGAAGACGACGAGAGGAAGGGAACTGAAGAACAATAGGTATCGCCAGCCCATTGTTGGCATCACAACAATAGCGATGATCACCACTAGACAGGCGCCTATAGCCCAGAAGAACTGCGGTCACGTGATATCGTTACGTAATATCGTTATGCATTTATTAATTATTAAATCTATTAATAAACATTATAACGTATACGGTATTCGTATTCAATAACACGTAATTGTACATTTATCTACGTATTTAGTATTATAACTGTAATAAGTTAATTGTATAATATAACATTTATATAATTAATAAATAATACTTTTTTTAATATTTATCATTACAAATTATGAATATTGTTATTTAAAATGAAAGAGTTAATTACAATAGCTATACTATTCGCATACGTACACACATACGCACGTACGTACACAAGCACGCATGCGCGCATCACGTATGTGTGTAACCTCTATAAATACAAGGCATCTGGCTCGTGAACTAGACGGTAAGAACTCAGCATAAAGTGTTACTCTGTAAAGTTGTACGTCATTATTAATTATATATATGATGATGAAATTAAGTTATTAGTTACGAATATTGCTTTTAAATGATAAATAGTATCTTCGTAATACTTTTGGAATGAAACTTCCATATTTTATTTATTCGAAATAGTTGAAAGTTGAAGGAATCGTTAAAGATATTCCCTTCATATCTTCATATCCCTGCATTCCGCGATATATTATATTATGGTCGAGAATGTCGAAAGAAGATGATAGTTTAAGTAAGATTAGCTGGCAACAGGTGTTGTTATTTAAGATAGATAACATTCTATCAGAAATACTGAGGAGAAGTATTCCAATCACTTATAAATCGATATTATTATTGGGTTAATATGATATGTTTAGTTATATAGACAGGAAGTGGTGTACAGATAATTATTTCTAGTATTTTACTTAATAAGAGCTGAATGGATATCAACCGATACTAGGTTAGGAAGGTTAGTTAAATTTGTAATGTATTTAAGAATTGAAATAACAATGATAATCGTTAGTCATGGTGAAACAAGTCCAGCATTAGGTGAGTTCAAGATATTGTAAAGTATCATAGGATATAATAAGGGAGCAAGTGTGGGGTATACCCTATATATAGTGAGATAGAGACATGGAGATCAGTATAGAGGTAGTGCGATATTACTTAGGTATATTATGAATATATATTATTATTATTATCAGATTTGGTCTTGATAACCGGGTAATTGTAGAAGCAGAGCTTATCGAGAAAATTACCCTTATCATTCTGACAAGTCCTAAAAAGTACAATTATAATTGTAATAATAAATTCTTAAAAAAAAGAATAAACTAATATAATATAAAGTTATATCTAAGTTTACTTCCTATTTACACTAAATCTAATTATGAATAAGATCATTAATGTACTTGTGAAGTACAAGGAAATCATCATGTAATATGAAAAAATAAACAGTAAAGAAACTAAAACTACAAACAAAACCAAAAACCGACAAGAAAAGTTAATAATATTATATAAATATATGACAATTTAATATAAAGAATAATATATATATATTGGTAAATATTCAAAAATAAATTTATAAATTATCTACACAAAGTAACACATATTTAGATAGTGTTCAAGTTAAGAATTGAATGAGAATATATAAAGATCAATTATGTTACGTATTTAATATAAGACACATTACTTTTTTTATGTAGATAAATCGAAGCATATTTATAATATAAAATATGAATTAAATAAGACATTAATGTAAAAGTCTGAGTAAAGATAAAATATATTAAACTATTAAACTTATTAAAAAATTTAAAATATTAAAATATAATTATAGGTAAAAATAATAGTATAACAAAAAAAATCACAAGGTTAAACAATAATAAAAAAGAGTATTACTGAAAAGGGAAATAGATAATAATTTTATTTTATCAATATTTAATTCATTCCAAAGTCTTAGTCCATATGACATTAAAGAAATAGTCATATAGTTATATTTATTATTAGGTTGTATGAAATAAAAAGTATTCTTTTATTAATTGTGTGTGTTAATTATTTTATAATGTTTATAAAAATATGGAATACAAGTTTTATAATATATTCTATGCATAAATATTAGTGTTTTATATTTACATAAGTCAAAAATAATTAATAACTTATGTTCTATAAATAGTTTTTTGAACTAAAATCAATAGGTTTAGACAAAACTAATTTCAATACTTTTTTTTGTATAAAATGAATACAGTTTATATTAAATTTATAAGTATGCTCCCATATTTCTAAACAATAAATTAAATGGGGATTAAAAATATCATTATAAAGTTTAATCATAGCTGATTCATTAAGGCAGAATGATACCATTTTTATTATCCAATATATTTTAATAATTTATTCTTAAGAAATTTAAAATGAGATTTCCAGTTTAATGAACTATAAATGATTATTCCAAGGAACTTTGTTTCAGATACTTGAAATAAAGGCTTATTTTAATTACTATTTTAAATTATATATCATTTCTAACGGATATGCAGTAAGTTTTATCAACTGTGTTAACTTATTTGTAAAAGTTAATTGTCAACTACTTTGAACTTACCCATAACATTATATCATTAATTGTCAACTGCCATTTACTTTTAGGTTTGTTGACTAAAATGTCACTAATTATAATATTTTTGTCATCGGAAAATAGTATAAAAGTATTATTAATAAAGCAGATCAGTATGTCATTAATAAATAAAATAAAAAGGAGCGGCCCAAGAATAGATCATTAGGGGATTACCATGGTATACTGCAATATCTATATTAGTGGTATTAGACCTACAGTTATTGTAATTTGTAATCTGACTTCTATTTTTAGGATATGATGATAACCATAATAGAGGTAATCCTCATATAACGTAAAATTCAAGCTTTTTTAGGAGTATTTTATGGTCGACTGTTTATAATGCTTTTTTGTAAGTCAATAAATAGACAATACAGTATTTATTGGAGATCAGAGAATAAATATGAGCTATTTGAAGGTTTTCTATAGCATGGAGGGTACAGAGGCATTTGCGAACCCAACTATGAACTACTAATTATGGTATGAAAATCACAGAAAGAAAGTAATCTTGAGAAAAAAAATGTCTAAATTTTTCTAGAATTGAATAGTTAAGCATATTGGTCTATATATAGATATAATTATTAAATTCATTACAGTTACCTATATATATGTAAAATAAATTATTAAAAAAACTTGATGTTTTAGAAATGTCTTACATATGCACAATTATAGTGTATTATGATAAACACATATATGTATTCATATGTATATATAGGTATATATAGGCATTATTATGCCCATAGGGTTAATAACTGACGATTGTGGTGCTCCCCCTATGCCGAATCCGACGAATCCACGTAGGATGATGACCCACAGGAAAGATGGAGCCAGACACGAAAGTAGGCCGTAGAACAGAGTCACCATAGAACACATGATCAACTCCTGTTCGGGGGGGCGTGGTTAGTGCAATAGTGAGGTCACGTGTTACATTAAGGAGGCTATCGTTTAACACGGATATTATATTGATATACACATTGATAAGCGTATAAGTAGGTTTTTGATATTTACAAACTGTAGTTCATCAATTATCTTGATGCATTATAAATCAATTGTATATCATCCTATATACGAAATCTACTTTATATAATAAGTATACAATATATAACATGTTATATTTTTTATCTAAACGGCTATGCATATCTAAACGTATTTAGTTTATTTAGTTAAAACGTTAATTAAGTGTATCCTAAGTTTTCCCTTTTATGATATTATATTAGATAATAGTGATGTTTATTTTAATGTATAAATATATAATATTCAAGTTATTATTTATATTTTATAATATTATTATACTATTATTAATATATATAAAGGTTTTTTAGTATATATAATACATTAATAAAAATAATATATATATATATATATATATATATATATATATTGTTATTATTATTGTTATTGTTATTGTTATTTTAGTTTGGTAGAGTCATTTCATCCCATCAAGTAACTTACACTATAATAACTACACATACGACGTACGACGTACGTCAAGCAGGGTTAGTTTCTTGTGTATTACCGCTTTCATATAATACTTCATCCCAATGGTAAAAATCATCCCGATAGTCACGTGACTACACACAATGGCGATATTTCACTAAATACACATACGAATCTCTAAACATTTTTACCACATATAACTAATACATATGTGGAAAAAATCAACTTCTAATTATACATTAGAAGAAAGTAATACACACATGTATAATGTATATCGGTTTAGAGTATACACGTTACCTCGGTGACTAACTGTTTTCCTTCCGTACAGATCTGAAATCTTTCCCCAGATACTCGAGCTCACCATCATTCCGGCGAACACTATCTGAAAGTATTATACAATATTCATATGTAACTTATTCGTGTACATTATTAATTATCGATATCAGCTAGAACACCTATTTAGGTATGAATATATAATAATGGAAATTGTTATTATTATCATTCATTTATATAATTGGTAATTATTAAGATATTTACATAACTTGATTGAAAATCACACACACACACACACACACACACATTTATAATTAGATCTATTATTTATTCGTATCAAATTGATAAATTATTGTTATCATAATATCTAAATTTGATATACTCCCGTGGATCTCCCGTGGGAATTTACTTTTGGTAGTTGGATCTGCCAAACTTCATTTGAGGTTAGCTACCATTTATCAATTACATAGTATCATACTATGTAACATAGTCTGCTGTTTTGCCTATATTACTACAGATCATAAAAGCATCGATAACGACCTGAGAAACGAGTAACCTGTTAAGAACATGGATTCAAAATGCATTCACTGCAACACATCGACTACAGCTGAAGCATCACATGCCGAGGGACACGTCGTATGCAGATGTACAGCTACAATCCACTATAGATGTCTTTATCCGGCGAAAGAAATATCGATGCAATGGGGTAATAAAAACTCACCTTCAAAACTATTAATAGCATTTATGCAATCAATAGCCTTTAAATATACATGCCCTACCTGCCGTACTACTAATAATACACCCATACCAACTACTAATACTATACCCACACTAACTATTAATACTACACCCATACCAACTACTAATACTACACCCATGATAACTAATAATACTACACTCATACCTACTACTAACCATAATATAACGACTACATCTACTGCGTCTAATAACATAACCATTGAAAATAAACTAAATGATATACTGAAAATACTAGACATACATACTACTCAGATTAACAATATCAAAAAACGGAATACTACAACACCAACAAAACTAACGAATAAGACACTCACTACCTCATATGCACAAGCTGCCAATACACCTACTACTAAGCATACTAATACCGACATAAGATTAATTACCGATACTGATATCAACTATATATAGTTGATATCAGTATCGGTAATTAATCTTATGTCGGTATTAGTATGCTTAGTAGTAGGTGTATACAGTATACTGCTACTATTGAAAATATAGCTAAAGATAATCGTAATCTAAACTATATAAAGAAATTTATTTCTAATTTTAATATAAACCCCTCTTCGATATCTAAAGTTATATTTAAAAATAGTTATTGTTTTATATCATTTACTACTCTCTATGCTAAAGATTCTTTTATCTCACTCAACCCATTACTGAAAACTACTGACTATAACCGACTTTTCCTACATAACTATCTATCACCCGAAATAATACGACGAAAACATATATATTTTCACGCTATAAAAGCTAATCTAATTAAGGGATATAAATGCTCATTGAACTTAAAGACAAACACATACGAACTCAGACAAAAAATAGATAATAATAAGGTTAACTGGAAAACAAAACCACTAAATGTTCCAAATGAATTATTTACTGATTGGACAACTTATTTTACAAACTATATTAATAATAAGGATGAACTAACCTCCACTACGGATGAATAAACTTCCACGAATAAGCATACATGACTAAACAACAGCATAAACTACTTATCTCTTACTTTAATAAATGCCAGATCTTTAACTGCTAACATTGATATTATTACTAACTTTATTATGGAATATCGCTTTTCGATTATAGCAATTACAGAGTCTTGGCTAAAAAATGTAGACACCGTCATTCCTGCTGGTCTTAAAAGCCTTGGATACTCGTTTATACAAAAGTGTAGATCAGATGGTAGAAATGGAGGAGGAATAGCTTTGTTAGTAAAAAATCACATCACAATTATTCCTCAGCCCGAGATTTGTACATCAAACTGCGACTTTCTTTTTACTAAACTGAAAATAAAAAATAATATAATTCCGATCCTACTAGTATACAGACCACCAAATAACTGCCATACAACTTTTGCTTTAGAATTTACAAACTTTATACATGAACATAACTATGACAACCTGGTCATTCTAGGAGATTTCAACTTCCACTATGACTCTGACAAACTACACCACCAAGACTTTAAACGACTTTGTAACGAACTGAATTTAACTCAACACGTTAATTTTGCAACTCATACCCACGGACATATACTAGACCTGATACTTACATACAACCATTCTAATATACTAATACATAAACCAACACGCTCTACATTACTCACTGACCATTACGCAATAAACTCTCAACTTAATATACTGAACTCCTCACCTAGACAGACCCTACTTACTTACAGGTGTATCAGTAAAATAAATATTGATGAATTTTCATCTGATTTTATCTCTATGATAAATAAAACCCAAATTACAGTACTCAACTTAAACACTATACTTAAACAACTATTAAATCAACATGCACCACTGAAAACAAACTACTTAACTATACATAACGAAACTCCATGGTTTAACTCCAAATTAAATAATTTAAAAGTTTTATTTAGAAAATCATGTAGACTTTTTACGAAATCACCATCACACTCAAATCTAATTGACCTACGAAAAAATAGATATATATACAGGAATGAACTGAAATCTACAAAAACAGACTACTTTACTAACAAAATTAACGATTGTTCACACGACTATAAACGACTCTACTCAATAACTAAGACCCTCTTAGGAAATAATAAAAATTCTACGCTCCCACATTTTCCCGATGATCAACTATGTAAGAAATTTGCAGAATATTTTAAAGACAAAATTAACACCATTTGTAATAGACTCTCTTGTACATTTGACCCTCTTTATAATGCACCCCAAATATTACCATGCACTTCGACACTAACACATTTTACTGTACCTACTAATACTGCAATCTACAATTATATTGTCACTGCTAGATGCTCTTCACCACACGACCCAATTCCTCTATACTTAATAAAAAAACTAGCATCAACTCTGACTTTGACTTACAAAAATATAATTGATGACTCACTTCTAACAGGAACTATTCCAAATTTACTAAAAAACGCAATAATTACGCCAATAATAAAAAAAACTAATCTTGACTCTTCTGAATTCTCAAATTACAGACCTATATCTCAACTACCTCTACTAACTAAAATTCTTGAAAAAACTGTTTATACTCAATTTTCACACTACTTAACTGAAAATATGTTGCTGGACATACGACAAAATGCATTCCGTAAACTACATAGTACTGAAACTACCGTACTCTCTCTTTTTGACGACTTATATAACTCACTAGACACTGGACAACCAATACAGCTAATACTACTTGACTTATCCTCTGCATTCGACACCCTTAGACATGACATACTGCTAGAAAGACTTAGAAACATAGGAATTCAAGATGTAACTATGGAATGGTTTTCTAATTTTATTAAAGATAGAAATTATTCCATTAAAATAAGAAATAATTACTCTAAATCATATACCATCGATCACGGTGTTCCTCAAGGTTCAATACTTTCCCCAATTCTCTTCTCTATATATCTTATTCCATTACAAACAATTATGAAACATTATCCATCTATTACTTACAACTTATACGCAGACGACATAGAACTACACGCAACGATAACAAACTCTACCCAACTACAAGACTGTTTAAATGAACTACAAAACTGGCTAACAAATAATAACCTACTACTAAACCACAATAAAACTGAACTATTAAATATAACTAATGACCCAAATACTTACTTCCCTGACATTATTATTAATCAACACAAAATCATTCCCACCAATTCTGTTAAATACTTAGGCGTCAACTTCAATAATAAACTTAATCTAGATAAACATTACAGCTTACTTACTCAATCTACGACTGCACAGCTATTCAATATTAAAAAAATACGACCATACTTAAATAGAAATACTACAAAACTACTGACTCAGACTCTCATACTTTCAAGACTACAATACTGCAACTCACTATTCACAGGAACTGAAAAACTGAAAATAGACAAACTAGACAAAATAATTAACCGCTCAATTAGAAATATATACCGACTACAGAAGACTGACTATACAACTAGCATTACTGACTTACGTAAAAAACTTAACTGGCTAAACACTGAAGACTCTATCAACTACAAAATACTTACAATACTTAAAAAGACTATTACTTATAACTTACCCTATAATTTACGAAACAAAATAAAACATAAACCAAACACTAGACTTTTACGTAATAACAATTCCACTATACTACACCAACCTATTACCCATTGCATCAAATACGAAAGAAGAAAAGTCAGCTCTTCATCAACAATTAGATGGAATAAACTACCCCCGCAACTTAGATATCAAAATATATCAATTAATATCTTTAAAAAGAAATTAAAAAAATGTCTTATCGACAAACATTGATATTCGTTTATTCATAATATTATCGTGCGAATTATATATATATATAATGTATACATTCGCTATTTTTATCTATATGTGATATATATTGTTAGATACACATTATAGAATTATAATTATTAATGATGTGCTTATAATAAATACTTAAACAACAACAACAACAACACACACACACACACACACACACATACACACCTATATATATATATATATATATATATATATATATATATATATATATGCATATATACACGTATGTGTGTGTATTATAAAGATAACCATTGTCAGAGATGCCTGTTGCATGCTAGATAAGCCCCACTCACATTTTAAAGAAGGACCTAGAATACTTAGTATCATCATCTCCATTGCATCAGCCATCTGTAGGACGATGACGACGACGATGAGTCATACTCTCAATAGTGTGATGCAATAGTGTGATGCAATAGTGTGATGCAATAGTGTGTGTACGCGCTTGTTATTCGATGTATAGGTGTGGTATGCGTAGGGGCGTCATAAAAGGGGTATGGAGGGATAATTTTGTAAAAATGGGGGGATATAATATCTAATATCCCCCACTTTTAAGATCTACACATTATTTTATTCTTTATAAATATATTACAATAAATATATACTATAGTATATTTCTGCTATTTATAGTTTTGTTAGTATCATTATATCCAACATTTATTTGTATTGTGCAACTTAATACAAGTCAATCATATTAAGCATCTACAAGTGATATTATAGATTTATCTTCTTAGTAAAGTATATGGTAATAATTGATGAATCTGAGATATCTCCCCTCACTTTTAATCACCCTGTAACGCCCCTAGTTGTGTTTCATGATTATGACACGTTTCTGTCACGTGGTGACTCATTACGTTACAGACACGTGTCATACGTCACACATGGTAATATAGGATACATTAGTATGCTAAATACGTATTAATAATAATAATCAGAATTTAGGCATTAGCCTGGATGAACTAAAAATCAGAGCTTATCAACTCGTTCACCCAATATGGTTGTGAGGGGAAAATCTGATAAGAAATTAAAATAATATTAAATAAAATATTTGAATATAAAATTTCTATCCAGGATATCAATAACAAATATATCCATAACAAATCCACCTCGAATAGAATATAATATTCACATCATATACTATTTAGTTATATATATATATATATATATATATATATATATATATGTGTGTCTATAGACATATATATATGTGTGCGCATGTGCCTGTTAATAGCTGTTAGTAGTGTCTATTTGTATTGTTAAGGGTGTGTGTATGTATGTGTGTGTAAAAGGGTTTTTAATGATATTATTATAAATAATGTTAGGTGACTATTTTATTTATTAGTTGTATTACACTTATTCAAGTGTTATTATTAGTGTTATAGTATACATGCATAGATATATGTTGTAAGTATGAATAACATATAGTACGTCAAACATAATAATATAGTTATTATTCTTATACAAACATACATTTCTTTTTAATAAATAGCTATATATATATTAACTATTATATATCATATTAACATATTATAATACTAATATATATATATATAACATTTATATAATATGTTAAAAATAATAATTTATATATATATACATATATTATACAAACGAATGTTGGTTATATACAATGTATTGATTTAATAAACAATAACCCTAACTCAACGTATTTTTGTTTATAAATACTAATATTGATTTCTACTGTTCTAGTTTAGATTATTCAACCCATATAATAATCGATATTCCACAATGAAGTTACGGTATATTACTTATAATACAGTGTATAATATACACTATAGTAAATATATAGTACGGTGTGTGCTTGTGGTGATGTTTTCAAAAATATCAAACCACTTTATGCGATATAAAAATATATTTATAAATTAAAATTAAATATAAAAAGTAAGAAATAACATTGTTAGTATATTAACTTGTTTGTCGTGGGACTTGCGTATTAATATTCACATTACAGTTACTATTGGTAATACGTGGTATTGTAACCCAGCGTAGGACAAGTTGTTATAGTTATTGTTATTGTTTGTTGGAGTCCTTTCATCCCGTCCAGGAACTTAGATGAAGTTTTCACTTATAACCATATATGGCTCTAATATCCCTTCGAAGCCACTTTTATGATAAAGTATACATAGTTTTAACGATAGCCGATCATTTATGTATACACCTTAAATATATGCGTATTAAATGGTATGGGAATTCCGCTAATGTACTCTATAAATAAGTAGGAATGATGATGATGATTCTTATGATAATGTTAAATAAAATCGCTCTCTTCTCGTATACTATAGTATGTTTACTTTACCTTACCAAGTCGAGCTTGCTTGGAAAATTCATAAAAAGCTCTTTTACCATCGCGGTTCTTAGTTCGTCAGATGTACAGTCGTTATATTAGATAAGTTGAGTGATGTAAGAATGTGGTGGTAGCCTAGATTTCAGGAATGTTTGCTGATCGATTACTTGACATCGAACTTGTTAACGGCTTAGTGGACGTGATCGCTATCATTGATTGCTTCGACTCGAGCTTTCGACACCCGTCAACAAAAACGTCGATACCTGGTAAAATGTAATGCTATCAACACTCCTTAAGGAATAGACACAATAGTGACCGCGAATGGAAACATTACCCGAACACATTCCGGATTTCGAGTATGTAAATAATTTTTAAACCAGGCTAAAAAAATATATGAACTATAATTATATAATTATAATTGAGAACCCCTGACTTGAGAAATAACCGAACTATAGTTCATGTATTTCTTTAGTTTTTTAGTTTTTTTGTATAATTATGTATTCACTTATTTATTTATGATATTTCATCTTCATTATTGTACCGATCCATATATGGGTGTTGGTTTCTAAATATTCACCGCTTATTTCTAATTTAGACGATAGCAGACTTAACTAACTAATCATAATAAAAGTGATTGATAAACCCACGTGACTTGGCTAATCCCACACGTGATGTATAACCTCTATATGTATAATAGATATAACCTATATACGGTATGATTAGTTCATTGTTATCAATAGGTCGTACTATATTAGGGCATAGTATATTACTGTAGATCGCCCCACTCACCCGAGGTACATATACTACAATGTTATCTATTCAGATATTTACGTAATTACCCTTTTTATCGTTTCATTTCTTATTCTATTGCTTATTATTTCTTTCAACTGATATTTTACTATTTTGTTGTTCGTAATTAAAAAACGACCTATTACAATGATATATTAGAACATACGATTAGTTTTCTAATCCACGTCGTGCATGTATCGAAACAAACATTATAACCTACACTGATTATAACCTACACTGATTATAACCTACACTGATTATAACCTACACTGATTATAATGAAATTTAATAGGGAAATTTCAAATAAAACAACGCAACAACACAACACAATAGAGTGGCAGTAAGATGTACTATGAGTGCATGTGAAGTGAATTCATCACATATACGTGTCCTTATAAGTATGAGTGTGCGGTATACCCTGTATGTGTAACTAGCATGGGATGTGTGTGGAGAGTACGTAGGAAATTTGATCAATAAACATGAATTCAATTATATATAATTGATTTAAATAGGTAGGTTGTTGTTACGTGGTGTTACAAGATGGTGAGTTAACGCGTGCAAATCTCTGCAAATAGCAGACGAAGGATCGATATTACTATGGAATAATGTGGGGGAGAATTAAGAGCTGTTCTCATGAGCAATCTATTCCAGTAATTTCGCAATGGAATTTTTAAGAATTACCAAAATATGACGGCCTGTGTTTTTTCTGCGATTATTTCTAAATGTTCTAATCCGAATTTATTCTAGTTTTTTGATAATTTATGTAATTGATAAATAAACGTACGCACAAGTATACTGACGAGTATTAATGCATACGCATTTACCTTAAGGTAGACATTTCTAGCTATCAATCTATTTATAATCGTTTACTATTATAATTTATTAAAATTATGTTATTTAATCGTTAACGATCTTTTAATTAATAATTAATAAATAATTAATAATAATGAATTAATAATTATAATTATAATATATAATATATAATATTCTTTATATAATTATTAAATTATGAATATATATATATTACCACTTTATGATTATATAGGCTTATTATAATAAACTTAAGTTCATAGGTTCATAAAATGTATGTATTTTTAAGTATTTTACTGACAAAATAGATTTATCATATGAACACCCTATAATTGATAACGCTAGGGGATTTTGAAACTGGAATTCTTAAGAATTCCATTGCTAAATTGCTGGAATAGATTGCTCATGTGAACAGCGTTTTACGAGTATATGTGCATGATTAAGAGAATCACTTGAAATATATTATGTCAGAAACATAATCAGGGGTGAGGATATATAAAGTGATAGGTATACCTATCATATATGATTTCGATAGTATGAATATTCATATGGAACCACGTATCCGTATACGGAGAAATGATGAGTTTTATATTCAGAGTATTTTCATCTATTTAAACATATTAAAGTTCGAATACCGTAGCTTATTATGTTGTATATGATGCTAAACAAACCTAGTGGCATCGATAATGGTTTATAACGAGGACTACTACTGCTCCCTGTTGCTTACGTAGGCAATTCTATAGAGAACTATACCTTGAATAATAAAATATAACCGCATCAAATATAAAACTTATATTATATATATTTAATATTAAAGTTCCAGCTATGCAAAATTAATGTATATATATATATATATATATATATATATATATATATATATATATTTATATATATATATATAAGGAATGTACAAATTATTACAACATACATATAACTCTCTTTCGACTTCTCTTACCCACTCATCATGGCATATAATCAATATCACTTATTATATCCCACCATTGATATATCATATAGCTTATATGCACCTTAAATTCCATAATAGTGTTATTTATATATTATTCTCCCAAGTATTTCTTTTAAAATATCTAAAAGTGTATTTAGTTATATTGTTCCCTACTAGTTGATATCACTCCTATAGGATATATCTCACATTACTACTGAGCCTTTTGATATATCGGCTGCTATTGTTTCTTTATTATCAACATTGAATCTCATATATCATTCATCCAATGCAACAGTATTATCCGCTATTGTTTATTACCATAAAACCTTTCTTTGTTTCTAGTGTTGTTGTTCTCACTCCTATATTGATTGTTCTATGCGCCTATCGTGCATACTATGGGTATATCACCTCTATTATAAGTGTAAATACAGTTAATTAGTTACCTATATACCTCTATACACATATATATATATATAGGCATCAATAAAATATACCGTCTTGACCTGTATTGTATTGTTCAAATATAGATATGTCGGTGATATGTAGTTTGTATGTATACATTAAATAGTACATCGATATGTATACCTGATTCACCTTAAGTTAAATAGTGTATATGTGTATGCTCGTGTCTATAGCATGTATATATGCATGCTTATATATATATATTATATATATAAAGAAACTTTCTTTATATCGATGGTTTATACTCATGTTCGAGTGATTGTATTAGTGTGTGTATGTGTATGTGTAGGTGTTTGTGTGTATGTGTGTATGTGTGTAGGTATGTGTGTATATGTGTCCAGTTAATATAGCGCATATCCTGATTATATAACACTGTTAGGTAACGTGTAACTACTATTATATTATAAGCAGTTATTAATAACAAATAACTAATACATAATTATTTAAAATAGAGAAAGTTTATAAAAACGTATTATTTTGTTAGATAATAGGGTATACCCCATTATCATGTATATATATGTGGGTATTGGGGGTTAATATTAGCGTAGTGTTAATTATATGTACATTTCATATACACACATACATATATATGTATATATATATATATATATATATATATGTATGTGTGTATATGATTATAGCTATGCCTATATATAACTATAAATTTAGTTATAGCTGTATTGTAGTATTGTCCATTACAATGTCACAATATTCGTATAACAATAGGCTCATTGTTTACATTATTACATAACTATCTCTCATTAAAAGTAGATTTAATCAATCGTCCGTTTACTAGTTTCCGAGTAATGTATACATAGTCAGTAAGCGAGCACATACGCATACATATATTTACATCTGTGCGCATGACATGCGTCACATATATACAAAACACACACATATATATATCATCGATATAAAGAAAGTGGATAATCAATTGACGCACGCAATGCATGTAAAAGATAGACATGTGAATGACACTTTTATCGATAAATTAACAAAATGGTATCAGTGATTTTGATGGATATTAGTCATATTATATATGTCAAATATTAAAACAGTAGGCTTTTCGTCGAAATAGATTAAAGTGACTTCTATCTATATCAATGGATTTAAATTATAAATATCAATAAAATCAATAAAATAGTATTATATATTCAATTTAAATATACAAAATTTCGAGGAATGTTGATATTATGTATTTTAAATATATAATTTTATTTTTAGTATAGATAGTATATTAAAATTGGTAGTGATTATCAATATATATATGATAAATACATATTATTATAAATAAAAAGTAGTGGGCCAGATAGTGGGTTTCGACTGCAGCGCTCGTAGCGGAAAGTGCCATACACTACATTCAATTGCTTATCCACTTTCTTTATATCGATGATATATATATATATATACGCACACGCACGCATGAACATAAATTCTCATATATATATATATATATATATATATATATATATATATATATTATATATATAAATGTAATTATTTGTACGAACTAATAATGTGTGGCTGAATGTACATACATAAATATATTGACTGTATATTATACGTGACTATATATATATATATATATATATATATTATTATCAGATTTAGGTTTGCACCAGGGTTTTTATATATATATATATTATATAATCAAGTGAAATATTCATATTATAATTATACTAATTTAATAAGCATATCCGATATTACATGTAATTGTATAAGTAAATTCGCACATATATATATATATATATATATATATATATATATATATTTATATATATATATATATATATATATATATATATATATATATATATATATATATATATATATATATGTGTGTGTAAATATATACATATGGATAATTACAATGTTAATAGAGAATAAACTCTCAAATAAACGCACGTATGAATAAATATAAATAATAATAATCTTATTTTATATAAATACTCATATATATTTCTATTATAATATACATTTACGGGTGGGATCACCTGGGGTGTTTATCATAACTATTATTGAATCAAACTCTAGGATTTCGGAAAGGTTTTGATCCCAAGTCCGCAAATATATATATATATGTATATTTATTAATTTAATTCGAGTAATCTAATTATTATATAAACTAATTAATTTGTAAAATTTATACATTATTTATATATATATATCATCCAACTTATTAATATTATTATTTTCTTTCCGCACGATCGACTGGGTCTATAGACCATATATGGCGACATGGCCATATAGGGCATATCCAGGTATACCCAGCTAACAGTAATAGCATCATAATAGCAGCATAATAGTATAAATAATATCCTCAAATGTTTACATTGTGCTATTATGCTGCTATTATGTTGCCATTAAAGTATATTATGCTGATATAAATGTGTAATGTTATTATTCTGCTATTATCTAGATATTATAATAATAACAACATAATAGCAGCATAATAGCATTACAAATCAATAGCAGTATTATATACTTTAATGGCAACATAATAGAAGCATAATAGCAATATATAAACATTTGTGGCTATTATTTATACATCGTATATACACTATATACGTATAACGTTACGTAATACTGATGTCACGTGATAATAACCCAAAGTAGGCCGGTGAACAGCGAGAGTTTTATTTGAAATTGTCCGAATCCGATGGCGTCTATCGCTTCATCTATCGTGTACACATCTGTATCCGGTATTGCGTAATGTATTACACCTCAATTATTGTTAGCCATGTATGCATGTGTTTCATATTATATATATATATATATATATATATAGATATTAATTAATAAGTAATTACTTTATATTATATAGTATATATATTATTATATGATATTTACAAATATATATATCCTATCAATTTAAAAAATATTTCAAATTATAAATTATTCAGGAAACGTATGTATACACATTTGTTATCTTCTTACTCAGTATACTTATAATCTAAATCTCATTTTTCTAATTTTATATCTTTTATCATGTCTTTTATCTAATATTGTATTATATACTAAAATCCACATTTTATTCTTATTTTAATTTATTGACGTTTATGTAAAAATTAAAAAAAATTAATACTTTTGAGTGTTTTACTTTACAATATTTTATTTCCCCGACATTAATAATATTATTTTACTGAATTTTTGCATTTTATATTTGAATTTACTTTCATGTTTTCTTTCTTTTTAATTGACGTTTATATAAAAATAATAAAATTAAAAAAAACTGTTAGGTATTTCTTTTTTCTTTAGTATTTTCTTTAGTATTTTTTATTTCCCTCTGACTAATAATATTATTTGACTTTATTTTTAATTACATAAACATTTTGTATTGAATCTTTTTTCTTGTATACTTGATTATACTTCTTTGTTTTATTTCTCTTTATTGACACTTATATAAAAATTAGTAATTAAACTAACATTTCAGTTTGAACAAATATTTTACATTCTTTACATTATTATAAAGTATTACAAAAAAATTCCTAAAACTTATTTACTGAAAAAAAAAAAAAAAAAAAAAAAAAAAAAAAAAATGTTACATACATTTCTTACCACCTTTCTAGATATTCTTTTTGTTATGTTTTATTCAGTTTTATTCAGTTTTACTTCATTTTACTTCATTTTTTTCTTCTTTTTTACTAATACATCTATATTTTTGTTTAGTGTATTATTTTATAGTACTTATTATTTATTTTAGTTATTTATTTATAAATAATTAAATGATGATTACATAATTTTATGGCAAGTTCAAACAATTTATATTATTTTTCTATTTTATTCATTGTATTGTATCTATGTAAACAGGAAGTCATCTAATATTTTATAATATTTTATTTATTTAGTTTTTTTTTGAACTTGCTTTAAGATTAAGGGTAATTGTCTCGATAAGCTTTAGCTTCTACAAAAACCCTGGTGCAAACCTAAATCTGAAATCTGATAATATATATATATATATATATATATATATATATATATATCCTATAATGGACGTGACGGCGTTTTGGAATATGAGAATATATCGTTTAATTTACAATTTTAGAAAAAATTATACAAGTTAGAACTTTTTCAATTATAATTATCAATACCATAATAAATATGTATATTATATATGTTTAGAAGAAATTATTATATAGGATATATAACATATTAAATTAACTTTAATGTAGTATTTTAGTGAAAAAATGGCAACATTTTAATTTTAAAATCAAATAAATATACAAACTACGAATAATAAAATAGTAACCTAATTCTAGTATATATATATATATATAAATAAATAAATAACACAGATTTATCTTTCCTATCCAACAGGCAAGGAATGATGGGGACATTAATAAACAAGTTAATGTTTTTACTAGAATATCCCCAATCATCATATGTGTGGATAGTCTAGATTCTCATAAAATAAATAAAATATAAATATAATTAAGAATGTAAAAAATTAAAATTACTCTAAAAAGAGAGAAAGTATGAGATAACTATATATAAATTGTTAAAAATAAAAAATGGAGTTTCACCTGAATACCTAACATAAAACAAAAATAATATTTTTGATTTTAATATTTTTTTGTGATTTTAATATTTTATTTTTTTAATTAATAATTGAATTAATTATTATTTATATATATATATATATTTATAAATTATAATACTGAAAAGAACGATACCTTATATAAACAAAATAAAACATGAAGATTATATATAATAAAAATGAAAATTAGAGATTATTTTTAAAAAAAGTTAATACTATAGGGGAACATACTTTCTATAAACAAATAAACAATGTGTAATAAATATATTAAAATAAATGAATAAAAAGAAGAATAATACATTTATTAAAAATTGTAATACTGAAAAGAAAAAATACCTTATATAAGCGAAATAAAACATGAAGATTATATATAATAAAAATTAAAATTAGAGATTATTTAAAAAAAATTAATACTGTAGGAGAAATACTTTTTATAAACAAATAAAGAATATGTAATAAATATATTAAAATAAATGAATAAAATGAAGAAGAATACATTTATTAAAAATTGTAATACTGAAAAGAACAAAATATATATATATATATATAAAAGTAACACTTCAACTATAGATCAAATTACACTAATATAAACACAACAAATATTTATAATAGTGGAATACTCTTAGAAGACTTGACAGACCACCTCCCAATATATACAATAATTAAAATAAAAACCAAAATACGAAATAACTCAAATGAAATTAAAACAAGGAAAATAACAATAAATAATACTAAAAGACTTATTAATGCACTGAAAAATACGAATTGTGATTCGGTCCTCGAAGACAATGATGCTGAAAACTCATACAACAAATTTCATACCATATATACATCAATAATTAACCAATTTATCCCACTACTTACAAATAAAATATCTTCAAATATTCTTTCAAAAAATTGGATAACAAATAAAATAAAAAGAGACATTAATAAAAAGTATAAACTATATAAACTTTACTTAGATAATAAAAATGAAATCAACTTATATAACTACAAACAATTAAGAAATCAATTAACCTTAAATATTAAAAAAGCAAAGCAGTCATATATAGATAGTAAAATAAAAAATAGTATATCTACTAAAGAAAATTGGAATTTAATAAATAACCTCATAAATAAACAGCAAATTAAACAATCTCCAAATTATATAATAGATGAATTCGAAAATAAATTCAATAATGATAAACAAATAGCAAATGCATTTAATAAATATCTCTTATTTTATAAATACAAGTCAATCCATAAATAATCAATTCACCTCTCCCATGAATAACATCAACCCAATTAACATTACACCAATATCTAAATCAATATGTCTTCATCCCACATCAACACATGAGATAAATTCTATTATACAAAATAATAAATCAAAGACTTCTCTAGACACTGATTATCTAAACATGAAATTGTTAAAAATTTCAAAAGATTACATTGACCTTCCATTAAGCCATATTTTTAATCTATGTTTATCGTCAGGAACTTTTCCCTTAAAAATGAAACTATCCTCCATTAAACCAATTCATAAAAAAAATAATATCAATATTATATCTAACTATAGACCAATATCAATTTTAAGTCAACTATCTAAAATACTAGAAAAAATAATATATAATAGACTAATGCAATTCATACAAAATAATAACATAATAAATACTACTCAATATGGTTTCCTTAAAAAACATAATACCACTCAAGCTACACTAGATATTTACAACCATATAATGGAAAATAAAAAAGAAAATAAAGCAATAAATACATTATTTTTAGATTTAAGTAAAGCCTTTGAGTGTCATATTTGATTAAGCAGATATCAAATACTATAGTATATAACGTTATAACGGGGCACTATAGTGTACAATATATTGTAACCGTACTATTGAAGTATTATAGGGGTGAAGTACGACTGGTACAATTAAAGAACTACTTAAGCACTACTTAAGTAATACTTAAGCACTACTTAAGTACTATTTAAGCACTACTTAATCACTACTACACCTACCATCATCTGGAGTAATGGATCTGGCTTCTTCTTCCGTCTCGTTACGTAATCCATTGTGTTCTCGCATATCCGTAACTATTGCGTCATCGCTGAGATCCACGTAACCTCTTCCCACTAGCTCCCCTCGCCGGAACTTTACGTTCCTGTTAGAGAAACATGCATGCACATGTATATAAATAAATATGAATGAATGAATGAATTAGTTTATTTAAAAACACCGAATATATGTAACACTTAAAAATGTATACAAGGTATTTACGAGAAAGCAATAATCGCAATATACTGCGAATGTAAAGTTGGTGAATGGTTTCCATGGGAACCGGTATACACCAAGTATGTTTACTATCTCCAACATTATTCAATATCATGCTAGATCATATAATGAATGAAGCTCTACTATACCACGAGGGTATACCATATCCATAGGAGGAAGAACCATTACAAATGTAATGTTTGTTGATGTCATAGATGGCTTAGCAGGGAGTGTAAGTAAACTCAGTAATCTGATCAACAAAATTGATAATATATTATGTATCAGGTATAACTCAAGAAATTATGGCATGGAGATTAATACAGGGAAAATACAAGTTATGACAAATTGTGAAGGGAACTTCACGAATAGTATTTTCTAGCATGACGAAGAAATAAAGGAGATCAAAACATTTAAATTCCTAGGTTCTATTATAGATGATAAAGGCTCAAAGAAAGATATTATTTCAAGAAGGGCCAACCACCGCGGTATTAACAAAGTTCAATATTATTTAGAACGACAGGAATATAATTCTGATATCCAAAATACGACTGCTACATTCACTCGTCAGTTCGATATTCATATATATATATATATATATATATATATATATATATATATGAATATCGTATACGCATATGAGACATGGACAATAACTACAGAACCTCAACGGTTAATATCAGCGATGGACTATAGACGCCTTCGAAAAATTCTAAAGATCACATATAAAGATAG
Organism: Osedax fenrisi; assembly: GCA_964019155.1. Classification (NCBI taxonomy): domain Eukaryota; kingdom Metazoa; phylum Annelida; class Polychaeta; order Sabellida; family Siboglinidae; genus Osedax; species Osedax fenrisi. Next base: position 63,105,921 of record OZ025241.1, on the reverse strand, counting down.
AATTACCAATATTTAAGTGATAAACAGAATACTGCGAACTATCGGCCCACATAAGAACCTACTAACGAAAGTCAAGGAGCGGAAGTTACCGTGGCATGGACATGTAAGTCGCAACAACAATTCTATGTCGAAAGTCATATTTAAAGGTACGGTAAATGGTACAAGAAGAATTGGTCGTCCAAGGATGACATTATCTGATAACATACAAGACTGGACCGGCCTCAATACTTGTGAATCAATGCTAGCGAAAAACGACAGAGTGAAGTGGAGAACTATTGTGAGAAAATTAGCATCGCCATTAGTATAGGTAAAAGTGCCTATATATAACATTTGTTTTTTATTATTAGTATTTTCAGTTAATATTGAATTAAAAAGAGTCATATACGGAATTTGAGACGGGTGTCGAGCGCCTGTATAGAGTTATAAATAGACTGTATGTTTATTGTCACGCATCAATGCATACCGATATCGGTATGTTTATACAGCATACAGTATAACCCATACTTATAATGTTATCATTAACAAAAATATATTAGTGTATGCTGTATAAACGTTATCAATAACGGTAATCATTGATACGTGAAACAATATAAACATATGTTATATATATACTCTATGTATAATACTCTAGGCTCGCTCGACACCCGCCTCAAATCCCGTTTATATTCCAGATCGGTCAATATGTAAACTATAATGCGTATAATTAATTTAATAAAAATGTACATAGGGCAACTTTTATAATAGCATATCATAGTATTAAACTTTAAATTGAAAAATAATAACTTCTGTTGATTCGGAATGGTAAAATATTCATTTATTTTCTTTTAATTTCTAGTATTAATAAAAATAACTCGGTTCTACTTTATATATTTATTTGTATATATTTGTATTAATTTCTTCTGACGCATAACTAATAGTTGGTTTTCAAAAGTTATGTATATACATATTATTTAGTTGTTGTTTACATTTGAAGCGATTTGTATGTATATTAAATGAAATATCGTCGATTTCGAGGTCACATGACAATCTGGTAGATTTTCTCAGTCGGATCGAAGAATTATATGACACTGGCATTAGTATCCAAGTAAATATAAATAAGTCTAAAGTCCTATATATAAATAATTCATTTATTTATCAACAAATTTACTAACAATATATATTTATAGTAGAATTAAATGGTGTACTTTTGTTATTGTTGTATTATATATACAATGACATTTGATATTATAATATCAACCACCTATAGATAGTATAGGCAATATTCTCAAATATTAGACTATTGTTGAGAGATTGGTGATTATTATTAAAACAAACATCTAATGGTCAAAACATGTCATTTCATTGTTCCCTATATACAATATATTGTATTACGTGTGTCTTCGTGATATAGTATGTAATATATATATATAATACGCATACTGTATATTAGACACAGTATATATGTATATATAGTCGTCGGTATTTAGAGTTATTGAATTCCCTATGGACGCAAACAATATATGTATTTAAGAAATGACTAACCACGTAAATCAATACTTACGACGTATACGTTATATATATATATATATATATATATATATATATATATATATATATGTATATATATATAGTATATATAGTAATATAGTATATAGTAATATAGTATATAGTAATCGAACTATAATAATCGAACTATATTTCGCATATGATCAAATGTGTGCTATATTCAAATAAAGGAGGCTGTACACTTTAGCTATCTATTATCTATAGATAATGTGCGATAATTAAAATATTGATTGTATATATATATATATATATATATATATATATATATATATATATATATATATATATATACACACTATATATACAATATATTGACAGTATAATGAATACTTATTTATTAATTAGTGATTTTAAGAGCGAATTGTTCATGTAAGCTAATGTATAACTAATTAGTCTAATTCACTAATGTGTACAAATAGTATTACTATTTCACTTAATTTATTGACCACGTAACTACGGTAAAGTCCCCAATTATGTACACCTGCCAAATACCGACCCCCTCTCGTATCTTAATAAACTAAAGTGATATCAACAACTTATATATGCATAAAATATTAATACTTAATGGTGGGTACCTAAATATGAATAAGAATTTTGTAATTCAAAATATTCAATCCTACATAGTTTTTATTTGATCAAATGTAGTATTCTGGTGTTACGTTAAATAGTTGAATACTAACTTGTTTAAATAATTTTATATACTTTATTAATTAAAATAAAAAGTATTTATATGAATAATATTATAGTTCAATTGAATGTTTATCAAAATTATAAAAGTAATTATATGAATAATATTATAGATCAATTAAATATTTATTAAAATTATAAAAATAATTTAATTATATCTTAACTATATGATTTTCTTATTGCCGATCACCTAAATTACCTTAATACCGATAATATGTGATTTATAATATTCAATCAAAATAGATCCGAGTTTTACTTTAAAATGTATTGTAAGTAATTATTATTACCATATTTAGGTTTATACACAAGGGTAATCATAGAAGTAGAGCTTATCGAGATAATTACCCTTGTTCAACAAGGTTATTGTGTATCATTACCATGCAATAAGGATTTTGATAATAAATAAATATTAAATAATAATATACACTATTTTAAAATAATAAATATAAAGTTTAATCAGAAATTCAATAATAAATAAATTGAGTTCATTTTACAATTAAGTAAATTACATTTATTTATAGCTGATACTTTGATTATATATTATAATACTAAAATTATTTCTACCAAGCTTAGTTTATGGGAGTCTGTAACTGGAGAAGGGGGGTCGGTATTAGATACATGTATCCAATTACGGACCCCAGGTTTATTGTTGTCAATGCAATTATTTGAAAAATTTAAAATAGAAAGATTGTTTATTACCATAATATTTCCCTATTTACTAAATAACTATATTGAATTAGTTATTACAAATATTCTTATATGTATCCTTATAGGGCTTGGTAATTGTAGACTTTCCACTATCATAATTAACTAATATAGCTTATTTTCTATAGAAAGTGTATACACTTATTTATACATAATAAACTAAACCACAACAAAGTGATACCATCGTATACATTGTACACAATGTACACATTGTACAGTGTACATTGTACATTGTAAATATTCTTTTACCTTTTACCTATCCCATAGCATTTGGATGCCGTAGGGGCGCAGTAGATTTCGTCACCATTTTTTCCATCCCTCTCTATTTTCTGCAGCTCTCATCGCTTTATTTATATCAATACCAGTCCATTTCACGATATTGTCTTGCCATTGCAGTTTTGGCCAACCTCGTCTTCTTTTACCTTCAATAGAAAACTGAATAATTGTTGTGGACATGGAATTTGATCTTATCACATGACCAAACCATCTCAGTTTCTTCGTGATGACCATTGCTAGTAGTTCCGAATGTGGACCGGTTTCTTTGGTAACTTCAATGTTAGTAATTCTATCTCTGTATGATATGTTCAATAATCGTCTTAATCACCGCATTTCTAATGTTGTTATTTTACTTTGCAGTTCCTTCGTTATTGTCCATGTCTCACACGCATATAAGAAAATTGAGTTGACTATAGTCACTATAGTGACTGCAGTAGTCGGATTTTCAGTTTCAGTTTTAGTGTTTTATCGTACCATATAACATTCAGTCTAGATAGAGCTGCAATCGTCTGTCCGGTTCTATATAATATTTCAGCCTTTAAACCTTTATCGTCGATCATTGATCCTAAGTATTTAAAACTGTCAACTACTTTGGGTGGCTCGTTATTTATTTTTATTTCAGATGTGAAACTACCTTCAGAATTTGCCATTATTTGTGTTTTCGTAGAGTTTATTTCCATTCCGTGTACATATAAGAATGATTATTGTTAATTATCATCAATTATCTCATTCATAAATTAAGTTCACAATAATAGCTGTAACCCTATAGGGTATATATACCCGGGTGTAGTAGTTTTAGTGGGGAATTCAATAGTTGCTGTATGCCCTACAGTGTAGGGGTGGCTGAACGATTCGTGGGGTAATATATTTTTAGGTATTTTTTTTTAATTGGGGTAAGCAGGTGGCCCCCATACTTTCATACCAACTCCCACATACTCCATAGCTGCCACCCTATAGGGTCCAGTGGACCCGGTCCACCATATAGGGTCCAAGAGCTAACTACCAGTGATTACAGTTAGTTACAATGCACACTCGAGTAAATCTATTAGTGTATGAACAATGCTCGCACGGCGTGAATCATGGATATTTAACTTGTAGATTGCAGCCATACGTGTGTCATTGTTCATGTATAATGTAGGCGAACGCATGAACATAGGCGTATACGTGGGCGAAGTAAGCATCACGGTGACCTCTAGTAACTATGTATATATATATATATATATATGTGTGTAAGTACATTGTACATTGTACACCTAACGATAGAAGGATATATCATTACGTGTGTTTACATCGTTTCCATTATCTCTATAATCTTGGAAGGCAGATATATCAACGTACAGTGTACGTCGTACACATATATATATATATATATATATATATATATATATATATATATATATATATATATATATATATATGTGTGTGTGTGTGCGTGATAATTCATTATTTACTGACAACAATAAATAATTTATTAATGAAAATAATAAATCATCAATGAAATATGTTCATTTTATATTTTAATATTAACATGAGTAAATATATATATATAAGATGGGTACATTATATGTATATAGAGATTATTCGATATATACGAACGGTAGGTCCATGCTGTTGAAGTGTGTGTATGTGTGTGTATGTATCTGCGTGTATGTCTGTGATATACACTGTGGTTCACATACCCATTCGCTTCGCTAACTCGCCACTCTATCCTAGTGGTAGATAAGATATCGGATATACGAGGCGAGTGTCCGCGTTTGTCGTTTCCATTACGTCATAGTATATGTATTATGTCGTAACGTGTATTACGTCATATGATATGTAGAGTTGTAATTATAATTCTGGTATTTACTCCGCGGAACTGTACTCGACTATTCGACTAATACCACGATACTTTAGTATTGTTCCCTGACGACCTACTTACTAGTAATAACACCGCAGTAGAGGAATGTAAAAGACATAGAATCACTACGTAGTAGTGGTGGTGGTTGTGGTGTTGGTGGCGAGCGCGAGTTTAAACCTAGGCGATAATGCCACCAGAAATATTGATCGCCTCGAGTGTGGCGGGCGGTGTACGAGGTGATCGAACACGCGATCTCCGTTTCAGTGATTTTTACGTCACGTGTTTGTCGCGTGTTTGCGCGGGCGGCGCGCGCAATTCTTAACATGCAAATCGTAATCTAATTGATAAGCATTCTTATTATTAAGACACGTATTTATCGTACCTATTCCATTGAATACTTATAATATACGTAAATCAATGATATATATATATATATATATATATATATATATATATATATGTATGCATCTATGCATCTATGTATGAGTGGTTCAAGGATATGTACATTTATTGCTCATATTAATTATCTACCTGCTTTCCATATTTAAAAGTATTGACATATATCCCATATTATACCCACTCATCTATGCAGACGACATACAATTACAACATAAATTGATCCCAAAAATATCTATGAACATTTAACTCTTAAATACATTGAAATCTTGAAATATATACTTTAATAGCAATTCATTAATTCATTATATTAAACTGAAACCTTCCACTTGAGAACATCTCCAATTATTTCCTATAAATTCTTCCCACCAAATTTAAAAATTACAAACAATATAAGTCATATGTTGATAAAGACAAATATCGGTAAGTAAAATGACGTATGTACACAAATGCTCTCTCTCGTATCCGCTACGACATAACATCACCAGATCCTGCATTCATTTCCTTACTACCAATCTAATTTAAATGTATTTAAGTATTCCATGACTCATCTTATTGTGATTAATCTCTGTTTTGTATTACTATATAGTATATAGTATACTATATGGGCGCCGGAATAGGGGTGGGGTTTGGCAAAATAATGGAGGGGTTTTGATATCTAAAACCCCACCTGCAATTTAGGTAAAATGAAGGATTTTAATGAAGTATTATTATAATCTGAGCTAGAGATAATTTCTCTCTGGCTCTATGATTATATGTTAGCAGAAATTAATAATGTAATCATATACATTAGAGTCAGTGATGGGCAGTCAGTCAATCCTTTTTTCCTGGATCGGCGATCCCGATCCCGATCCTCTATTTATTCTCTTATTCGATCCTTTTCCCGATCCCGATCCTTCATTTTTTATCCGATCATTTTCCGATCCCGATTCCGAACCTAAGTTTCTTACCCGATCCCGATCCCGACCCCGATCCTGATATTATTTATATATATAATTAATACGATTTTATTTCATAATTAGAAAAAATACAAATGTAGGTATACCTATAGGTATGTAGGTACATGAATATAATATTATTATAAATTGTTAATATTTGTAAATAATATGTAGTTAATAGGTAATTATAATACAAAATATTATAATATTATAATACATTGTATTATATTTCAATAATAAGTCCATGAATGTCTCATATAGGCTATACTATATGATATAGTAAATCAATATATAATAAACCTATTTATATAAATCCATATATGATAAAAATATCTACTCATTGTATGACGTACAATGTACGACGTACAATGTACGTTGTACATTGTACGTTGAGTCATAGTCGGTGGTTTACTTATAGGACTACTTATTTACTTAGGCCTATACTTATAGGACGACCTATTTACCTATAATCTACAATGATTAAAATATATTATGGTCAAGTTACAGTTATTATTTAAATACCACGTGATCATTCAATACCTTGGAAGGTATGGACGTAACTTACGTCAAATTCGCATCACAAATAGTTACGTCACTAATTTATCATTATATATTAGATACACTAATGTATTCATTATTAGGTGCACACCTATATAATATTTAATGATGGGCACCGATCCTTTTTTTCAGGATCGGCGATCCCGATCACGATCCTCTATTTATTCTCTTATGCGATCCATTTCCCGATTCCGATCCTCCATTCGTTATCCGATCATTTGCCGATCCCGATCCTCTCTTTCTAACCTGATCCCGATCCCGATCCGGATCGGATCGCCGATCCTGCCCATCACTGATTAGAGTGAATGATTATAGCTCAAATGTCTATACATTTTATATGTATAATCTATTATATTTGCTTATTCATTAAAAAATATAATTAAATTGTATTTATAATGAAGAAAAATACTCAATGTCGCTATTTGTTAGTTTATACATAAATCGAACTGTTTATATTTGTTTAATTTAAACTTTAAATAAAATTATTAAAAATGTATAGGATGCTATTCATCTAGGATTTTATATATCCTAAATCAAGTACTGGCGAAACTATTGCAAATAATCTGAAAAATATCATTATTCGTCTCGGTCTATCAATGTATAATTTAGGCGGACAGTGTTATGATATAAGCTTCAATATTTCAGATGGTATAAAGGAACACATGCCCTGATACAAAAAGAACAACCTTTGGCATATTAAGGGGGTATCCCATTACCAGTATTTCTGGAAATGTTTACTAGAAAGTTATAATCTAGCAAGTTAACTACAATTGTAGTAGGATACCCCATTACTTTCTGGTAACTTACCGGAAATATAGTAACTTTAATTGGGTTATCTCACTACAACTTGCTAGAAAATCACTTTATTGCAAAATTTCCGAACAATATTTTCGGAAATACTGTTAGTGTGATACCCCTTTACACACGTTGTAGTTCTCATCGATTATATATTATGTGTGTAAATGTGTTGCTCAATATAAAGATGCACATGCTTCTCTTGTAAAATATCCATAGTGAATGATATTGGTGTTTAAATATGTTTTTAACAAATCTGGAAAAGTTAGATATTTATACCAATCTATTGATAATGATAAAACCTGATTCAAATCAATGTGTCCTATAAGGTGGACACTGTCTACTCTCCACTGAACAGATATATCAGCTGTCTTAAATAACTATTTAGATATTATAAATGCATTAGAACATTTTACAATGGCAAGTGTAAATAGTTCTGAATAAATCGCTAAATCATATTCATATAAGAATACTTCACTAGAAACATATAACCTACATATATTTCATTAAATATAGCATTTAATATAATCACTTTATTAGAAAAATTGGTTAGTTTTACCTATAGTTTATAATAATTATTATTGATTACAGAAATATATATTTATAAATATATTAAAAGTATAAGTTTTAAAATATGTTTCCTTATATAAATGTAATAGGATCAAAGTATATTCTCAATGAAGATATTGTTTTACTCATTAATATGTTAATCGATATAGTTCAGAATAAATGAACAAATTATCATATTTAGAAAATATTTTAAAAGAATCTGGAAGAATAATATCTTATGAATTTATTAATTTAATATTAATTGTTTTTATAGAAACAACAAAATTAATCAAATTATTGATGGTACAACCAAGTATGTCAGTGTCCTATGAGAGAAGCTTTTATATGTTAAGAATATTGAAGATGTGGTTAAGTTCATAACACAAATAAAAATATTGGATATCTGCAATGAACATCAGGATATATTATATTATATTGACGACAATACATTGATAAAAGAATGTTGTTAATTAACTCTGTATAATTATAATTAGATGTTCTAACATTTAAAATAAATCATAATGTGCACTCTATTATATGTTACAAGATATATTTATAATAATTACATGCTAGTTGATATTTAGTTGATAAATTATACTTATTTCTTAAAACCCCCCCTGGGGAAAATAGTTCCTGCGGCCTTAGTATACTAAGCACAACTACTTTGTAATTTATTTATTAGATTTATATGTAATATATCAAAATATAGGATAATATATAGGATACTATATAGGATAATATACCCCCTTTTAGAATAATATACTATAATACATAGTATAACTGTCAACTAACATATTAATTACAGGAGTGTGTTCGACATACATGTATGCACTAAAAATGTAGTACACTAGCTTCATGTACAAATACACCAGCTTATTTAGGTGTATGTCTACACCCAAATATAACACTATAGTGTTATATATATATATATATATATTATATATATAATATATATATATAACAAAAGATCAATAAAATCAATATAAATTAAAAATATTAGTAACATTTAACCTAACCAATATACAACTAAATTCTTTCTACAAGCATATAAGAAAATGTGTATTAATATATATCCCAATATATGGTTATATATATATATCTATTAATTTAAATCTAAACGCAATATAAATGTAATGTTTGAATTCCACACAATCGTCAAAAATGAAGTTGATGAAAGTGACTAAACTATTTATTAAGAAATGACTAATAAGTAAAGGTAATGTTCATACTCTGCGTATATATATATTTATATATATATACATACTTATAGGTATAACGATAACATTAACATATAATTATATAATCTATAACTAACTAATTAATTAAGTAATATTATAGTAACCTACTTACTTCCACTCTCTTATATATCATAAGCTATCATAAAATTGTGAATTTCAATTTACAAATCCACAGGCCCACTTAACACATTTATTTAAATCAGAACATATTTTCGTCATTCGTAGACGTGGCTTCGATAATGCATTTATGTTTACTTATTAACACAATGATAAAATGAACCCAACCCTCCCCTATATAATGTATACATTATGTATATATGTATATATACAAAATGTATATATACAATGACAAATTATCTATACACTTTATTTATAAATATCTATGGGTTTATAAAAAATATGTTTTTAATTAATTACAACACAACTATTTAACTGGTTTCTCCTTGTGCACAAAATAAAATGAGGTACAATCGATGTATATTTCGGAAGTTACTATATCATGATTATGTAACCTTGTATAATAGAGGTATGTATTAGATATAATGTATCGTGGCAGCATAATAATAGCATAATAGATTGTTAATGGCAACATAATGGCAGCATAATAGCATGACAAATTAATATCAGCATAATAGACATTTAATGGCAACATATATATTATTATTATAATTACCCAGCAAACAGGAATAGCACCCTTAAAGCACCAATAAAGCATTATGCATGATTAAAACACCCTTAGGACACCTATAAAGCATTTACATTGTATTAAAGCACCTATAAAACATTATTATGGCATTTATATTTAAGCATATTTCAGCATGTTTAAGCATGTATATTTAAACACCCTTAGGACACCATTAAAGCATTTACCTTGTATTAAAGCACCTATAAAACATTATTATGGCATTTATATTTAAGCATATTTCAGCATGGTTAAGCATTTATATTTAAAGCATTTAAGGCACCTGTAAAGCATTTACATTGTATTAAAGCACCTATAAAACATTATTATGGCATTCATATTTAATCATATTTAAGCATTTTAATGCTGCTATATATAGCAGCATAATAGTACAATGTAAACATTTTATACGCTATTATGTTGCTATTATGAGGCTATTACTGTTATCTGGGAAGTTACTTGCCGATACGATGCTTATTAGTAATATAGCAAAACTCCTTGCCACATCAAACATACTGCTTATGATAATTTCCCCTAAGCCAACACGGGTGGGTAACTGGTACTTTTCCTTACCAAATGTAATCCAAATTTTGTCCAGCACGAATTACCAATAAACCAAATACACAGTATATATCATCACATTTGATAGCCTAAATAAAAACTAAGAATATCAATGAATGGTTGTATATGTTGACGAGAATTGTCTTCAATCTATAGATTACAACTTTAAATATTTTAAAATATATTTAATAAATTTAAAAGACTAACGTATACAAGTACATGGTCAATGACATGTCCTTGACATGGTTCATCTTTGACTTACGTATTCAAGACTTGATCGTGATATCTTAATTTCGTGATCTCATGCATACTTATCATTTAATATTATAATATTTGTATATATATAAATACTAATCAACTTGATTCCAACCTCATGAATAGATAAATATACGATATAAATATACCTATGCGAATATAAACCTGATTACTACACATTCATACATTCCTCAGAACTATGTTCTATATTAATACGTTAATATATACATGTATGTATATATATCGTATGTAACTGTCTAATAATGTATATGAAGTATATAAAGTATGGGTTATATGGCTCAGTGGGATAACCAAAGTAAGTAAGCCAGAGGTCTAGGGTTCGACTCCAGGCAGTTCTTATTTTTCTCTTGTGTTTATCAAGAATTTAAAAAAAGATAATTCAAAACACAAGAAAAAGAAATGTTACTATTTGTATTGTATTTTCCGGGGCCCCTTACAGTTATTTATAACGTGTACATTGTACAAGTCTATACCTTCTTGAGGGGTCCATTTGTATCCGCTATGTGTATTGTATTCAATATATATTTGTGATTTCAATAAATAAATATTATATTATATTATATATATATATATCGATGTAAAGAAGTTGGGATCAATTTTAATTTGTCCTACAATGTGTAACGTGTGTACACACTACCAGTATTTCTGAAAATAATGTTCGGAAATTGTTGCTATAAAGTGATATTCTAGCAAGTTAACTACAATTGTAGTGGCATACCCCCTAACTTTTCGGACACTTGCCAGAAATATAATAACTTTAAAGAGGGTATTTCACTACAACTTGCTAAAAAACACTTTCTAGCAAACATTTCCGGACATTATTTCCCGAAATACTGGTAGTGGGATACCCCCTTAATGTAATATATATATATATATATATATATATATATAAATATATTGTATACAATACATTATTGATAATTAAGCATATTTAAAATCATAGGACTCCATGCAACTATATATATATACAATAATACTATTTATTTACTTATATTATATTACTAATTTTAGGTATTATTTGTTAATGATAATAAAATATTTTAATGCATTATTATTAATATTATAATAATAAATATTTCAAATTGGATATTGTTATATAGTTATGTATCTATAAAATATATTATTATTAACAATTATTAAATAATATAAATGTACATATATAAAGTTTATAAATCAGATATTCATTATATATATATATATATATATATATATATATATATACATGTATATATGTACATACATATCATAAACTATGCATATTATTATCACATCCATACGCGCATTCAAGTACACATGCACAAACATATACACATTCATACACACCTATGTATATATACGATGTTTTATATAATGATTTCTATACATATGATTTACTGCTGTTTACTGTATATCTTATATATTTAAATGACTATTACATAATAGGAGATAGTTCAATTATTTACCACCAGGGTGTCTTCATTAGATACCGTATCCATGAAAATAATAACAACGTTTAACTAGAAAGTAGAGCATTATAATACTACTACATATATACACACACTACATACACTCGTAAGTATATCAATAATCCTTAATTAATATAATCGAGCAAATAATACTAAATTTTAATTATAAAATTTTAATTATAAATTAATAAATATTTGAAATTAAAACTCATTTGATTTTATTCAATTATACAATTATTTATTAGAAATCTTGCTAAGGTAAAGTTATCATATTTACATACACTACATTCACTATATATATATATATATATATATATATATATATATATATATATAAGCATCCAATAGATGGGTGACAAGCCACCCATATATTGCTGTGTGAAGTTAACCATCAGACTATCGGACTATAGTATACCATCAGGCTATGCATCGTATACATATAGATATCCTGAGCCGATGCTTACTCATACTCATTGATTATGTGTGAGTCGGTACTGTATGACGTGACACTGGGTATATATGGTATGTTTGCAAGCGTTGTTGGTAACGTACCAACGCCCCATATAATGGGTACCATCTGTACATTCATTACGTGTAAATGTTGATGGTACGTTTGATACGGCGGATTGGCGCTACGTTTTGCTACGAAAAAGGCACCATCCCGACGTATCAACGTACCGACATCTCAACTTTCCGTGGTGGTGCATCAGCATTTACATGTAATAGATATTGAGGGGAGTTGGTATGCCAACGTATATATATATATACGTTTGCATACCAACTTGTTGATGCACCACCACGTATACGTTACAAAAAATGCTTGCTAATATGCTACTCTGGGACGTTAACGTGTAAATTGGGACGTTGGGACGTTGGGATGGTACGTGAAACATGTAGTACCGATGTACCATTTCAAAAGAACCAGCTAACCATCAGCATTTACACGTAATGAAGATGGTACGTTGGGACGTTGTGACGTTGGTATATCTACGAAAAATGCACCCAATAATATCTATATATATAGTGTTTATATATATATATATCTACACATATTCTTCAAATAACAACAACCATTATAACTAAGTATGTAATGCGATAGTTACCTAATAAATTGGATCGAGTTAGTATTCTTGCAATCAAATAATCAACCTTAATATTATAGTAATGTTATCAGATTAGTATAATACTTATATACGTAATATTTTTAACAGATAAACATGATGCATCTATCATAATTTAAGTTAATACCTATTTTAGTTTAATAACTATTTTAGTAACTAATATGTTAAATAAAATACAACATATTCAATCATAACTCCTCCTCTTTTTAACAAGTCTACTATATTGTATTACCTACTATATCTACTACATAATATTATGTTATAGTATCCCAACTATACTGAGATAACTTTTTAGAATTATGTGAAATAATATTTCTGGGAACATCATTACAGTATATATATACCTTGAATATAATGCAATGTATTATAATAAACTATAGTTACATAATATTCTTAGAACTACTGGTTTATGTATATATGGATAGCTATTTTAATATTTATAATTTTAATATAATTCCTCTAATTGCTACACATTGTGAAATATTCAAATCCATACGTTATTTTATATTTTTAATAAATTTTTTATATTTTAGAAAATGGTATCTATAATAAATACTTGTATATACAATTAGGCAACTAATATATATTTATATATACATAAGTATAAGTTTATATGTGAATTTATGTACGAAATATATATGCAAATATATGAATTAATAATATTAATTCGTTCCATTGATGGGTAAGATATTATTATAAATAATGAAAATAAGTATACTAACGTGAACTTTGTCTAAGTTAATCTAATGATATCAGAGTATATAGTAGTAAGGTTACTTTACTTATGGGAACGCGTGTACGAGTACCACTGATGTCGGGGGTGCCCACGACATATACATATGTGTATGTATAAGCTCGGGCAGGTAATCGATAAAGAGGCGACATATGTCATACGTGAATTATCGCATTATCACGTGATCTATCATCGTACAGGTGTATGTACAGGTGTATATACAATGTACAATGTACATTGTACATTGTACATGTATATATATATATATATGTACAGGTGTATATAAAGGGGTATATTAATTTATATGTAGGTAATATACACGGTGTACAGGTGTATATTCAGGTGAATATACTAATGTACATATATATTAGTGTACATATATGTATACAAGTATAGTACCGTATAGTTCCGTATATAACCATAGTATAGCGTATAAAATATATGTATTTATCGCAATTATATATATATATATATATATTTATTTGCATGTGTGGCTCAGTGGCTAAAGCGTCAGACAAATAACACAATCAGTAGGACGCGAGTTCGAGCCTCATCCGGACCATTAATTAATTTTATAAAATGGGTCTTAAAATATTATTTAGAAGTGATCTTATATCGTGTATAAATAAATGATCGGCTCTCGTTAAAACCACGGATACCTGAACATGAGAGCGGCTTCGAGGGACAATAGAGCCATATATGGTTATAAGTGAAGACTTCATCTAAATTTCTGGATGGAATGAAAGGACTCCACCAAATAACAATAACAACAATAACACACACATATACATACATGTATTACATTGCAGGATATATCCGCGTATCTAATATGGGATCTATGCAGAAGATAAGCGAATACGCGGACAGTTACTGCTGCCCTATCAAACAAGGTATCGACATCGGCAACTCTAGAACTAACAGGGACTACCGATGCGCTCAGAGCTGTAAAACTGGCTGCCAGGTTATTATGTTATTTATATGTATATATATATATATATGTGTGTTATTTATACCAGTTTAAATGTAAAATATATTTTAAAATAGTGTGTGTATAGTGCCTATATATTAATAATCATTAATTATAATCTTCTATATATATATATATATATATATATATTTTTATTATAAAAGTTATTTTATAAAAAAAATTGTATGTTAAAAAACTACTACTATAGTAGTAGTGTGTATATATATATATATATAAATTGTGTGTAATAACACCCGATGACTTATGATAATGTATTCACAGGTTCCGTATGAAAAACAACCGGTGGGAGGAAAGTCTCAAGAGATGGCAAGAATGCAGGCGAGATGTAACTTTATACACAAGTCATGTGACAGGTATATATACACCGTATATACTATAGTATACTATAGTAATACTATAGTATGCTATACGTAATATAAGTATATACTTATACTTATGTATGTATGTTCGCGGATATTAGGGGAAGTAAGTCACATGATGAAGGTACATATATGGGTACAATATCAATATAATATAGGTAAAATGTATACCTATATATTATATGTAGGTAAAATATAGACACCTGCAATGTATGTCCCATATGTACAATATAGGTACAGTATGGATATAATATATGTTATATGTGGGTAATATATACTATAACATATATATTATTATTTTATTTTATTTTTGTGGAGTCCTTTGCTCTCATGTTAAGGCATCCATGGTTAACCAATGATAGGATAAACTATATATATATATATATATATATATTATATACGTATATGTGTGCTTTCTATTACCAAAAAATGCGTATAAGCCTATATATAAATTATAATTTTAACTAAATACTTTTTATAATTAACTAAGCTAACTATAAAAAATAATGTTCACATTAATATATAACATACCCCACTTTGAACAAAACATATAAATATATAAATATATACGGATATTTATAATTATATAAAAAAGTCCATATATATTATGATAGATATTTATATAAATACATATAAGTAAACGATTATATTTATTTATTAAATTAATAAATTCATATTCCGAAAATATAATAAATTATCGTAGGTTTACTTATATCTTATAGTATGGTTCAGAGAAATAATTATAGTTGTATCAAAGATGTCGGTATCTATTAGATCTAAACTTTAACCCGGAAGTCACGTGATGACGTAACAATTAACTTCATTACAACAGAACAATAAACCTATCGGGTCTGGCAACAATGGGACTGCCGGTCTACGACCAAGATTACGTGGCCACAGTATTCAGGTTATTCGAGTAGAGTTACGTAATAGATTTCGTTACGTAATCGCTACTGTTGCGTAATCAGGGCGTTACGCAATCACCTTACGTAACCACCAGCCCACCGCCGCCCGTTAATTATGAGATTCACTTTATCCTATCGGACTCTTCTCTTTCGTCTGCCAAATCTCTTTATCTATAATTCACTAGACTCGACTCCGGCACTCTATTTAATTAACTACTCGGGTTCGAACAATGATCATTGTACAGCTTCTATGGGGTTTATAAGAACGTATAGTATAATCCACGGTATGTGCTATACGTCAACTTTTAATTATTATTAATTCTACTTTCTAAACTTACTTATATAGGTAATATTATATATTGAAACATTTAAAAATATTATTAACATTACTAAGAAAATAATTCGGAAATATTAAAGATATTATATTGGGAAGAAAATATTTCTATTTATAAAACTAATATTACTTGTATATTATAACAAAGTATGGGTATGTTAGGTAATTAACTTATTCTAAGTGAGCTAATACAAAAGTTAAATTGTAATTTGTCTCGACGGAATTTTTAATTTTCCTTTGTAAGTAATTACAAAATTGTCATACTATTGATTTCGTTTACCATTTTCCAAATAGTGGACATATCCTACAACATAAAGCTATAGATTTTCGTTTATAACAGCACATGTAAGTTAATTAATATTTCTGTTATCAAATTTTGTTTACCATGGGCAAAGAATTAATCTGTGAGTATATTGTGCTTGTTACTTGTATAATGTTACCACGCGATGAATGAGTAGGGGAGAGCGGGGTAGGTTGAGCTGGTTTTATAAAAACACATTTATCTAATAATGTTATATATATATAGGTATATATATTATATATTAATAAAATAAAGTGCATAAGATAAATATAGTTTATGATCAATAAAAAACATTCATAAATCAGTGTAGGTAATAATGATAGGTAATTAATTATATAATTACATTATTATTTTGGTATATGTTATTAGTTATTCTTCATATAGTTTCCTATCTGATAGCAATGATTTCACGTGGTGTTCGCGTTGTTACAATATGTTTTAATAGGACGGTAGGTATATTATATATAAGCCGTATATGCCATCTTCATATGAGTGACTGTGTATATGCAATATATTTAAAAAATGTTATACATTATATTATCAGCATATGTTAATGTAGTGTCTTGCAGTATACTACAATAACATCTGATGCTAATATAAGTGTGGTTATACCAATCTATCTCTCAATATGGTTACCAAGTTTAGTAATGAACATATGTCGAATGTCAAGGCTTGTTTTCAACTTATATCAGTAATACGATATGTGGTTTGAATTCTTCTTATTCTCTCGAAGACACTATTGAAGTTGGGCAGAGATAATCATATAGTCTGGTACTACGCTAATAGAAGAGATGAAAGTTCTTTGGGTTCTCACGTATGATACGTAGGTAGGCCTAATCAGTTGCGTATATCTCCCGTTCTGTTGTGTATCCATAAGTGACATGTTCTGAGAGCATGTTACGTGATATGTGACATTGTTCTCTAGAAGGTAATCACTTACATGTAACATGTGGATACCCTTGATTGTATGACATTAAGATATCCGAGATGTGCATTGAAATTACCTTCGATGGTTTTGATATTGTATTATGGTTTGTATTTATTTGACTGGTTATAACCACTATAGTAATGTTAGATCTTCTTGTAATCTTTCAACCGATATATCATTACTTATGTTAGTTAAACAGTAACAGGAGGTAAACTTAGTTTGAGGATTTACATTGAAAGTGATAATAATAGTTTTTTAGAGATAATTTCAACAACGGAAATATTACTTTAGGATTTATAACTGAATATGAATCCGACTCCACAAGTAGGACGTAACCTAACTGCCTTTATGCAATTTTACATTCTGAAAAGATACTGTATAATATATATATATTATATACAGTGTATATCCAACTTCCAAATAAGGGTTCTTTTATTTCAATATATTCGTGTATGGATCTATGTTTTATATAACAAATGTGTCTTAATTATTAAATTCGGGCAAGGTAATTAATGGAACTTTCTTTCTTTATATCTATCTTTCATCAGACTTAGACCTACTGGTTTTATAAATTAGTTCCAATCACTGATCTATCACTGATATTTTATGAGAGAATCTCTCCTTTTTCGCCAGCGTGAATAATGATAAGAATTTTCAATAGCGATGAGGGATAACCCAGCAAACAATATATTCGACGTTTTTGGATGCCATGCGCCTAAAAGTTCCGGAATTAATTTGTCGCTTTGATGACAATTTCCGCTCAAAAGCGTCGAATTTGCGCCTAAAATCATATTGTAAATTGGACGCTGTTGCGCCCAAAGGCGTCGAATTTGCGACGAATTCAATAAGATTCGGAACTGAAGCGCCCAAAAGCGTCGATAAATTGTTTGCTAGGTTCTCCAGTGATCCGTTTTAGGTAAATCCATATTTTCTATATATATATATATATATCTCCGCCCTATTGCCGATTTAATTAAAAACTTTCCGAATATCCACTACCATATTTGTGCTGATGAAATTCAGCTTATCCCCTTAAATATCCATAATGCATTAACATTGAATTAATCGAGTGTGCTAACTTCATAAGATTATGAATACTCTCCAATAAACTGTTAATTAATACCTTAAGTACTATAGTACTATACTAGTGTATACACTACTTAAAATATCTATTTCTGATACTTCTTTTTAAAGTTTACTCTTAAACTCTTAACAACATGATTATTTCTAATTCCCATTCTAACATAAATCTAGGATTTGTCTTTGATGAAAAACATCTTTTAATAATTACATATCATCCATTACAAAATCCTCCAACTTTTACCTATTCAGAATTTAAAAAATACGGAAGTAAATTTCCAGAAACTAATAAATGCTCCTGTACTCTCCGAATTTGACTATTGATATTCCCTAATAAATCTACTTCCTGCTAAATATACTGAATTATATCCATTAAACCGGAGATGATACATTGATCAATACATAATACTTAATGTATATAATGATAGTATCACTCTGCTACATCATCACATAAATCATATCTTATATTACTACCCTAGGGAGAAGCTTCTACCTCATATATAAACTACTCGTTATGTCCATAATCCATATATTCTTTCACACTAACTATATATCTGATATAATTTAAAAACATACCATAATAAATTATATTCGTTATCAAAATGCTCCTGGGTTACAATCAAAAAGGACGAGTTGAGGTGCAAAGGTTACATTTTAAATGGGAAATAGATTAATATATGCTCACTTTGGGATGTAATGCAGCTAAAAAAACAAACAGGACAAAACTAAACCAATTAACCCACAAATATCTATACAAAATATATGTATATACTATTAACTCGTATTTCAAATGTAACCTTTAACCCTCAACTCGTCCTTTTTGATCGTCTCCCATCTACTAGTTATATTACAAATGTATTATTATAACATTATATATATTAAATAAATATGTATGGATACATTTACAAATATGCATAATACCAAATATACCTCACTATTTACAGGCAGGTGGATTGCGGCAAGCTACCCCAACAAATCAATTACAACCTACCTCCTCATTCTCGTGACCACGCCCATCGACAATGTCTGGTAGCTGATCATATAGGTCAATATGCGATATATACACACCTTAGATATATTATACAAAATAAAGGATTGTATAATCTTGAAAAACATTGAATGTATGGTTTAATAATTTTAGCGCATTGCAGTATGGCGATATATATACTCTCACATTAACAAATCAATACATATACCTAGTGTATTAGTAACCACTGTAAAGTATATATTCTGCATTAATTTCACAAAATGAAACTGAGATATTTACGATATTAAAGAATTGTTCACAATATTTATAAAATTTCTATTTAATGTATGTAATAATTATAAGTTTTATATATATATATTGAAATCAGATACTAATTATCTGGTTATCAATGTGACATAATCAATCGCGTGAATATATTTTTAATTGGATGGATATAAAACACGCCTCTATTATAGTCCACGTTAAATCTCAGCCTAACTGAAAATATTAATCAGAAAATGTCAGCCATTCTGAGATATAACATGGGCTATATATGTTGGCGAGGTATATATATCCGTTTCTATCTAAGTCTTATATCACAATGTTAACAGAGTAAATAATGTCAAAGTGAACTACACAGTAAAAACTAAACGTTCATTAGACTCAATTTAAACGTTCATTGGGTGGTCCAAATAGCGAACCTTTTATAACGTTCATTGGACTCCAGTTTATAATGAACGTGTTTGCATAAACGTTCATTAGACTCTATATTCTAATGAACG
Source organism: Osedax fenrisi (assembly GCA_964019155.1). Lineage (NCBI taxonomy): Eukaryota > Metazoa > Annelida > Polychaeta > Sabellida > Siboglinidae > Osedax > Osedax fenrisi. The sequence goes on along the minus strand of OZ025241.1, from coordinate 63,084,932 downwards.
TTTTTGTATAAACGTTCATTAGACTCTATATTCTGAATATTTTATATTATTAATATGCTTATAATTATATATGTATTAGCAGAGATACGTTCATATTAGTATTTAACTTGTAATGACTTATATATTACAATATTATATAATTACATATATGTTATATTTAATACATGAAATTAACATTAATAATATTTTTAATATTAAATACAATGTTTCAATATTTAATATTGATAAATCATTATAACATTATTTCAAATTTATATTATCTTAATTATCAATATAATTATGATTATAATTATTGTTGATTATTATAATTAAGTTGATACATAAATGAAATTATGATATCATGATATCAAAATAACATAGATACTTAAAGAATTTATTATTTTAAAATAGTAACTTTATTTATTAAATAATAATATCAACTTAAATATAGAAATAAAATAATAATTGATACTTAATTCCATTAGTGCTAAATTAAATCAATTTAACAAAATAAAGAAAAATTAAAATATGATATTGTATCTATATAAAAATAAATAATCTAGGCGAAAATTAATATTATTGGCAAGAATTTTTTAAAAATAATTCTGTATTTAATAATATATCTAAAGGTTCATTGGAATTCAAATGTCTAAAGAACGTTTATATACCATTTATAAACGTTCATTACACAACTATATTTCATGAACGTTTAGGTTAAATTTTATAATATTAAACGTTCATTAGACTCTGAATGTGTCTAATGAATGTTTAGTTTTTACTGTGTAGTATTAAATTAAATATCATTCGCCGAGCATAAATCATCATCAGCATACACGAATCACGACGACGTTCCCTATTTAAAACTTCTCACTGCCCGCTAACATACCCCCGCGCCCACACGTAGGGGGTCAAGGCAGGAAGATTGTCTACCGTACGACGATGGTGGACCCGCTCTACCCGCCCGTGCAACCGCTCAGCGTTCCAGAGGTACACAAACTCAGATACATGACAAACGAGTACATGACGGCCGACGACTGGTATTAGAGGTCAAACTCTGCGCAGAGGAGACGGTGATGAATGTGTGATAAGTGTTCATACTCGATGCTTCCATGTATAGCTGTGGTAGTACATACATAGACCCGACGACGAATCAATCTCACAATAAACCATTAACCGTAAGCTTTGATGTTCGTAGGCACGTTTATTGTTAGGTAATAATGACGATCCTATACATACATATATATATCTATACATATACGTAATAATTTTCGAGGTGCTTTTAAATGATTATTATTGCGAGTACGTCGATATCACTGTACATTTTGTAATCGTTACCACATTATAATAAATATAAGTTTTATATAATTATGAATAATAAAGATGTTACTCGAAAATAGGCCGGATTCGAATATATATATATATATATATATGTGTGTTTAATTGATTTATTATAAATATCAACGTAAAGAAAAGTTAAAACAACAGAAACCGCTTCCGATATCGAACAAACGAGAGCCTCATCGAAAAGTTCATCGTTTGGGGGAAATCATCGGAAGGCGTTTAGGTTTTCATAAGTTATCGGGGAAGAGGCGGAGTTTCGAGGAGCCCGCCCTCTCTACGCCTTCCCTCGCCGAGGTGGGGGCATATACGTCATACCTCGTACGAAACTTATATAACGAGGGTAAAATTGAATATAGTGCGTGTGTGTGTATAAATATGTACAGTAATCGGTTGAATCGGGGAGATAAAGTTTCAGTGGAAGAAATAGTTCAGTCTTCGTATGTGGATGTGGATGATGATGATAATAATACGCGTGTATAGTAACAGAATATAATGAGATTGCGAAAATAATACTACTTTACGGGGAGGGGCCTGCTCCTCCTCTTCCATCAATCAGAATGAACTTCTTTAACGTGGTCGTACTGTGATCGTGTAAAGTTTATAGTTATTAGTTACATATATAATAGTAGTAGTAGTAGTTGAATGTATATTAGTTTGGTATAGTAGTGGTTGAATGTATAGAGGTAGTACAGTAAGGGTGGTCTATGTCTTGAAATACAAATCAAAATCATTACGTTAGATAACATATGGTGATACAAGAAAACGTTTTTTTTTTTTAATTAATATTTAGACGGGCCGACGACGTTTTTAAGGGGATTAACGGCTTTTTATACAATGTATTAAGATAGGAGATATTTTTTTTTACATGTATTTTAAAATGTTTTAGCACCTAGGGTTTTGATTAGATTTACATTCTGTAAATTTCATATTGTTAACCAATATAATGTCAATATAAGTTACTTAATTTTTTTTTTAAATGGTTCACTGAAAACACAAAATATTTTGAGACAAAATATGATAAATTAAATTATTTTGTTTGTAATTATTTTAATTTTTATGTTATACTATTTGTAATGAATATCTTTTAAGTAAAATGTATTATACATATAATAATAAAGATATTGTGAACATTTCAACAAGTTTGGATAATTATTGAGAGGGCTGACCAATTTCTAAGATAAATTAAAATCAATATTCTGAGTAAATCGAGTTTAAAATTTGACTATATTTATTTTTAATTTTATGGTAATATATGTTTATTAGTTGTGTATTTGACTAAATTTCTAGTATTATATTATAATATAATACCACACTAGTATATCGATAACATTATTTTATATAATATTGATTATAAATTAACAATAATTATACATAATAAGCTATATTTATGAGTTTTTAAAAAGAAAATATTTTTGTTTACCTCAATCAAAGGTCGATATTAACAATTAATCAAATATATATATATATATATATATAAAATATAGATACTTTTATGATTTTAAATATATTTGAATACTTTCATAGATTTTCTATTTATAAATATACTAATAGAAGTATTTACATAAATAATAGTGGGTCTTAAGGACACATTATTATTTAAATAAAACAATTATTTATTAAAATTAATATATTATAAGAATTAGTGTATTTGAAAATAACTAAAATTGCCATAAATAAGCTTGCACAAAGATATAATCTGTAAATCTAGCTCTGCTAATGTTACTGGTTGTGCACCATTGTAAATATGTTTATTTATATAAATTTGTATATATAATTAATTTTTTCCAATTTCATTACTTCATTATTGTTTACATATCCTATTTTTCTTTTGTATATTTAATTACTAATTAATTATAAATTAAATTTTAATTTTAAAACACAGTGTTATAAAAACTGTGCTATTTTTTAACTAATTTTGTACATTTGAAGCTCTATAATTTTAGAATTACTGTATCAAACTATATTAAAATTTCAGAATTTATTTATATTATGATATATATATTCAGATATAACAAATAAACTAAAATATAATGCCCGATTACGTATGAATATATTATAATATTTATGGAAATTTCTGGAATATTTATTATTTTACAAATTTATTATATGTCCCTTTCTCTTGGTCTTATCGTAATTTTTTTTAATATTTGTTATATATATAGTTCTAAATGTAATCTACAAACAAAATTAGTATTATATTATGTATATATAAAATTATCATGCTTTTTATATAATATTTAAAGATATATCTCCTATGTTCACCATGTAAAATATTCCTTCTTTTGCCAGTCCTCTAAGGATATGCGTAAAATCTTTTTATTAATTTATATCATAAACTCGATAAATAAAAATAATTTTATAATTTTATTATATGATAATAAAATTTGAAATATTATCTTTAAAATGGCATAAATGATACTTTTTCTAAAACTCTTATAGAACAATTATTTTTAAACGCCACAAAAACCCTAGATTAAAATATAATTTTTTTTAATTTTTTAATTAAAACTGGGTTTATTCAAAATAAATATTTTTTCTAATTGCATTCACATAACCATATAACTATATAAATTATATAGTAATAATGAATAATTTTATTTAAACTTTTTTTATATCATAATATGTATCCTTATTTCTTAAGCTTTTTTATAATATTAATTAATAATTTCATTATTGAAAATAAAATTCTTAATATTTTCCATATTTTTTTCTAAGTATATATACAACTAGTAAAAAAATCTATAAGATAAAAATGAAAATGAATATTTTATTATTAAATATATTATTAGACTACATAATTATAAAAAAAACTTATGATACAAATTATGATAAAATATAATTTTCACATTATTTTTTGAAAACTAATCCTGTTTTTGTATATTTTACATGTTAAATTATAGATTTATTGGATATTAATTGAATCAAATTAAATTAGATTAATTTTAAACAAATTCAATTGAAAATAAAAATAGTAAAAATTAATTATAATATATATAAATATGTTAGATGGTTGTGAATATTCTCAGCAAATGTGACCATTTCAGCTTACGATTGTTATTGTTATTCTATATTGGTGGAGTCCTTTCATCCCATCCAGGAACATGGATGAAGTTATAACTTAAAACCCTATGGCTCTAATGTTCCTTCGAAGCTGCTCTCATGTTAAGGCATCCATAGTTTTAACAAGAGCCGATCATTTATTTATACACAATTAATTAAGATTAACACTTCTAAATATTATTTTTAGAACTATTTTAATAATCAGGACGGGAATTGAACCCGTATCCAACTGTCTGTGTGTATGATGCCATAGCCAACTGAACCACACAATCAGTTAATTTATTTGTATATATATATATAATATAATACTAAAACACGACTTACCCGCACTCCTACCCACCACCCATCCACTCTTATAGAATGTTTTGCGCGAGTTGCATCTTTTTCATAGAATTATATATCGTAATAATAATCGTCTAAAACACGTCTAAATAAAATAATTTCTAGCATATTAGATATATAACTAAATAATACGCAGCGATGATAAATGTGACTTAGTCGTCAACACTGATGTTAACCATAGCGAGTTGCCGGCCGATAGTTCCGATCGTGATCCCGCCGGAGAAGAATATGCACGGCAGCCACGATCTAATGTACAGGAAGTCTGGCTCCGTGTATCTGACGGGAGCGGAGGTAATCGTGGTTATGCAATATAGGTCAACGATTATCATATACGTACATGACGACGTACGTATGTTTTCTATTGATGATATAGGGTTTATGCATCTAGGTATACAAGCACGCGTACATCGTACGACTACCCATTAATGTATATACTTATTATGTAGTTTATAATGATATAGAAAACGTTATAAAAGTAAATCTACTCACTTTTGTATCGATGTTTATATTTTTAATTACAAAACAAGTAATTTCACCGGAGCCAATACGGTTAATAGAGAAAAGTAAACTATTGCATCGTGGTTATTATAATGAGATGTACGATGGAGAGACAGTTAGTAGGCCAGTGTTCACATGAGGGTAAAACAGCACTCTCTACACTGTCGGTATTGTAGCGTGTATTCGAGTAGCTGTTTCCATACAATAGTATGTAAACAAGTTATCAAATTATGGATGATATGGATTGTTTTAAATCTAGACTTACGTATAAAACATTTATTGTATAAGATCATAAGAATTATTTAGATTAAGTACTTAATATTACAATATTACTTAATAAAATACGTATAATTTATCATTAAAAATATAATTTAAATTAATCATTAAAAGCATATAGATATTTATTAAATTACGATAAAGGTGTTCCGTTATCATTATTAATAAGTATGAACTATTCGAGTGCAGTGTACAATTATTGTGGTTTACAATTTTGTAATATTTTGGAATTTGCAGTATAATTAAGAAGGCCTTATCTTATTATAGATGTCAGATATATGTTAACCATGAGAGAAGGAGAAACACAGCTATATTGCACATACGTATATAATCTTGAAAATATTACATTTAAAATAAAAATATCAACAATATCAAACCAATGTTAAAATAAAATATAATTTATATTTAGTCTATATATATCTAATCTTATAATTTAATATAATAATAATTAAGAAAGCAATACTGATAACTACAACTATAAATAATCTGACACTATTAGGATTAACACATATAGAAATACGTTTCTAGTATAATAAATCATCAATTCTATGCTAAAAATAGGTAGATACTTATACAAGTAACAATAATATTTTAGTCAATGAATCTATATAATTTAAAAGATATTTGCAATCTATGGAGAATACTTTACAATTGGCAATAAAATATCCACTTATTTTGGATAATAAAAATATAATATATGTATTATATATTATAAATATATGTATTAACATAAAAATATATATATATATATATATATATATATATATATATATATATATATATATATATATATATATATATATGTTATAATTATTATGAGTCATTTATTTTATTATATCACAAATATAAAAAATATTTCAATGTAAGGGTATTATTATGGTATCATTAAATATCTAGTAAAATAAATTAATTATTAGAGATGACAAAATTATAAATAATAAAATAAATTAAGGACATATGTAAGATTAGATAATAATATTGTTTAATATTGATAGTATTAATACCATAGTTATAAGTAGATTACATAACTTTAATGAACTTTATCCTTACATTACAAATGTTACTTTTTATATTGTATATTATAATCTATTTCATTTTCAACTTTTTACTTATGTCAATAGTTTTTCCATAACCAATCTATCTAAATAAATCATTAGTAATTAATATCATGTAATCTCTGTTAAAAATTCATCGCTTTTATAAATATTATTATTATGTGCACTATTATTATTATTATTAATGTATTCTATAATAATATTCTTGTATTACACTATTATCATTATTATTATATTTTCTTATTTTATTATTATTATTATTATATTATCAATATTTGATATATTTATTATATTGTATATCCTTAATATAAGCTACTTATAGCTTCTGAATATCATTCCGTCTATTAATTCAATAATCAGGAAAAAATAAATATTCATTCATTCATTCATATATTCATGATTACATCTATAAAGCTTGATGACTAGAGAGATAGAGATATATAGAGAGAGAGAGAGAGAGAGAGAGAGAGAGAGAGGAGAGAGAGAGAGAGAGAGTGAGAGAGAGAGAGAGAGAGAGAGAGAGAGAGAGAGAGAGAGAGAGAGAGAGAGAGAGAGAGAGAGAGAGAGAGAGAGAGAGAGAGAGAGAGAGAGGAGAGAGAGAGAGAGAGACAGACAGAGAGAGAGAAGAGAGAGAGAGAGAGAGAGAGAGAGAGAGAGAGAGAGAGAGAGAGAGAGAGAGAGAGAAAGAGAGAGAGAGAGAGAGAGAGAAAGAGAGAGAAAGAGAGAGAGGAGAGAGAGAGAGAGAGAGAGAGAGAGAGAGAGAGAGAGAGAAAGAGAGAGAGAGAGAGAGAGAGAGAGAGAGAGAGAGAGATAGAGAGAGAGGAGAGAGAGAGAGTGTAGAAACCTATAAACACCATTGTAGACTAGGAACTGCGTGACGAGGGTTGCCAGTACTGCGATACCTGTGTGGGAGGAGGAGGGGCATTACATACAAGCGCGCATACATCAGGAAGCTCATTGTGCATATTAATGTACAGTAACTGTAAAATGGTTTAATTTCTTTAATATTTTAATTTCGTATTATTCTTTGTTTATTTCTATAACGTATGTTATCTTTAGCAAATATTTATACTTTATACTTTCGACTATATATTTGCTTAAATAAATTATCAATCAATAAGAAGAAGGCAAACACCCAACAACTAATACAAATTATTTATTAAAATATATAAAATATATATATATATATATATAATAATCTAATACATTAATTACTTGGCTAATTGAAAAACAATAGTAATTATTCATTACTAATTAATATAAAAACCAAACTATATGATTAAACTTATTCTTTAAACCTAGATAATTGCACCTATCTATTATTGAACAACCCTGCTTAATATATAAATATGCTAGTATATGAATCATAATTTTCAATGTGATGTACACGTATGTCGCATTACAATTAATCGTTGATCTATTCTATACAGTGTTCAATAATAATCTAGTTTTACATAGAATATCATAAATAATATTACATAACGCTCTAATATTAAAATAAAAACTTGAAGAATATATATATATACTATATAATACTATCAAATAAACATAATATACATTAAAAACTACTATAAATTATCGAAACCACCCATTTCAAAGGTGTATTTTTTCAGAATTTCACATATCATAAACAAACTGTTATGGCGTATAAGCGATTAATGTAGACGTAGATTACGAGGATATGGAGTAACGTTAATGTCCGGTAAGTATAACTAGCTGAGAAGTAACTATCAATACCCCAATACTATCAGTACCCCAATACCGATACACCCCATCGCACACTTAACCATGGGCAACACCGTGGTATAGACAACCAATGGGCTGCGGCTGATGATGAATACAGTGTGTACCAGTAAACAAGGGTATGATTTTATGAATTTTGTGCACAGTATATTTTTATTGTTAGATTGGTATGGTGGAGTCCTTTCATCCCATCCAGGAATTAGGTGAAGTATTCACTTATAACCATATATGGCTTTAATGTCCCTTCGAAGCCATTAAATATAATGTTTACATGTATTGTGACATCATAGATTATTGTTCACTGGCAGTTTATTTAAATCAAGTTTATTATTCAATCACTAATCACTAAGCCTATACACATAAGGTTATACTATAGATATTAATGAATACAGTGTAGTAATCAGGTTATAGGTTCCCTTTGTTATATCATCTCTCACATGTATCACATGACCTCGTCAATATCATCTATTGTTACGATGTAATGAGACCTGTTATAATAATAGAAGTCCTGGGTATTGACTGCAGTATGGTACTGACAGTACCTTAATTACATCTCTGCTCTAAGCACATCACTAAACTCATGTCCTTATACCAACAGACAACACTGTGGTTTTAGATTACATAATGCTTTATTCGGGTTCTATAATTAGTGGGTCTTTGTTAGACTACTATGTTACTATGTATCCAGTCAACATCTATCAATCAACTATAGATATATCAATGAGTGTATTATATATAATCTATAAATAACATTCTTATGAATGTGTATAAGTTTGTGTGCCTGCTTGCTTGTATGTGTGTGTGTACATGTGTGTGTGTATATATGTGTGTGTGTGTGTGTGTGTATTATATCAGCTTAATATAAATTGATATCACAATATTATAAATGATGTGTTATTATATTATATAAATATATATACCGCATAGATAACATATATAATTGTAAATAATTGAAATAGCGATATTACCCAGTGGGGAGTAATGGGGGTAGTAATAGGGGGGCAATGAGAAGCAACGCATCGCTATAGACTACCTTACTGACTAACCTACGCCTAGGCCAAAGCCCGACCTTGACCTGTCGAACAGCCACCAGAGGCCGATGCTCAGCGCTGCCAAGGTCAACGATAGTTGCATGTTGTCCACAAAGTCTATTTTCTTTGCGCGCGTCTTAGTTAAGAAATAAACAAGACGACGACAGAGAGTTGAACATATAGGACTATTTTAATCCCATCGCAATTCTGCTTCAACTTAAGCGGTAGTACAAGTTACCCACAATAGAGAAAACAATTAAATACTTAATATAATAGAGTTTATTGTTATACCGAGTAATAAATTACAAGCTAGTCAGAGAACAGTCAAGGCTAATGACCTAATAATCAAAGGCGGTTAGTTATGCTTGATAATATCATTATAACTATGAGATAACATAACATAAATATAATAAAATGAATATGATTCGGTATAAACCGGTATATATATACGCATATAATATAATAATAACATGATGCTCCCGATATCTATAAATATCCGCATAAATAGTCTAAACATCAACACACATACAACAAATGTATGCCAATTTGAAAAAACCTAATCATTATTTGAAAGATGAACTAGTTCTTAACTTATGAGTAATATATAACACTTATGTAACATGTATATTAGACAATTAGTCCATTTGTAATATAGATATCAACAATTTGGAAATAAATAAAGTATAATATAAATAGATATCGTAATATATGTATAAGTTGTTACTATCAACAAAATAAAAATAAATAATGTATAATATATATATATAATAATAATCTAAATAAATTAAATTGTATATTATTATTTCAATTATAAATTAAGTTGTGATTATTGATAAATAATACTTATTTTTGTGTAATTGATCTCAATTATTACCTCATTCTATTGTTAATGCAGACATAATGATTAATAATGACTCATCAGTCATTACTCACAAGTTATGAGCCAAATATAAACAAAAGAGTATGGTTATAAATATATATTCAATAAAACAACTTATTAATTAATCTAATATAGTATTATTAATAATATTGATTCATAAAATTTGAAAAATTAATATATATAAACAATAAATTAAAATGTCTATATTAATAAACTGGCTTAGAAAAATTATAATTATAACATTATTAATTGATAAGTGGATTTTAATACAAACTATAGAAGAACTTGTTTTAAAATGAATAAATATACGCAACATCGTAAATGAAGTAAACAAAGAGAGATATTCATCTTCAAATATTCACGTTCATCGATTGAATGTTGCGGAAATACATATATATTACATATAAAGTACATGTGTATTACATATGTTGAATGTGTATGCTATACAGGTGGGAGGTAGGGATGTCTAACACAGAGTTAATAAGAGTCACTGGTACTAAAGCTACTTAAGCCCTTATTAGGCATGATATAAGCCCTTATTAGACATGATACGGACCATGCCGATAACTCAGCAATGGTACACCCGTGAACGCTAAACACGAACAAATAGAACTCATTTAATATTCGCTAATTACACCTAAACTTAACCTAAATATATATATATATATTCGAGTTAAATAATAAAACTATAATTAATAACAAGTATGTAGAGCACCTAACATTAGTGTTGATGGTTATGTACTGATGGTAATAGTGGTGTTGGTGGTGGTGGTGGTGGTGGTGGTGGTGGTGGTGGTGGTGGTGGTTGTGTTGGTGGTGTTGGTGGTGGTGGTAGTGGTGGTTGTGTTGGTGGTGTTGGTGGTGGTGGTGGTGGTGGTAATAAAGGAGATAGTGATGATGGTTGTGGTTGTGGTATTGGAGGTAATGGTGGTGGTAGTGGTAGTGGTAGTAGTAGTGGTTACGGTGGTAGTGGTATTACGTGATCAAACAAAGGAAACTTAACCTAAATATATATATATATATTCGAGTTAAATAATAAAACTATAATTAATAACAAGTATGTAGAGCACCTAACATTAGTGTTGATGGTTATGTACTGATGGTAATAGTGGTGTTGGTGGTGGTGGTGGTGGTGGTTGTGTTGGTGGTGTTGGTGGTGGTGGTAGTGGTGGTTGTGTTGGTGGTGTTGGTGGTGGTGGTGGTGGTGGTAATAAAGGAGATAGTGATGATGGTTGTGGTTGTGGTATTGGAGGTAATGGTGGTGGTAGTGGTAGTGGTAGTAGTAGTGGTTACGGTGGTAATGGTATTACGTGATCAAACAAAGGATACAGCACTGGCGTGATTAATGCCTACAAACACCGCCACACATCTCATCACACTTGACCACTCGCGTCGATATCGGTGGGGCTCTCCAAACTTGCGGTCAAAGTAGGGGTATAATAGACCAATCACAGCTGTGTAGGGTAGGGGTGGTAGTAGTAGTAGTAGTAGTAGTAGTAGTAGTAGTAGTAGTAGCATATGGATTACCAAAACCTTTAGTAAATATGATATCAATCACTTATGAAAACACAGAGGCTAAAGTACTAACACCAGACGGTGAAACAAATTCATTCCAAATAAACTCTGGCGTACTTCAAGGAGACACACTAGCGCCATTCTTATTCATCATTGTACTTGATTACGCAATGAGATCAGCGATCAAGGTAGAGAAGAAGAATTCGGATTCGAACTTGAACCCAAGAAGAGTCGTAGGTATCCTGCAACAATATTAACTGATCTCAGTTACGCAGATGATATTGCACTAGTATCACATGACGTATGTCAGGCGCAAAAATTATTAACTTGTGTAGAAGAAGAAGCAGCAAAAATTGGTTTACTAATAAATGCTAAGAAAACTAAAATAATGGCTTATAACCAAATTAAACCAGTAATCCTTCATACAAAATGTAAAACTGTCCTTAAAGTACTCGATAATTTTAAGTATCTGGGAGCATGGATGGCAAGTTCACTTAAAGACTTTGAAGTAAGGAAGGCAATCGCTTGGAAAGCATGCCATAAACTAAAGCAAATCTGGAAGTCAACCATGAACAAGAAGCTTAAAATACGGATATTCAGAGCCACAATCGAAACAATCTTACTATATGGCAGTGAAACATGGAAAATCACTAAAACGTTTGAAAATAAGATAGATGGCTGCTACACCAGGCTAATTAGAATGATTTTAAATATCTCATGGCGAGACAAGATACCTAATAAAACATGTATATCGGACTCCCGAAGATCTCAGAAGTCATAAGGGATCGAAGAATGGCAATTGCTGGCCACTGTGTACGGCACAAAGACGAAGCCTGTCATGACCTAATCTTCTGGCAACCAAGAAATGGAAAACGAAACAGAGGCCGGCAACCTATAACATTTATAGATAACTTGAAGAATGATACGGAGTTGGACGATGTAGAAGAAATACGTAATGTATTGAGCGACAGAGAAAACTGGAGAAAAATGAAATCAGGTCGAATGAAAATTCGACATAAGTAAGTAAGTAGTAGTAGTAGTAGCAGTAGCAGTAGCAGTAGCAGTAGTAGTAGCAGCAGTAGCAGTAGCAGTAGCAGTAGCAGTAGCAGTAGCAGTAGCAGTAGCAGTAGCAGTAGCAGTAGCAGTAGCAGTAGCAGTAGCAGTAGCAGTAGCAGTAGCAGTAGCAGTAGCAGTAGCAGTAGCAGTAGCAGTAGCAGTAGCAGTAGCAGCAGCAGCAGCATCAGCAGCAGCAGCAGCAGCAGCAGCAGCAGCAGCAGCAGCAGCAGCAGTAGCAGTAGCAGTAGCAGTAGCAGTAGCAGTAGCAGTAGCAGTAGCAGTAGCAGTAGCAGTAGCAGTAGCAGTAGCAGTAGCAGTAGCAGTAGCAGTAGCAGTAGCAGTAGCAGTAGCAGTAGCAGTAGTAGTAGTAGTAGTAGTAGTAGTAGTAGTAGTAGTAGTAGTAGTAGTAGTAGTAGTAGTAGTAGTAGTAGTAGTAGTGATACTGACCAGCTGCAGTGCCACAACTAGGGGGCACCCACCAGGCCGAGGAGAATATACTGTCCATCACATCAGGATTGAAGAGCGTCACCTTGCGTTGAACCTATCGTGTGTGTGTGAGTGTGTATGCGTGTGTGTGTATATGTGTTTTTGGGCTGTAGGAGAGATAGGTAAATATATGATATGTAGGGTGCAGTAACTATACAATTTCAATAGAGCTTTAGTTAATGACTAGCACTTTGTGTACAAAGTTACGCATTCGAAGCGTGTCAATTATATCAATATATCGCAGCGTATACTTGTTGTACTGTATCTACATATGTTTGTATGATGACAAGAATCATGGTAGAATAACGCACATCATTATACCAAGAAATTTAATATATAGTATATTACTGAATATTCATTATATACCGTTCTAGAAATTGGGTGGATCTATTGGCTAATATTGTGTATTGGTATACAATAATATTACTATTAGATATATCAAATATAATAAACCTGATGAAATACGGTTGTATATGTGTGTATCACTAAGGTAAATAGATTACAAATTTAATATTATTTATATTTTGTAATGATATATAATAATTGTATTAGTATCGCATATCGTATATGTGATGTTATATTATTAAAATTACATCATTTTATTAATTATATTTAAGAATGTACTTAGTATAACGGTTTATGGTATATAAGTTATAGTATAATGGGTATAGTATAGCTCTTAGTACAATGGCACGCTATTTACACAACTAAACTATAAAAACTTCACACATTTTATGTAAATACTATTTTAGATTATTTTATATTATGATATCATTATTATATTATAATTATAATCATATTATATAATACTTATAATATTATAATTATAATCATATTATATTATCTAATATCCACTCACATTTATGTATAAGTTACAAATGGCATTATTTATAATAATTTGTTTATGACTTATATAAAATAACTAAAAATTTAATAAATATATAAATAATTCTCTAATAATAAACGAATCATTGGCTATTATTATAATAAGTATATGTTATTTATAGATTATACATAAATGCAAGTCGAATTATGTTATGAAAAATCTAAAATATGTGTAACATAATAAGTACTATAATTAGATAACACAGTTAAACCAGCTACCAATATAATATTGAATATTATATTGAATATAATTACCTACTCTATCAATGATAGAGTCTATCATATAATATATATATATATATATATATATTACAATAATATACTATATTATATAGCCTATACAATAGATATTTTTCTGACTAAAGCTACTTTATTATAAACATATCTCCATTAGTTAAAATATATAGATCAATATTTAATATAATTAGTATAACACACTTAGTCACTAAGTGACTTAGTGGCACACTTAGTGTGACACTGTGACACTAACATATTATCTCGTTTAATATGTTAATAAATGAATATTATAATATACAATTAATGATGTACTAAATGTCATATTAAAAATATATTAATAAAATATAATAGTAAATATCATATTGAATATACTAATGTATAACAATTGTATAAGTATACTATTGTATAACAAGTTGTTATTAACAACACTGTTGTCAACAGTAATTGAATTATTCAATTAATATAGCTCTAATTGAAAAAAACTGTTTATATCATTTATTGGGCATTTATATTTATAAAATTATTATGAATGTATGTATATTATGTAAGACAAATTAATTATATTTTTTACATTTAATTATTGATAGTAATAGTATAGTTATCATTAAATAACTGGTGTTAAATATATGAAATTTTAAATTAGTTCACAAAATAACCTGTAATAAATTTAATACAAGTGCAAATAAAACACCGATCGAAAATAGCACAAACGATCTTAATAACGTTTTGAATATCTTATTCATTATTAATTTGTTAAAATTCATGTGATATACTTCAAGAAGTATACAAATAAATATGATATTATACGAAAATATGTATATATCTATGAAAATAAAAACATCGTACGACAATAATAATAACGATCATAACCAATCATAACATAACATCACATGGCTATAAATAACCAATCAAAAAGTAGTAATTGAGGTCAATTTACATATTGAATACAAATTATTATACACAAGCATGATATTGCCACTTAGATGCAATTTCATAGCATCCTTTAGTTTCTGAAGCTAAAGGAGGCCATGGCAATTTATAAAATAAATTAAAAAAATATATTTGATACCAAAATATGATATATACATATTTACATACCAAAATATGTATATAAATATTGCTAAACATTTCTTTTATTAGAATCTATCATTTATTATGTGTATAATTATAATTATTATAATTATTATATTATAAGCAGTCTTATAATATAATATTCTATAGAGTAATTTATTCTGGATACACATTCCTAATCGATTAATACTAATTAAATATATATATCCTAAATATACATAACTAATGGATATATATATATATATATATATATATATATATATATACTAAAGATTTTCCGAAGGATTTCGCAAAATCTTTGTATATATTATATATAGTTACTACTATCAAGACCTCCTATAACCTCGGTTATAGGAGGTCTTGCTACTATATACCTACTATAGGTTACTATAGTTACTATGCTTAGTATAGAATATATTATTATAATATCAATACCTCGAGGATAGGATCCTATATATATAAACATAGGTTATACTAAGACCTCCTATAACCTCTAGGTTTATAACCATAAGGTTATAGGAGCTAGGTTATAGGACCTAGGTATTGGTTATAACCTCGAGGTTATAGGAAGTATACTTATACTATACGTATACTTACACTATCACTATAGTGATAATACTTATAACACATTTTGTAAATCATCTTTGGAAAATCTTAGTTTATAAAAAACATATATTATAAATGTCACTGACTTCAGTGGTATGTAGTTATATTTTACTCAATTAATTAGTTTAAACTAGTTTATATAAATTATAATACTACTAATAATATAAATATTATAAATATTAAATATTAAATTATAATATTATAAAACCTAACATGTCATATTTCAAATAAGCATTATTCAACTAATAATAGTCTATGTTTGAGTTTAAATTTAGTTATTTTATCCTGTTATGTTTTTCCTTAATTAATTATAATATACGTGTATAGGATATATATAGCCTACATATAGCCTATATTTATAGCATATATGCTATAGGTATCAATGGTAGCATATGAATATCTCTAATTGAAATTTGTTTGGTATATTGAACTTTGAATTATATACCTCGCAGCCCATATAAGCAGATAACCTAGCTTAGTGGATAACTAACCTTTTTTCATCATGACCTTTTTTTGATAATTCTTAATTTAAAAATATACCAGACAAATGACAAATTTTAAATTTTTGTATTATTAAACTTTAGTCATAAACGAATAATATAAACTATAATATATATATATAAATATATAAATCAATGATATGGTTAATATTGCATTTGTTTATATAGCTTCTCAATCTGCGGTTCGGTTTTAGATAACGTGCCACGCATATCATTTTAGCGTCCAATTCATTTCTAGATTTTGATTTGATTACTAGCATAGTAGAAAATCCACTTTCACATAAATATGTTGATGAAATGGAACTACAATCTTTAATAAAAATGAACATAATTTTGAGAATGATTCAATAATCTACGAATAGAAATGTTGACAACACATTTCCTGGTTTATTTTGAATTCATCTTTCACTTCGGTTTTGTTGATGAAATCAATATATTCTTCCTGTATTTCATTCTGCAGATCGTCAAAAAAATCTCGGATTTATGGCTAGTTTCATTTCTTTTGAGTTATTTGAAGGTAATATTTAAATTTAATAAATTAATATTTAAATGTATCCTGAAGATCAAATGCTCTTTTTTAATTGGTATTGCTAATACTTCTTCACCAATCTCTTCTGTTAAATTCGGAAATGCATATATATTTCCATCTAGAGTTTTTCTCGAGCATAACGTATTTACTTATGAAAGCATTTATATTATCTGTTTGTATCAGTAATGTCGTATCTAGGCCATTGAGTGTTTAAGTATAATTTTCTATAATAATATAAATAATCAATATTTATACCACCACTTGATAAAAATATCTTCAATTCATTGATTAATTAGTGAACACGATTAAGTATGTTGCCATTGGATAGTCACCGTACTGCAGTGTGAAACAAAATATCTTGATTAGTGGAATCCATGTATTTACATAACTGTCTGAATAGCTTGAAAATTATGATATATAATATATATAATACAATTGACAATATAATGTTAATTTTTATGAATATCCTTACCTGGTATTAATACCAAGTAAGAGCACCCCTTTAATATACTTCATAATAATGAGCACCGTGTCCAATGTTTATTTCAGTTCTATAGGCAATGTCTTCTTTGTAACGAGTAAAACAAATCCTGATTTACATCCAAGCATACTAGGAGCTCCATTGGCGCAAACACCAACCAATTTATTCCAAGAAAGAGTTGATCATGAACACACTTTAAATGATCTCCAATATATACACGGCCTTAGTTGTAGTCTGCAGTGGACCACTGCCAGTGGTTTATAGAATAGAAAATACTCTTTTATCTGTGTTGTATCTATCGTACGCTAATAATTGTGGAAGTTGAGCGACATCAGTTGATTCATCAAGATGTATGGTGAAAAATAGGGAGGAATGTATTTTATTGATGACTTTGTCTTTTATATCCAATGAAATATCACCGCTGTATAATTCACCTATTCGCTGTTTAATTGTGTTAATTGAGAAGCTTTTTTTTAAGTTTCAGCATTGATATCAAGAACATTTCTACCTCTCTTAATAATACATGTCTTAATAATAGTTTCACCTACTGTATGCGTTTTTTTTTGTTTTGCTATTAAAAGTGATATATTATATGATCCTTAGTAATATTATTAAATTTAGATACATTTTCTCCATTGTCCAGTCTTACACAATTCATTTGTATTTCATTTGACTTAACATAATCAATATATTTATCTTGCAAGTTATTGTGCATTTCGCTTAGATATAACTTTAATTTTATAGGTTTCAAGCTTTCATTTTCTGACAAATAACACACTGGGTTAAGACGGTTTCTCGATTAATGGCATATGTAAATCCAATTATTATCAAATATATTTATGTTTATAATTTGATTTTTCAATATATTACATGTTAGATAATATAACAAGAACTATTAACAGTATTATTCTAACATAAACATAGAATAATGTGAATAAAACAAATAATATTAATGTCTTTCAATTATTATGATTTATTATGATTTATGATGATTTATATAAATATCAATAATGATATTTGTATTAAATGATAACACAGGAGTATTAAAAAAAATAATGAATAATTTTTAGAAATTAGCCCATGACCCAACAAAAAAACCTAATGACCCAAGTTTGGTTCATGACCCATAGGTTGGGAACCACTTTTCTAGATTTGTAATATAGTATATCTATAAGTGGCTAATGGTAAGATAGTACAATCATTAAAAGGGAAGTATACCACCAATCAGATTTCAACGAGATGTATTCATTATCTGATCATGATCATATAATTATAATAATATATGAGCGACAATAATAAGCAATAGATTAATGATTTTATAATATAATATTATTAAATATTTTTGAATTTTAAGAATACTGCATATATTATTAAATGCTAATTTAGTGATATTAAATATATATTTTAAAGTGTATATTTGATTATATATATATATATATATATATATATATAATGTGACTATAATTATAATATAACCTCTATAGGTATTTAATATTATATTAAAATGTTCAGATGAGTGTGTGTATATTTAGGGATATGTAGATAATGATATGTAATTGGGTAATAAAGGATATATTTTTTGAAAAATATTGAATTCTGTTTTTAAAAGGGAGTATCTCACTACCCGTATTTCCAGAAATAATGTCCGACAATTTTTTCTAGAAAGTATTTTTTAGCAAGTTGTAGTGGGATAACCTCTTTAAAGCTACCATATTTCTGGAAAGTTTCCGATAAGTAAGTGGGTATCCCACTACAATTGTAGTTAACTTTGCTAGAAAATCACTTTCTAGCAAACATTACCGGACATTATTTCTGTAAATACTGGTAGTGGGATACCCACTTTAGATAAATTTAGTGAAAATGATTTTGAAGTGATCAAAAGTTCATAGTTTAAATCTATAGATTTATAGGTTTATATATATTATATATTATGCATATTTTAATAAATTACAATAGTTTCAATTTTATTAATTCAGATATATGTAAATTATAGTGATTATTAAGGTGGATATTGAATCTGGCCGCCGCGATAATTTTCATATTTGATGTGGCGTGGCTAACTTCTCAAAGATAATTAAATATTCAAATATTCAAATATAAATGACATTTAGTAAATGATTTACTGTAAATATTCAAATATTCTAATATTAAAACATGTAAATGAATGTAATGAGTATACTGAATATATTCAGATATATAGAATATATACATGTATATGATATTTACTTGTGTATTCATGATATTTACTTGTCGGCATGATATTTAATTGTGGCGGCATACTATTTACTTGTGGCAGCATGATATTTACTTGTGTCGGCATGATATTTACTTATCTCTGCATGATATTTACTTATGTCTGCATGATATTTACTTGTGGCGGCATGATATTTACTTGTCGGCATGATATTTACTTGTGTCTGCATGATATTTACTTGTGGCGGCATGATATTTACTTGTAGCGGCATGATATTTACTTGTCGGCATGATATTTACTTGTCGGCATGATATTTACTTGTGTCTGCATGATATTTACTTGTCGGCATGATATTTACTTGTGGCGGCATGATATTTACTTGTGGCGGCATGATATTTACTTGTGTAGGCATGATATTTACTTGTGGGGGCATGATATTTACTTGTCGGCATGATAGTTACTTGTCTGCATGATATTTACTTGTGTCTGCATGATATTTACTTGTGTCTGCATGATATTTACTTGTGTCTGCATGATATTTACTTGTGTCTGCATGATATTTACTTGTGGCGGCATGATATTTACTTGTATCTGCATGCTATTTACTTGTGTCTGCATTATATTTACTTGTCGGAATGATATTTACTTGTGTCGGCATGATATTTACTTGTGTCGGCATGATATTTACTTGTCGGCATGATATTTACTTGGCGGCATGATATTTACTTGTGGCGGCATGATATTTACTTGTCGGCATAATATTTACTTGTGTCGGTATGATATTTACTTGTCGGCATGATATTTACTTGTGTCGGCATGATATTTACTTGTGTCTGCATGATATTTATTTGTGGCGGCATGCTATTTACTTGTCGGTATGATATGTACTTGTATCTGCATGATATTTACTTGTGGCGGCATGATATTTACTTGTATCTGCATCATAATAATCCTCAAAGAAATTCAATAATGTTGTAAAGAGTATTCTTATTTAAATTTAAAATAAATGTTGTATAATAATCTTTTTATATATTCAAAAAATCTATTATCCCAACAGATCCATGCCAATCTGCTAAAGAGTTCGCCTGCGATGTCGAGCTTCTAAAGAGTTCTTCTGTCGTTTCGAATTACTAAAGAGATCGCCTGTCATGCCAATCTGCTGAAGATTTCACTGCCGTGTCGAGCTACTAAAGAGTTTGCATACCATGTCAAGTCGTAATAGAACTCGTGATTTATATCCGTAAGAGGTAACTCTATATAATTATTATAATGATTATAATTATCAATTATTAACTATAAAATAATCCTCAATGAAATTCAATAATGTTGTAAAGAGTATTCTTAATTAAATCTAGTATCCCAACAGATCCATGCTAATCTGCTAAAGAGTTTTCTGCCGTGTCGAGCTGCTAAAGTTGTGCTAATTCTGTAAATCAATAATTTTGTTTTTAATAAACTGTAAAAACATCTTTACTTTCTTTACTATATTCTTATAATTATAAAAGACTTTTAGAGTTTTTATATATATTATATAATTAAATATTAAGCTGGATTTTAACAAATGTATTTGAGACATATTTATCTCAAATGTGTTTTATATGTTTTTTAATTAAATATTAAGCTGGTTTCAACACATTTATTTGAGACCTATTTGTTTCAAATGTGTTTTCAAATGATGTCTTTAAGACCTGTCAAAAAACTAGCCGTCGACCATGTTTTAAAAACTTTGAAAAATGAATATGTTTGAAACCAAAATAGTGAGACTTCTATTTACTGGGTAGGTTTATATAATTAAAATATAATTATTATAATCAATGATAATAATAATTATTATTGATTTTTTTGAAATTTTACAATATATTTTGAGATCAATATTATAAAGTTGATAAATAAAATGAGTGAAAAATAAAATTAATTATAAACAGAAGTTGAGTAAATACTGATACTTTAGGAATCCCATGGGATAAAGCGTGATACCAGGATTACGTACTTTCCTATTGTAATTGTGAAGGATCGATAATTAATATACGAGGTAAACAAGTCAGGAAATGTATCATCAATTCCAATTTCCCAGGATCTTCTGCAATTCCGGGGATGGCCGATCCGGCATGTTATATTTGTTGTTGTTGTTCATCATGATTCTGTCGATAGGCACGCTAGGTATCTCCTCTCATAGCCCCTATTGTAATTTAGTTCATTAGTTGAAATGGATTACCAGAATGTGGCGCTTGGAGCCAAAGCAAGAGAGACAGATTTAGTGCAGTGGTATGAAAAAGATAGTCACTTAAAAGTTCAATAGCATATTAACCATTTAATTTCAGAAATAGACTATATTCATATATATATATATAT
The DNA here is from genome assembly GCA_964019155.1 of Osedax fenrisi. Classification (NCBI taxonomy): domain Eukaryota; kingdom Metazoa; phylum Annelida; class Polychaeta; order Sabellida; family Siboglinidae; genus Osedax; species Osedax fenrisi. The sequence continues at coordinate 63,062,815 of OZ025241.1, read as the reverse complement.
ATATATATATATATATTTATATATCTAACTTGTTACAGGGTAAACATATATATTCGATGTCGGCATACTCTAAAAGTATACTTTACCTACTATAGTAGGTGACCAAGTGACCTACATATATATGGTATACCAGCTTCAGTTATATATATATATATATATTCTATAATAACTATTATTGTTAAAATTAAGGCGATATTATCCCTATTGGTGGTGATGTTGATGATAATTAGTGTATGTTCATTATCACTACAATTAGGGACACATATGTCCTACGTAATAGGCACTATGCACGACGTAGCCCCCTTCGCTTATTAGGGTGAACTAATAATAACATCATGATAAAAGCATAATATATTGACCTAATAATATTTTCTGATACACATTAGATATTAATAAAACTGTGAAGATGAAACGAGACCAACATAACGACTATCGAAATAAGAAGTTAGATTATTTATAGATGAAGACCGAAAAGAATAAGTAGTATTTAGGAATATATACATATTATACCGTTTCAATGGGCCCATATCCGGTTAATCGGACTCCAATGAGTTCGCCACCTATTGAGAAATCAGATCCTTATTAGGTATACCTTCAGCTGTAAATACGCCAACTGCAACGTACCATGTACAGATAACATACAGAGATATACATGCATCATTATGGGATACCACCGAGTTAAACCCACAGATAAAGAAACTCCCAAATGACTGTAGTGATTTAAAAAGGTTAAGTTATAACGTATAGGTTAATAGCTATAAAACACCATATACCAGGATAAAATGAATATGAATACAAACGTAGACGCTATACTATATATCTATGAGCCTAACAGCTAAGTATAGCAAGAAAGACCACCCATCGAAACTTGGAAATGGCCATTTATATATATATATATATATATATATATATATATATATTATAAAACATGAACTTCAGACCACTAAGAAACGGCTACAGTTGTGTGTATACGAGATGAGTCATCATGATTCATACTTTTACTATTCTATGATACCTTACGTACGAACCATTCTACGGAATAGACACCGAATCATACATACCCCTACCTATAAATACCTCGATCTATGTATGTACATATCCCTACTTATCACTACCTATAAATACATATCGATAGCTATAGATATAGCTATATATCTATAGCTATAGCTATATATATATATATATATATATATATATATATATATATATATATATATATATATATGTATCCTTATCTCTACATATCCCAATAGACAACATGAAACTACCAAATATCATTATACCACTCTACAATACATATATGTATACATCTCCCTAGCTATATATATATATATTCTTGTCTCTAACGATTATTTAAAATGTAATATGTAGTTTTATTATTTTTGTGTTATTTAATATTAATTTATTAAAATAATAAATAGTATATATATATAAATAATAGTTTAATACTAAATATCCTCAATATATAATCATACACGTATTATAACTATGTAATTATAAAATAATGTAATAAAAAAGTACATACAATTAAAACAATTAAAACAAATATATATATATATATATATATATATATATATATATATATATATTTAAATAAAATGTATTCATTCATTCATTCATTCATATATATATATATATATATATATATATATATATATATATATATATATATATATATATTGGTCTGAGTTTAAGTAGTTTTTGTATTCTAAACAAAATTTGATTCACCCAAAAATATAAATATATCGTATTACAAATATTTAATATAATGTAGCTATATTATATCAATTATAAATATTAATGGTTCAAATTTAACTAATAGTTTATAGTTCTTTTATTAGTGGTCAAGTTCGGGGGTTAAGTTCGAGTAATATCCCATATATGTTTCAAATAATAAACATTACATATGTTATATACTTACGTATACATACATATACACATACATTCACACACATACACAAATATATACTTATATATAATATTGTATATTATATATTTATGCTTCTACAGATTGAATTGGTCTACTCGTTAGTTCAAGAGCATACAGTTATCTCTCTAATATTGAAATTATATCACCAAGAATGATGGCCATTTTCAATGTTAATCCAAACACCATTATAATATCATGATATAGTTCAACAAATGTAAGCGAAGAACTTGAATTTGAACACTTCTATTTGGAATTAGCATCCCTAACAAGACAGATACCCAAACAAAATATGCTAGTAGGAGGTGATTCTAATAAACAACTTGGTCAGCTAAATAATTCTAAGTTCTCCTATCACACAATGATAACATAATTGGTAATATGTTGCACAACTTTATAAATGAAAATAATCTGCGATGTTCAAATACACACTTCCAGAAAAAGCTGGATTATTATGGCACATAAAGTACCAAGCAAGACCTCAGCTCAAATTGATTATATCCTGATACATAAGAAGTGGAAACTAGTGCAAAAAACTGCAGAACATATAATTCGTGTATTAGTGTAGCATCGGACCACCGCATTGTAACAGCCAATATACAACTTACACTACGAGCTAATAAAAATAAATCTAGTAGAATAAAGTCGTATGACTGGAGTAACCTAAAAAACAATGCTGATGTAAGACATAAGTTAAAATCTAAGTTAACCGTTTCGATACTCTGCAAAATAATGAAGAAAAAAGATCAACCAATATAGCATACACTAACTTAGAAACTGCATGCAAAGAATCCTCAGCTAAATATATACCATCAAAGCCAAACAGAAGAAAAGGGCAACCTGGGAAAACCAAGAAATCTGTCAAAATCGTAAAGATTTACATATAACACCAACACTTAAAGATTCACAAAACTCTTCTTAAAATCAGACAAAATTTAATAAAACGAAATAATAATTGACTTCTGCATATGAGGCAGAACAGAGTAAATATGACAACAACAAAATCAAAAATATCGAATTAACAGCAGAAAATAAACAATATTCTATTGCATGGACAATCGTAAATGAAATAAGTGGTAGAAAGAACTCGAACAGCGCAAAACTAAAAGCATCTAACAATGGAGAGATATCAAACTATGGCATAACCATTTCAAATAACTGCTCGGAAGTATACTTAACATAACTGATGATGATGAAGAGATATTACCAATACATAATTAGTTGAATATCAAGAAAGGTATATTAACTATACAATAACTTAACAATGAAACTAAAATAATCAATAATGGCAAAGCTTGCGGATTAGATCAAATCCCAGCTGAAGTTTGGAAACTGACAGAGTTTCAAAATATATTTCTAAATTTCTGTAATAGAGTATATTCTCAAAATCAAATAAGAATATGATCTGAAGGGTGTCTTTTACCGTTCTCGAAGAATGGAGATATTTCTCAGGCCAACATTATAGAGGAATAACCCTAACGTCCATTGCAGCAAAAATATATAATGTGATGCTCCTAAATCTTATAAGACCAGAAATCGAGTTATACTACAGAAAAATCAGAACGGTTTACGCTAGAATAGATCAACAACATGACAAATATTTACAATCCGACGCATAATGAAGGAGTACAATCCAAGAATCTACCGCACACACTATTATTTGTAGAGTTCGCCAAAGCATTTGATTCGATACATCGCGGTAAAATGAAAAATATTATGTTATACCCACATAAATAGTAGAAGCAGCTATGATACTCTATCGAGATACAAGATCAATGATTAGTTCACCAGATGGAGATACACCATACTTGGAGATAACTACTGGTGTATTAAAAGGAGACACGCTTACACATTTCCTTTTTATAATATGTTTAGACTATGTCACTAGATGATAACAAACATCCCGGTCTCACTTAAAAAACGAATGAGTAGTCGACATCATACAATATACATAACTGATACTGATTATGCTGATGATTTAGCCATTACGTCAGACAACGTTAAAAATGCAAATACAATGCTACATAAAATCGAAGAAGTCGAAATAGGATTACGTGTAAACTCAGACAAAACGGAATATATCTCTCTGAACCAGAAAAATAATAATGGTATTAAAAGTCTAAAGGGTAAGATCATAAAATAAGTATACGATTTCAAGTATCTTGGAAGATATGTCGCATCTACTGATCATGACGTCAATGTATACATTAGATACCATATATATATATTAGATATCATATATAATCTCCTTATAAGCATAGGCATGGGCCGCACTAAACAATATGACATCAATATGGAAATCTAATCTCTCTGTAAAGCTGAAGAAAAATTTCTTTAGGGCCACAATACATCCTTGTATATGGATCCAATACATGGACATTAACATCTTCCTTAGAGACAATATTGATGGAGCATAAACAAGAATGTTACGTGTATACACAATATAGCCTTACATAAAATATGGCAAGATCATACGTCTGATATTAAATTATATGGAAATTTCCCGAAGATAACATGCTTTTATCGGGAATTGTTGATGAAGCAGATAAGAATTGATCAGCGAAGTGCTTCTGTGGGAACCTCTACATGGTCAACGAAAACATGGACGGCCGCAGAAGATGTATATATACTTCACAACTTAGAGATGACAGCGGATGCACTACAGATGAACTGAAGACGGCGATGAGAGACATATATGAATGGAGAAAACGTGTCATGTTATGCCGAGCAAGCTCGACCTGGTAAGGTAATATATATATATATATATATATATATATATATATATTTATAAGTTTATATATTTATAATGCTATATATATCTATAACAATAATATTGTATATTCAATTAAGTGCGTTCTTTATTACACTAAGTACTTGATTACACACACACAGTGTGTAGTAATAATTAGTATTGCAATGTAAACACTGTATTGTGATTGCATAATACATTTGTAAACAATCCCTACCTATTCGTGTATTGAAATAACCGCGAAAATAAGTTCGAATATATTCTATATATAGATTATAATCTATTATTATCTATAGATTCTATAGAATCTTTATTTTGCATATTTAAAAGTGATATCACGCACAGTCTACATTGTTTTATATTATGTATGTTGTTATGATCATTTCAATAACTGATATTGATATCCGTTATAATTATGTTTAGACTCGAGTCCGGCGGACTTAGGTTAGTCGTATACGTACATAATTAGATATTCGCTTATACGCAAAGTAAATAAATCGCGTTTTCGGGTTAAATAGCTTTCGATATATATATATATATATATATATATATATATATATATATATATATATATATATATATTTATATTAGATACACCTGAATATATATATACATATAAGTATACGTGGTATTTGATTAATACGGTCATTGCAGTGGTCACTGGCCACCTGTATTTGGCACACGTAACGGTCAAGTGGCGATATCGCCGTGTTGTAGGCTTGACCAGCGGCTATTTATGGAGTGATCGAAACCTATAGTGAGGTATTGTCGTATCGTGGTATTGATATGGTCGTGGCGCTATTGTTGTCCTAACAGTGGTCAGCGTAGTGGTCAATGTAGTGGTCAGCGTAGTGGTCAGCGTAGGGGCCGACGGCGTCGACTTTATTCAGTTTGATTTCGGTATCTATTTCATACTAAGCGCGCCGTATTGTTGATACCTATCACTGCATTGTCGTATATCGCACGCGCGCACACACGCACATACGCACACGCACACACACATAGACACACACATCTACACACCAACATCGAGTATAGTCACTGTGAACAATGGATACACTATACAGTTAAGCTGATCAGAGATGGCAAACTGTTAATATAATTATATTTATATTTATATATATATATATATATATATAACATATATAACATACATATAACATACTAATGATGATAATGATATGTAACATGATATATATATATATATATATATAAACACGATGATATGCAGAATTGAGTATACCGATCTCACCGACAGGCGTTCCTTTATAGGATAACGATTAAATAACACACAAATAATACGATATTCAGACGAAAAAAATATCAATACAATAATAGAAGTATATATATAGATAGGGCTATATATATATCCCTATAGTCATATACAACCAACCATATACATAGGTAAAATACAAAGCTATGCAATGAGCGTGACGCCACAAATAATGTGTGCATACGCATATATGCATCTATAGGTGCGTTAATGTGTTAGATGACTATCGATTATATTTTATAATAACCATAGCTTTATAGTTTACTAAATAGTTAGTAAACTACAAATATATGATAATAATGAACATATTCAGTTAAATTCAATTCAATTCAATATACATTTATACATTAATCGATATAACTAAAAATCCAATTACACACGTATACGTATACACAAACGCATACACAAACACATACACACACATATACACACATGTATATATATATATTATATATATATATATATATATATATATATATAATGTATACATTAACGTATTTATATAGAAATTAGTTATATATATATATATATTTAATATATTGAAATTTTGTTTATAAAATAAATTATTAATATATAATATATTATAATATGCATAATACCATGGTATTATCAAAGATTTTCCAAAGGAAAGATATTGCACTTGTGCATATTTGTGTAACCTAGTAATTCGATATGGCCATCTAGCGGTATTAGTCAGATAATAAGAATTTTCTATATGTATAGTAATTTCTTAATTTCTTAATTAAAATATCACATATTATAATATGTCATATACTATTTCGCCATCTAGTGTTAATGGTCAGATTCATTTTAAATTTACATTTTTAAAGGTATTAGAGATAGATAGGGATGCAATATCTTTCCTTTGGAACATCTTTGGTATTATTATATAATATATATATATATATATATATAATAAATAATTCTATTTTATTTATATATTCGACATCGACTATGATATATATCTATTACGTAATACATTGATTGTTATTTTAGTAACTTATTGTACACTTCCCGAAATTCTGCAAGGTTCTTCCGTTTATTGGAATTCCTCGTTTGCCAAGTACGTTTGTGAAAAGGTTAGTCGACGAATAGCGTCTGCTTTCTAGTGTCTATATAATCTATGTAATCCATATATAATCTATCTAACCTATCTAACCCATATAGTCTATCTAATTCATTACAATAATTGTTTTAACACAATATTCGTGTGTACAGTGTCCGACATTGATATTTTCACTATATTGATATGGCCCTTTGTTGTTATGTAACAATGCATGAGTATTTACGATATATTACACAATGCACAATGTAACAATAGTATACATAATGACGTCACCCTATTAATATATATATATATATATATATATATATATATATATATATATATATATTAGGTGAGCATATTACCTATATAACTATATGTAATATGCTCAGATAATATATAATACTAATATTTATAAGTTTGCAACTATAGTTATATATAAGTAATCTGTGTTTTCATTTTGAATAGCATTACGTATGGGAATCTGGAAACATGACAAGAACATGTGTACACAAATATACGTGGTCTGGAGTAACTCCTCAGTGTGTAAAAGGTGTGTGAACAGTGCTATACCAGACGGCTTATTATATATATATATATTAGTTAAAAAACTATAATTAGAGGAAATCTCCGATTACTGACCCCCTCCTAATACCGACCCCCTCTCGTATCTCAGTAACTATAAGAGATATCAAACAATTATATATACATGAACTGTTAGTAATTTAATGATACATATGAATAAGTATTTTTTTTTAAATAATATTTAATCCTAAAAATGTTATTTGATCAAATGTAATATTATGTTTTTACTTTTTAAATATTTGAATAATAATTTTGTTTAAATCATTGTAAATACATTATTAATTAAAAGAAAACTTAATTTTGTGCATAATATTGTAGATCAATAAAATATTTATAACTATTAGAAAAATAATTTAATTTGAATAAATATTAAATAATATATCTTAATTATAGCAACCCATATGCTTTTCCTATTACCGACCCCCTAAATTACCCTAATACCGACCCCATGTGATTTATGATATCCAATCAAAATAGATCCGTATTTTACTTTAAAATGTGTCGTAAATTGTTTATGTATCATTGATATAGATTTACGATTCATGATTACAGTTGATTATATACATACTGATTAATAAATAAATATTAAATAATAATATACACTATTTTAATATAATTACTATAAAGTTTAAATTTAAATTTAATATTACTATTAAAACATAAATTCAATAAAAAATAAATTGCGTGCATGTTATAATTAATTATATTTATGTATATCTACTATTTTATTGGATATTATAATACTACAATTATTTATACCACTATTATGTTAGGGGGTCGGTAATAGGAGAAGGGGGTCGGTATTAGACACATGCATCAGATTACCGACCCCCCTGTTTATTCTTGTAAATATAATGATATCAAACATTTAAAATTGCCACATTATTCATTGCCATAATATTACCCTAAATACAAAATTTCATATACATATATTTAATATTAAATAAGTTATTAAAAATAATCATTTAGGGGTCGGTAGTTGGGGACTTTCCCCTATATATATATATATATATATATATATATATATATATATTATTTAAAATACTATAATTAACATTAAATTGGGTTTGAAAATAAATCCTATACAGATATATGTATATAATATATATATATAATATATATATATATATATATATATATATATATATATATATATATATATATATATATATATATACTTTATATACATTATATACATCTGTATATATACAGAGAATATATAGAGCATTATTTTATATATTATTTTAATTTTCTTTACAGTAAATCTTATAGTAAATATGCAAAATGAGAAAATGTAGTTTTTGTTAATAAACCCGTTTGTTTTCGATATTTTTATAACAATATATATAACTATAGTTTAAGCCATACACTCCAAATCCTTGTTAATGGGTATTGTGTAGGTAATTGACCCCCCCCCCTTTTAAAGTTGTTGCCCGCATAATAATCAGATTTGTTCATTATCAATTATACTAATAATTTAAATCATAATCCTATTTATCTATTATAAATCAGGAGATGTATTTTAGTAGATTGTTTTTCCATATACAAATGAAAACAAAATATTTGTTTAGTATAATTCCCCCCCCCCCAACTTTAAAATCCTTAAAATAAGCACTGCTATATCAGTAGAGTATACCCCTTCACCCCATTGCCATAGCCTATAGGCATGTGCATATGTATACATAACCCCTCGCGTGCGTCTCACCTAGACGGTAAGGCTGTGAAGGCACGCCTAGTGGTGGGCAGTACATTCGGGGTGTTGGGCCTGGTGCTACTGCTGCTACTGCCCATCGACTTCTTTCTGTTCATACGCAAGCGCTCGAAGACCCGGCACTCCCGCCACCAGACCTCCCGTATCGGGGTTCCTCGCAAGTCCGTCGATATGTACGTGCCTTCTCCGCAAGTGGTAGGCTTTCCTGTAGTATAGTATTGTATTATTGTGTATGTGTTTGTATAGTATTGTGTATCTGTATTATATATTTCTAACATATATTATATATATATATATATATATACAATATATATATATATATATATATATATATATATATATATATATATATATATATATATATATATATATAATATATTATATATATATAATATATATATATATATATATATATATATATATATATATATTATATATATATATATTTATAAATGTTTTTGTGTGTATATATGTGTATTATATAAGTTTTATACATTAACTATGGATATATGTACTACAATTAAATAAACTGATTATTATATATATTTATATATTTATCCTCATTTTAATTTAATGAAATAGATAAGTAATACAATGTTCTAAATGTCACGCTTCACTGCACAACACCGCCACCCGCACAGGTTCAACAGGGTATATTAAACACGTCAATGGCTATAGTGTTTTCTGGATTAGATCAAAGTATTTTTGATAAATCTTTGTTAGTAATATATATATATATATATATATATATATATAATAGTAATACTAATACTAATATATTAGTTATATATAGTTAAATATTACTATATATAACTCAGAAGGTGTAGCGAACTACTGGGTAGAAAAAAAAGCAAAGCTTATCTAGTTCTACCCGGTTAATTATTCGAGAATGGAAAATAATAATACAAATATATAATAAAAATAATAGGCAATTTGATAACTTTATACAAAACTAAAAAAAGAATTAAAAAGATGTAACCACATTTTAAAAATATAATTTAAATAAAAGAATGAGTGATTCAACAAATAACTATAATTTCATACCAATATATTATTTTAATATATATATATATTATATATATATATATATATATATATAACTGCCTGTGTGGCTCAGTGGCTAAGGCGTCATACACACAAGCAGTAGGACACGGGTTCGAGCCTCGTCCGGACCATTAATTAATTTTATAAAATGGGTCTTAAAATATTATTTAGAAGTGATCTTATATAATTGTGTATAAATAAATGATCGGCTCTCGTTAAAACCATGTATGCCTTAACATGAGAGCATCTTCTAAGGGACATTAGAGCCATATATGGTTATAAGTGAAAACTTCATCTAAGTTCCTGGGATGAAAGGACTCCACCAAATAAAAATAATAATAACTATATATATATATATATATATATATATATATATATACGCTATATGGATGTATATACTTATAGGAAGGCCCGTAGCCAGAAATTTATACCAGGGGGAACCACACACAATTTTAAGTCTAAAATATAATGAATATAAACTAGTGTACTAGTTATAATATCACTACTAGTAATTTACTAGTATACTCTATTACTTATATTGACACACAATGTGACTCAGGATATAAATAAACAATAAATAAAAATACACTGTATGTATATTATACACTATATAAACATAACTTTATATGCATATAAAAATATATAAAAAAATCAGTAGGATCAGGTTCGCAGGTAACGTATACAATAATAATATCAGTATATAATTCTACTGAATACTAACGAGTTAATTAAACATTTAGTCATGGCAAAGGTAATCTTATAACGAGATTTTATAATTTGATATATAAAATAGTGAGAAGTGCGTATTATATTATTAATATGTGGAGAGTAGTTTAGGTGAGAGGTTATAGTGAAACCAAGATGTGTTATAGATTGAGAAGTTGGAAGATATAGTAGAAAAAGATGAGTGATTGATAGAGGATAACTGCGTCTTGAGAATATGATAGTATTAGTTTTAGTCATATTTAAGGAAATGGAGTTATGAAAGAACCAATGAGTGAGATCAATTATACAACTAAACATAGACATTTGAATCAGACCAGAATCACTAAAACTAGGAAATGTCTATATATATGAAGATTATCAGCATAAAGATGATAGTTAATATTAGGATATTTGTGAAAAATTTATTTTATAGGAAGAATATAACTAATGAACTGAATAGGGCTAAGAACAGAGCCTCGTGGAAAACCATATATGTTAACATAAGGTAGAGACAACGAGGAGTTAATCTTCACAGAAGATGTTCTAGATGAAACAAAAGACATACACTATCTGTGGACTTGACCGTGTATACCAATTTCCTTAAATATAATTGAAAGAATATTGTGATCGAGAGTATCAAAAGCACTAGATAAGTGTAGTAGAACAAGATATCATGAGATTTGAGAGTATCATTAATGAACAAAGTTCAGCCAGTCAGGCGATAGCATAGAAAAGATATTGGTCTTAATCTGAAACCCTTTAGAGGAAATAATAACATAAGTAATTATATATTTCATACGAAAAAAAATGTACAATTTAAAACTTCTAATAAATATTTATTATTATTATTATTTATTAAGTAAGGAAAGTTTCGGTACTACGATGAGGAAGATACTCACTTTGATATTTATTAATAATAGCATTGGACGTAATGTAATTAATATTATTGTTTTACTCATTATTTAACTATATTATATTGTATACATATGCCATGTGTATTAATTATTAATTTTTGTATATTATACAAGTAAAATAAATATAATTCATTCATTCAATCATTCAATATGTTGAGTGGACGCAACTCATTCTAATGTCTTATATATTGATGATAACTGGGATATTGGACGATAAATTGATAAATTGATAAATTAGAATGTTCAAATGTAGTTTTTTTTTAATTTGAATAATGTATGAATATTTTATGGAGTGTTGACCAATAGATGATATAGGAGATCTATGAATGATTTCAGTGATAAGTCCAATAAAAAATAGTGATAATGAACGATGTAGAGTGAGTGGAATAGGATTAAGTGGGGAATTAGTTTTCAATGATGTCATCAGAGAGAGTACAATGTCATGTGTGGGAAGTGAAAAACATGACCAGTGATTCTGAGTGGATGTTAAATTGAGCTTGAGTTGTGCCGAGTTGATGTTTGAATATACATTGCTAATACTAAATTTTTTTATTGGAAGAACAAATAACTGAATCAGATTGGTTAGGAAGATGCTTGGCCTGGGTGTTACCTACTAAGGTGAATGATAATTTGTAAGCTTGTTTAGAATATATTCAATAACTACCGAGCATATCAGTGCATTATGACGATTTGAAGTTTTTACTTGTAAAGCTATCTAAAACTTTAATGGAAAAAAGATAAGATTCAAATTTAGCGGATGTATATTTACTTTGTAGTCTACGAAATTGCTTAGTTTCCTCAGGTTAACAAGCTCAATATTAAACTAGGAACATTTGGAATAAGTTATGTTGATAAGAGTAATGGATGGTACACAAATATCAATCAAATGAGATAATGCCAAATTAAAATAATCAAAAAGTGTAGACAAATCGGAAGATATACTGTTGTTAAGTTGATTGAATATAGAGTTAACACACAGTGGTTTATCAATAGAGGAGATTTTCCGAAACGATCTAGAAGGTCGATTAATTTGTATCACCGGCAAAAGAAACTCCATAGGTTAGATGCATGTGAACGGTAGATAAGTGTAATTATAATGGTAATAAAGAATCTGAATATTACAGATCATAATTTTATATTAAGAGAAACGTGGGGTGAATGACGAAATAATCTTAAGTTCCGATGAGAATAACAGAGCTACGCCGCCACTACGATGTGATGTAGACCCTTATTTTTATATTTTCTATTCCATTATTATAAAATAAATAATTTGTTAAAAATTGTATAACAAATTATTCATTACAAAGTTTTCAAATACTTATTTGTTTATAATTTATTTTTTATAATGCAAAATGTGTCTAACTTCATGTTAAACTTCACGAGGCTGTCGTGTGACCTTAGATTAATAAAAATAATAAAAAATATGTGTGCTTCATTTTAAGAAAAACATAGTCCAATGTTAATCTGTTAATTTTAAATTTTCTATGATCGCCCATATTGCACGTGTACATTTAGGACAAACATTTCCGATATCAGATGGATGATTAAAATTATATAAAGATTAAATTTATTTTTTTTTATATTTTGTAATGCTATTGCTGGGTTGGGTTAGTTGGATATTTAATTCTGTTACTGCTATTCTGTAATCTATTAATTTGTCTGCTCCTATTTTAGTTAGAAAACCAAATAGTTTTTTGTTGTTTGCTCATGATAGGGTAACTATTAATTAATTACAATTAATTTATTAATATTTATTTTTAATATTTACCATAATTTTAAAAAATATTTTATAAAACCATAAATACTGAATTGGATACTAACTACAATGTCTGACTATAATACATTCTAATAAATAAACATAATATAAATAAAATTATAAAATAAAATATAAATATAATTGAATATCTAGTAAATACTAAAAAATTTAATATGAAACAAGTTTTAGATGCCTATAGGTATACCTAATCTCATGGGGGGGCTAGCCCCCCCTCCCGTGGCTATGGGCAATGCCCATTGGGCATGCGTATAGGTATATATATAAATATATATAAAGTATACTTGTAGATCAGGTAACTGCCAAATTAACGCTACGAATTTAATTCAGAAATTATAGACTTGAAATCGTTTCATATTTTTAATTAATGTTGTTGCTAATTATTGCAGTATTGACTATATCCTTACATGCATGTTATAGTGTATCTGTCAGTAGTTATACAAATATCATTATAATCATGTAAAGACTATAGTTACCATTACATTTCTTACTTTTGTTAAGAATCGTTTATAAATTATAATTTTTATTACTTTTAGGGTTTTGTTATTGTTACCTTACCTTAAGATGTTAAATTGTATGTTATTTTTCTGTATATATTATGAATTAAAAAAATCTTCTTATAATTTTAATAAATAGTCAAAATTACATATGTTTAGACAATTCCTATATATATAAAATAAAATATATTGTATATTATATATACTATATTCTTCTATTAGATAACATTAATATAAAGTAAATATTATTGATAGTATCCCTAATTAAATATTAGTGGTATACATTATACAACTAATTATATAATATGATAGAAGAATATAATGAAAGTGATACCATAACTAATTTTAATAAGTTTTGAATTTCTGAAAAAAAATTATAACTTCGTTAGACATAGTTTTAAAATTTATTATAATATTGTTCAGGTTCATGTTGTTATAATGTATTTTATAACATCTAATTTCTGAATTCAAATATTATTTACATAACTCTGTGTATAACTATGACTATAGTCTTTTATTATAGGTAAAAGTAACCGAATACGGACAGTGTCCGAATACGGACACTATCGGTATCTCAGAAACCAAAAATCCTACAAAAAAATCTTTAATGAATAAAATATTCATAATTATATAATTTGTCAAAAAAAATTATATTTATGTATTAATAAATCAAAATATTCATGTTATATCCACTAAACTGATTATTCTATTACGTTTTTAAATTTATGAAAAATAATTCAATTAAAAACCTTCTCAAGAATATACAAATATATCGATATAAAATATAACACTATAATTAAAAAAAATAAAGCATTATATAGATTAAATATATAATTTCTATATTTGTTATCAACTATTCATTAAGTTATAAGCATATATCTAGAGGTCATATAAGTCCCTAATACGGACACTCTAAATGTCTTAATACGGACACCCTATTACCAATCAGCTCGCAGCGTATTAACTATTCTGATTTTCATAAAAATCACGTGCGTTATAATATTAATACCACCAATAAAGCTAAATCTAAAATTATTTAGATACTTAAATTGTATTATTAATTAAAAAAATAAATAAATTATTAATTAATTAAATTAGAATAAATTATTCATAAAATTAATTATAAATAATGTAATTGTGATTTTTCTGATTGATTCATCAATAGTATATAGTTTATCTAGTGGTATATATGGTGTCGTTTATAATACAGGGTGTCCGTATTCGTACATGGGTACCGAATACGGAAACTCCTGTTATCTATGGAATTAAAAGTTTAAATTAGAATCACAATAATATCTATAATCATATAATATTAGAATAAAAATAATGAGTCATAAAATGTTAAGACCATTTATTGTTAAAGTGTCCGTATTAGGTTATCAATATTTTGTTCTGTATTTGTAAATATGTGTTCCATTTGTTTGTATATATTAATATCTATTGCATTAAAATATGTATTTATTGACTCAATTTCCATATCAATAATTCTATAATAATCTCTTTGATAAAATTTGTCTATATTAATATGTTGATTATTATCATTTCGCTTTATTTTTCTTGGTAACATCAATTCATCAATATCATTATCATAAATCAGTTTGTTAACTCGGTCTATTATGTCACTAAAGATGACTTCTTCTCTGTATTATTTTAGTTTTTGGATGACAGATTTTGAAGATGAAATCATTAATCTTAATAGTAACTTTAACGTAATAGTTTTACTTTGTATTACATTAAATTTGTCCACAATTTAAATGATTGGAAATACCATAGATATGCCGAGAATAAATAAAGGTGATTTCATATTAGCTAATATACCAGTATTATATACCATATTTACCTGAAGCCATACCATTTGTATAATTAAAAAAACAGCATTAAGCTTTATATGTACAGTGTACGACGTACACTGTACACTGCAGTGTGCTACACACATGTGAAGCTCATTTTTCTCATTTAATAGCATCAAAAGCCGTCAATGATTTAACTATAATTAGAAATTCACTAAATAATGATCAATCAATATTTAGGTTTATTATATAATCAGTTAGGAAAATTTAAACAATTATTTCAAAAAAATGAGAATAATGTTATAAAACGATGTGTCCAACCATATTCTTGACAAATATAACCTACACTGCAGGTCCTGCAGTATCATTTATTACCAACAATTATACTGATATACTAAATAACTTGGATGAGTATTGTACACAATTTATGGCTTCAGGTAAATATACTGGTATATTAGCTAGTATATCGCAACATATATTAATAATATATAGGTACATACCTACATTTATCATGTGTATTCTCGATGTCTATACTATTTATTCATTATTAAACATTTTAAATAATTTATTTAATAATAATTTATTAGGGGTATTCGCCTAAAGTTTCGACTAATCTAATATGTAAAGTTTATTGTGGTAAAGAGGCCATATGACAAATACCAATTATTTGTTTCCCTATTTATTAATAGCGTCATTTTCTTTCTTTAAATGTTATAATAAGTCTGGCAAATGTCGGTAAATATTAACATATGTAGATAGATGAAGTTAACCTATTGTATTGCTATTAAAGAGATCAACAGTAATGTTATTATATAGATACTTTACGATAAAATATAAATAACATTTACACAATTCAAATAAATGTCATTTTTAACATAAACAATATAATTAGCGATATTTCGAGATTTTTTTAATTAATAACTCATGTTTTTAAAACCTTCAACGCATCACCGATATTGTTCCAACATATATTTGTATTACCAAAATTATGTCATGAATATCATATCTATATAATCTGCACTGTGCGAGTATGAACTGTAAAATAAATTCACTATTATCCTACGCCTATATACATATATATATACGATGTACCCTGTTTACATACTTTTATAACTATATATATATATATATATATATATATATTGTAATATTACAGTGAATCGAAACAATCACAAAAGAATGAACGTTCCTTTAAGAAAAGTAAAAAGAGGGAAGCCAGTGTATTGTTACTTAATGTTCCGGTTAGATACACCCCGCACCCCGCGCACATACTCTCACACGTATACCCATACACATATACGTTTACGAATAATTATATATAAATATAGATATATTAATATATATATATACACATATATAATTTAAATTATTATTTTTATTATTTTATAATACACAAATATGTAGTATTATCAGGTAGTATTAACAAGACCTCCTATAACCTCTAGGTTATAGGAGGTCTTGGTATTAACCTCACTGGTATTATAGAATTAAGCTCGTAGGTAATTCAGTCTCACTATATAACTTCTATACACGTGTGCCACGTTACAGGGACTAGATGAAGTGACTTCCTGTTCCGGAAGTACCGTTATCACTAACTATCACACGAGTAACGACGATACGTTCGTATGATTAGTGTTGTTAACTACCGACCTGCGATGTGTGCAATAATAATTATAATTATAATAATAATAATAATATTTATTAGAAGTATTTCAAAAGAAATATTTTTTTTCTTCTATTTTACAAGTATAGTTAGTATTATAATAGCCTATATAATTTTTCCTTCTAAGATTTAAATTAACTTATGTGTGGAATATGTGTGTAATTTGTGAATATTGTGTGTGGATTGTGTATGGAATGTGTGTGGAATTTGTGTGGAATTTGAATTATATAAATATTCGGTATATATTAATAATATATATATATATATATATATATATATATATATATATATATATATATTATACCTATAGGTATTATAAAATATAACTCCTATTTATGTTTATCATAAATAAATAATTGATTATATTGATTAATACATTATTAAATTAATTTATAACAAATTATTATAAAATTATATTTAAAATCTAATATTGTATATCTCTTTATCAATTATAGAGAATCACTAAAAATATGTATTCAATAAAATGTATTCTAGGTTATATTTAGAATTTTTTAATTTATGTAATTTATTATAATTGACATATAGGTCGGACATCGAATCTGTATTCGATAAAAGAATTGTTCCAATAGAAAACGACATCGGTTTTTCTCCTTCTAAACGGTGTCAAAGTTCACCATCTATCACGAGTAAAACGCCTAGAAAACACACTTCCCATATGAGTTTTCAGATCTAATCCTACAAGCAGTTGTTCATTATTGAAGTATACTGTGTACTTGAAATGAACGATGTTAATCGACGACTTAAGTGATTCATCACACGATTTGTTTAAAGTACAATGTTTTATATATATTCAAATAAAAATAAAAAATCATATAATAAATGTATAGGCCTATATTCTTATATACCTTATAATTCCTATATTCATTTTTTTTATTTACTATTATTAATTTATATATATACATTATTAATTATAATTATTATTTAATAAATGGAGACGTCATTTTGTAGTAAGAAAGTAACAGTATAGGTAATATATATACCATGGTATATATGCATATATGGTAAATAATTTGTCATATAATACTATACTTTGTCAGGACGATATATAGTTTGTTTTAGTAGAAAATATGATAAATTGTTGTAGATAGTCTAGGAGAGAGCGATGCATATTATAATGGAACTAGAGGAAAGTATGGAGTACAAATTCGACTATTAATAATAACTATTATTAAGTTGATATTATTAATAAGATAATTGTGCTTCAGATAACAGGGATGACACATCCAGGATGAGGTTTAGAGAGTACATTTAATGAGAGTGGATGATTAATGTGGTCAGCAAGTATTAATGTGTGCATGTGTGGAATAGTCGACTGATGATTATATTGGATTAAGGGAATACACTTGAAAAATCTGTCTAAATAAAAAAATAATACTTTTTTTTTGATAAATGTAATAAATTATATATTTATATCCAAAATATAATATATCCAAATATTAGAGTATAAAACGATCAATATAAAATCACCTTTTTTGTATATAAATATTAAATAAATAATATAAAAAAAATAAATTATGATTTATATTATATATAATATAATAATGGTTATTTATAATATAATAAATATCATCTATAAACATATATATAAAATACGATAAAATCATGTTTATTTTGTATAAAATAAATCTAAATTATAAAAATAAATTATATTTATTATTTTTTCATTTAAACTTTTCAAATTGTATTCAAATATAATTATGATAATCTAATATATTGTAATAGTTATAACCTGGGAGAATAAAAATCAAAGTTCATATACAATCGACATAAATAAATATACATACATTGTTAGGATTACCTATCCTGATTACCTATCCCGTAACGTTGAGCCGTAGGGGCGCTGATGAATCTCTCACAATTGTTCTCCACTGTTCTCGATATGTTGCTACTCTCATGGCGTCACATACATTTAGTCCCATTCGTGTATGTTGTCGGACCATTTCAGTCTCGGAAGACCTCTCTTTCGTGTGCCATTTAAGGTACCTTGAAGGAATATGTTTGACATAGAGTAATCGTCGCGAATGATATGACCATACCACCGTAGATTGCTCTCCTTCACTTTTGTTAGTAGGTTATTGTTAGTAGATTATCCTACGTATTTGTGATTGCCGATTATCATGAAAACTCTGTTGCTGATTTTCTTATTTGTAATTCTGTCTTTATATGATATTTTGAGTAATAATCTTAGACATCTGAAATCCATTGCTGTTATTCTTCTTTGAAGTTCTTTGCTGATTGTCCACGTTTCACATGCATATACAAATATTGAACTTACAAGTGAATGTAAGAGACGATTTTTTATTTTAGAGTTTAAGGTTACGTTTCTGTCATTCCAAATCAGATTAAGTTTTGTTAATTAGGATGTCGTTTGGGCAATTCTTGAAAGGATTTCCTTTGTCGAGCCATTATCATCTAAGATGGAGCCTAAGTATTTTAAAGTATCGATTGATTCAATTATTTCGCCATGTAAGGAGATACTATTATTGAAGTGCCCTTCACAGTTTATCATGATTGTTGTCTTGTTTGTATTGATTTCCATGCCATAAGTTCTAGAAGTAGAATCTATTTTGTTCATCGGATTAACAAGTTAGTGTTCACTTCCTGCTAGACCGTCTATAATCCGCAAATATTAGATTTGTAATTACTCTTTCTCCAATAGATACTGTGACTTTGTGGCCTAGTAGAGCTTCGTTCATTATGTTCTCCAGCATTATATTTAATAATATGGGGGATAATACATACATACTCTTTATTATTCTTTATAAGCTCTATATTGTAAATTTCATAACCATATATGTCATTTTTTCAAACCTGATCTCAGAATAATTATTTTAGCCCAATTTTAAATCTTAAAAATTCTATTATTCTAAAAAAATAATGTTCGTAAATGGATGAATTTTTCAGTATATATCTGTTTATATGTCTATATTATAAAATGCTATGGATGTGTTAATTAGTTTCATTATATCATATATAAAAATAGTTAAAAATAAAAATAATTGTTGTTACCATTACTAGATGTCTTGTATTTCCGAAAATAAATAATTATATCTTATGAATCATAAGTTATGATCCATACAATTTCTTGTAAATAATACTCCACACTACAATATTCTGTTTACAGAATTAAAATAACTAAATAATTTTTAGACTAATGGACTTTAAAAAAACCTATCTTTTTACATTCAATTCTCAGGTCAAACGTATGCCCTTAAGTTGAATGATAATATAAGGTGAAGGAAATATAATGAGTTATTTGCGTTATAATTCACAGTTATGAAAAAATCACCTAGTATGTTATACCGTATACAACTTTTCTTATACTATATATAGTATAGTACACTTGTACTATAGTATCATAAAAGTTGTGGCTTGTAACGTTTGATAATTATTCGTGAAATATGGATGTTGATTTAGAAGGTATAACAAATATATGTTAAAAGTTAGTAGGTTAACCTACTAGGAATTCCTAGTTAACCTTACTACTTGAATTTCTTACTGGTCGGCTTCGAGGATATTTATGTTAATTATAGGGGATATATATATATATATAGGATGTAGGGTTAACGACATTAAAACGATATATCGTCACCTGGTAGTGAGTTTCTCGCGGGATATGCATGAATGAGTATATTTTGGTGTCGAGTGATGTAGGAAGGATGAATCGGAAGGGATATGATGTTTCAATAATGGAGAGAAGATCACGTTAGAGATCAGATGTAAGAACTACTCTACATGGGTTTGTTTCTAATATATCACGAGTTAATTAAAGTAGTATTATAATATGGGGTGGCTTAATGTACATTATGCGTATATATATATATATATATACTGCTAGGAATTTCAGAGGTAATAGATGAGAAATATAATCTAGTTGATTTATATGATATCTAGGTCGAGGCAGGAGGGGTATGGTATTTATGGTTGCTGGTATTTGTGGGAGCCTCCCGCTAGGAGGTACTTGATTATAAGTATATATAGTTGTGATGAAGTGGGTAAATTAGGAGAGTATTGTAGGAGGATAGTAGGTAAATGAATGCGTTTGGGATAAGGTTTACCTCTAAGCAGATTACCTATTTCCTACCTTTAGTGTATTACCTATATGCAGTGATGGGCAGGATCGCGATCATTTATCGGCGATCCGATCCGGATCGGGATATGGTACGCAAGCGAGGATCGGGATCGGCAAAGAATCGGATAACGAATGGAGGATCCGGATCGGGAAAAGGATAGGGATCGGCGATCCCGATCCATACAAAAAGGATCGGTGCCCATCATTGAATATACGATACTCTAATAGAATTATATTAATTTATAAGAATATTAACAATATTTTAGTATTGTATTATTACATTGATATGATATTGTATTGATAAATATATTTTATTATATTTTAGTAGATATTTGTATCCAATGCAGTGCATTTATATAAGAATTTCCAATAAAAACTGGTGTTAGACAAGGATGTCTACTCTCACCAACTATGTTTAATATATTTTTAGAATATATAATGCAAAACGCACTTTGCTGTCATAATGGAACAATAAAAATTAACGGAAGACTAATTACTAACTTAAGGTTTGCTGATGATATTGGCGGTCTTGCTGGTTCGGAAGATGAAAAGATATCTCTAGAAAATAAAATATCAGAGGCAGCAAGTAAATTTTGTATTAAATCCAACTAAAACCAAATTGATATTAAATGATATACCTGCAACCTAGATATCATAAACCAGAACGAACATATTGAGACAGTTAACCACTTCAAATATCTAGGATCAATAATTGATGAACACGGTTCCAGAAAAGAAATATTAGCTAGAGCAGTACAGGCAAATCAAGTATGCAGCAACCTGAAAGTAATATGGAATGACAGACACATTATATGGGATAAAAGCTAATGCTTATGAACTCTTTAGTGACATCAATCTTTCTATATGCATGTGAAACATGGATGCTAACTGCTGAACCAGAAACTAGGATAAGAACATTTGAAACAAAGAAATTCCGCAAATTACTTGGTGTTACATATAAGGACAGAATAGCAAATGACGAAATCAGAGCCAGAATATCGCTATACAGACTTACTAACAATCGTTAAACGACGAAAATTAACATTATATGGTCATGTGACACGGTCAGAAGGACTTGTCAAACTAATCCTACAAGTAAATGTAAAGGACGGATACGTTGTGGTCGACCTAGTAAGATGTGGATCGACAACATCAAAGAATGGACAGACAAAAGTTTGGGAGAAACCCAACGGATGGCTCCCAACAGGAAGGAAGGGAAAATATTTGTTATGAAGAAGTCGCGCCCCCACGGCTACAAACGCTAAAGGACCAAGGTTACACGGTTATCTTACTATATCCCTGATATATCCTTATTAGTATTATCAACACTGACATATCATTTTAACCAGGATATACGTTTATGCTGGACAATTTTAATTTGAAAATGAGTGATCATTAATGTGTAGCCCACCTACTTATAATCCTTATACAAGCTTATAATAACCTACACATTTCCGCTTTACCTGTTTATCTATTCTTTACCTGAATTATAGATATATTCTAGTTAATATATAATAATTATCATAATGTAGGATATATGGTCATGTTAAATGTAATATATTATTATTGATTAGAGTGAAATATCAAGACCTCCTATATTAATGGTTATACCGTGAACGATGTAATAGGAGGTCTTGGAAATATCAGGGATTTTCCAGGTAATATCAAAGGGCTTTGGTAATATACGTTTATATAATCCTTTGTAAATATTCTAATAGACTATTAGCAAAGCCCTTTGCTTTCCTTTGCAAAGGGCTTTGCTATTAGTAATAGTCTTATTATATATTACTGTATATAATGTTATATATTATTGTCTAGTGTAATATATTCTAATAATCACATTATAATATCACAGTATGAGTAATCGACATATGTTAATATATTATAGACCTATGATAATTTGTGAAATTATCTAGATTTAAATTGTCTATATTTTTAAATAATTTTTTAAATAATTAAAAATCACAGAATAATAATAGTTAATCACAGAAATATAATTGTTACCATAATAATAATTATTGATAATAACTTTTAAAATTTTGAATTTAAATTTATTTTATTTGAAAATAAATAATCTTTAATTTAATAGTAAAGATCACCATATTAGTAGATTTCTTACGTTATACTAATGTCTGTTTTTAAATGGAAATTAGTAAGATATGCTAGATATTATGTAATTATCGATGATATAAAAGACAAAAATAATTCGGATTTAGCTAAATGGAAAGTTAGATTTTTAAATAATTTATTTAAAATTTAAAATGTATTAAAAGAAATATTAAAAAATGTAACCGATATTATATATATTAAGAATATATAGTATATTATATAGTTTATATATTATATAATACAGTATCGAGTTATTATTATAATAATTATACAAAAAGAAAGCATTTTTAAAATGATTTTATATTTAAATAATAGTAAAAATGTATAACTATTTAATATTATATTAAATATACATTTAAATATACATTAAATTAATATATAGATTATTATAATCATTAATCATTATATATCTCAGATATTATCTGGAATAAATAGTAATCACATATCAAATTTGTATTAATAAATAAATTATAATATATCTTTGGATCAAATTAACTTTACGATCAACGGACAAATTCGACAGAAATCGATGTCCGTCGATCGTAAAGTTAATTTGATTGTAGGTAATATTGTAGTTTAGCATATACTATTAATTGTATGATCGACGGACATATATGTCCGTCGAATAATTATATAATATTATATTATATTTATTATAAACACATAAGTTGAATACACATTCATAGATTCATACTCTAAATTAACATACTTAACATACCGATATTATTTAAATATCATAAGCGCCCTCTATAGTTGAACTATGTATAGGATTGTTTAAAAATTGTTCCTTTAGTTGAGATAGTTTCTTCATTAGATAATAAATAAAAATAATTTTTAAATATATCAAAAAAAAACAAGCATATTCTCTGTAATTTGGCAAGCTCCACCAGTACGTAATGGTCTTGATAAATAATACAAAAATAATTGTTAACCTTACACTTATAAAAAATAAAATCTATAATAATAAATTATAAAAACTAATCAAATAAGATTATTTAACCTGACTTTTTATTCATTGATGAATATTTGTTACTATATAACATCATAAATGTTTTGATTAACTTTTTTAAGCACATTTTTATTTATTAAAAAACAATTGAAATTAAATATTATATTTTTTTTTACATCTTTTGACAATATTAGTGTCTACTTTATAAATAAAAAATAAGTGTATTAAATTACTTAAATAAACTTATTAAATTACAATATAACCTTGTCATTGTATATCTATTATATTAATATAGACAGACTTAAAAATAAAAAATTAATATTTGTTATTTTTTATATTTTTATTTATTTCTTATTATACTATTTGATTATTATTAGATTTTTTTAATAAACATATTATTTTTTACTATTTTTTCTATATTATAAAATGTTGTTTCAAAATATATTTCATATATTTCTATTTAATTGTATATTGAAACCGTGTAATAAAATGATAATTGTCTCGATTAACATTAATTGTTCTATAATTTAAACGGTTTAACCTGATAATAATAATGTTTTATTAAAACCCATCAATTATATTTAGATCCCTTACTATTCATTTATATATATATATATATATATATAATCATCATCATCATATTACATTTTCAGTAATCGTATTAATTGTATGTTAATTTAATATATCTTATTGAAAAGTTAATAATATTCTAATTTAAATAAAACTGATAATATTGTATTCTAACTATACATTAATTCTCTATATCGTAAATACGTTTTAGAATCATTATTTGTCGTCGTTATAATTTAAATATAAAACGTCGATCAAATAACGCATATAAACGTATATACGTCATGCTACGTACATCGTAGAGTAGTCGTCGACACCAACAATCTAACCGCTACCCTCACCCTCACGCAGTACTATGAATCACCCAAGCATTGCATCTATCTGGCGATCATAGATAGCAGTCATCTGATCATCTCCGTAGACGACACCATACACGTTAGTAGCGTACCCTAGCTAGGGGTGCTGCAACATGGCGGTACAGGGGAGGGGATATGTCACCCCCACTTTAAAATCTAGGGGGACTTCCTATGTATTGGTCCCACCTCACTTTTACAACAACATTTATTTTCATTGATTGGTCCCCCCTACATACAAAATCGTTCAAGCACCCCTAGCCCTTGACTACCTATTACCGGTAGTATAGTAGTATCTACCATGTCGTCTTTGTCATAGGTTATACAAATGGTTGCTTGCCTTATGATTAACTACTACTACTACTACTACTAATGTTGTCGTATCTACCATGTCGTGGGTGATGCATATAGTAGATGCCCTACGAGTCGCAAGTTACGACTGACTACTACAAGTATAGTCGTAATGACTGTATTATCGAGGATATGCATTAATAATGTACCCTGCGCCTGAACAAAAGCCCTACCTATTACTACAAGTCGTAGCGGCAGTAATGTGGAGGGGGATTCGTGTAGGTAGCCTTCCCTTCACCTGATTACTACTAGCATCGCCGTAATATCATACAACTTCGTCTGAACATAACCCAACCACTAATACTACTACTAGCATACTACAACTATTAATACTATACATACTACAACTACTACTACTACTACTACTACTAGCCCCTACATACTACTATTAATACTATCATTACCATAATATGATACAACTTCATCTGAACATAACACACCCCATACATACTACTACTACACCATACTGAATGTGTATATTTCCTATACTAACCCCTACTCACTACTCCTAATAATAGTATCACCGCATGTATCATCTACTTAACACCCACCCCCTACCTACCGATTATTACCGTAATCACAATCAACCCGACAGGAGAATCACTTATTGAACAACGCTGACAAGTGGTTTAAAGGAGTCAGTAAGGGGGACAGCCTACTGATTATCCAGAAGATTCAGGTTCAGATGGCGATGATTCACTATTAAATGAATCATTATTAACCTATACCCGCTGCTCAGTATGATTGTCGCACTTATTAAGAACACACCTATATATTGAACAATAATTAAGTCTATTCTATTATAATAGATGATAATTGATAATACTGATAGATGATAATTGATAAATGATATAACTGATAATTATATAATTATCAGTAACTATTGCATAGAATGCGAGTGAATATTTTTTATTTAAGAACAACAATTTCTATCTAGTATACGATAGTGTAGTCGATAATTGTTGTTAAACCCCCTTATTGTTGCTATGATATGTATATCTCATATAATAAGCTAGTGTAGTCTATTATCATTGCCCCCCATTGATATATTTCGCCTCTTAATAAGTTAGTGTATTCTATTATCGTTGTCAAAGCCCCTATTGCTGTGACAAATATCTCTCGTACAATAAGCTAGTACATTCTATTATCGTTGTTAAGTCGCACCCTCGCCACCAGGAGGACACGCGCCGATATCGCGTCCAGTTCCTGAACACTCGGGAGCACGCGGGTATCGTACACTGTAACCAGTGCGTCGCTATGCTGGCTCACTATCTGCCCGTGAAGACTGTCGCGGTGGACGGCACTACTGCTACTGACGACGGGCCCAGTTGTAAGGTTCGCTTGACACCGCTCAGTTATGTCAAAGATGGGCGCTAAGGGGGGTGTACAGTGTACAGTGTACACACCACCGTTAGCATCGAGCACAGTGATTTGTTACTGCACTCGATGCTCGGTGTAAATTATTATTGGTGTTCAGATAGCAGCATCGAGTACTGCGAGTGCGGCGACTTGTTACTGCGCTTGTTACTGGACTCGATGCTAGCGGTGTGTACACGGCTTAAGGAAACGTATAATACTTCGGCGATATTGTGCAATTTGATTTTGTACACATAAATGGACGGCACCACTTATATAGAGTCAATTTTCCGAACAAATATGTTATTTATAATGTTAATTCGTATTAAATTAATCACTTTTAAAATGTAAAATAATGTTTTAAATTATTATTATATACGATGAAAACCAAGCGTTCATTATTAATATATAACAAAGCAATAGGGGATGTGGTGGTTTTAAACTCTATACATATCTATGTGGCGAGTAAAATCTAATTTATAGATGATGTAATACAATAGAGCAATGGAAACATTGTTGTATAGAAACTGTGTCAAACCTAAATATATTTCAGTGATATCGACACTACTGCTAGCAGTTGGATGCCTGAATATTAATCACGTTGCGTAGATACAGAGTGTTATAACTTTGCTTCAAAATCTTTGATATTAATATATATATACATGTATTTTAATATACAAATATTTGTATTTCATAATAAATATAACTATTTAGTAATAAATATATTTTAATATAGTCTAAAGAAATATTATCTAAAGAAGAAATTCCGATTAATAAATTAAGTGAGGTAAGTAATCATATATATAAATGAATGTTATTTATTTATTCATGCGATTTAACTAAATAAATATTGATATTTTAGTTATTAGTAATAACTTATTACTTGCATTTTCTTAAATTATATAAACATTAAAAGTATATATATTTACATAACCAGGTGTCTAAAATTTATATTTATAATTTATAATTAATATATTTGAGTTTTTTTTAAATATTCAATATTTATATTATTCAGAATAAATATAAAATGTATTCCTTTAGTAATACATAACAATATCACTAATATCACAGATGATGACATGTCACACAATGAATAGTCTCCCTATGTTATATAATGAAACAATAGATAATGGTGAAATGGATAGGTAAGTACAAATAAAATCTGTTATATTTACAATGGAGATAATCATTATTTTCTATTTATTTCTATAAGTAATATATATATATATATATATTATTTATTATTTCAAAAAACTATAATACTAATTATATGCAATTTTATTAAGATATTGTCCCATTTCAGATTTATAAGACTATGTTTGACTGATAGTAGTTTTCCAAATTTCGTACGTCAAGTCGAAAATAGACTGAAAAAATTCAAAGATTTGTAATATATGATTTATTATAACAGCGATGATAATTTCTAATTATATAACAAACACACGTGAACAACAGATACACATTAGCACCGATGTCATCATATTACAGTAATAACAATACATAATGTACATGAAACCAGCTCAACAATAAAATTAAGGAATTATTTGTAAAATAATTGCGCTAATAAAAATATTATTATTATTTATATATTATTAATAAATATTATTCGAATATATAGTGTATCGTGATAAAATATTGGATATGGATTTTCTTTAATTATCATTAGTTATAATATATAATAATGGTATATAAATAAATGTATAGATTTTATATTATAATAAATATAAGTAATTATATATATATATATATATATATATATATATATATACATTTATATAGAATAAATATTTCATAAAATTATATGAAAATAAATTACAGAATTATTGAAATTGTTGATAATCATTATAATCATTGATTTACAGTGTAACAACAAAGATGTACAGATATTTTGAACACTTTCTATGGTATTTTAATATATCATTAATATAGATGGTGATGATACCAGATTTTAATATCAATGAAATTTCAATATTCATAAATATATAATAAAAATAATATAACGCATATTTTTAAATTAAACAGTTACATAGTAAACAATCTATCGAAACGGAACTAAATTGGAATGTCATGCGAATAAGGAGTGTTATAGTACGGTGGTTGTAACTATACGAGAGACCAGACTTAATATCAATACCATGATAATAATATCACGAATAGGTGGAATGTATGTAGATGATAACGAAAGAATTAAATATTATAAATAGAGCTCTATATTCTGTTAAACAATGCGGAAACATTGTACGCGGCATCGCTGGTTATCTCTAAGGGCGAGGCAATCGTGTATAGCATTGTAGCGGTGGCTGTCAGTGTGGGTACAATGGCTTCTCGTTCCCAAGGCATTATCTTATCTAACATTACGATTTCTGAAATATAATAATGTATAATTAAGTTAAATATTAGTTATAATAAATATATATATGTACATTAAGTGGAAATAAGTTTAATATGAATTAAAATAATTCATATAATATATAATATTTTGTATTACATAACATATTCCCAATTATTCTATATATAATTAATATATGGAATAAATAGTATAATATCATATATATATATATATATATATATATATAGTAGATATACCATATAAATATTTAATAAGAATATAACTACATTATTATCTCTCACGATAATATAGCGTAGGTTTACACCGACCATAGAACGACGTAACGCCGTCGTAAACAACGGCAAACAGGAAGTAGATGGGTATCAGTAACTCGAAGTAGCGCATCCACGTCGATAAAGGCACTAGGACGCGTATATTTCTGTGGAGGTGAACGAGTGTTCGATTAGAGATTGTCAGTGGTTTATTTACTAATGAGGCGACTAACACATCGGATACGCGTAGGATAGCTTTATATAATAGTTATAATATTTAATACTATTCTTAGTATATAATAATTATTATTGATATTAATCTATAATAATTATTTGTTAGATATTTATTACCTATAATAAAACGAATTTTAATAAAATATACAATCTTAGCTCTTCTTAGTTCCGATATAAGGTTTACCTCTCTAATATTGTCACCGTGGATAAGACTGCACTATGAAGTAAATGAGCACACGTGTGTGTGTGTGTGTGTGTGTGTGTGTGTGTGTATGTTACCACTAGTGATTTTAATGTACCACAACAGTGGAACATGGCTGCTATAGCATATGATAGATTTATCTATCTTGTAAGAGAGTTGTCGGGGTATGCTTGACGTGGAGATCACAATGATGCTCGCGATGTATAGTAATGTATTATGTCTATCAGTGTTGGCTAATGGCTCTAGTAAAAGTTGTAGAAAATCTATAATAGTGAATAAAGTTAATTTTATCAAAACAATAATACGATTAAATGGTGATACGGTTATACTTCACTAATCTTCCTTCCTCGAAATGTTGTCTAAATAATATGAAATTATACCTGGCCATGAATTAGAACTAAGTAAAGAGATATATTCTGACTTGTTCCGTTGATTTTTAACAAAGGTACGAGGTATATTTATAAAATATTTGATTTAAAAAAGTAAACTTTCCACCACAATGCAATATCATAAAGCATTAGTCGAGCGTAGTATAAGTTGTGCATAGATTATAATCAGTTATTATTTTAAAAGTTTACCACTTAACAAATACATAGTACACTGATATCCGTACACCTAATTGTATTACGTAGGTGATATTCATAATCTATTTGCAACATATTAAAGTAAATACTTATATTATACCAAAAGTATACCCTAATATAGGTGCGATATAATAGGTCGGATCACTGTAACCTATATTGACCCCTGGAGGCCTGGCGGATCATCAGGTAGACAAACAGTCCCGCCTCTAGGTTGATGAACAACGAAGCTATCTTCTCCAGCATCGACTCGAAGCTCTGTTGCGATGAATGGGTGTAGCGTGGGGCTATTAGTGGGGTAACTAAGTTACTTAGTTAGGGGTTATTAGTGGGTAACTAGGTTACGTAGTTAGGGGTGTACTAGCCTATCTAAGTACTAGCGGGGGGTTACCAAGCTATGGAGCTACTGATGGATTTATGAGGAACCTAGTAAGGGGTTTAAGAGGTAGCTACTAAGGGGTTTAAGAGGTAGTTCCTAAGGGGTTTACGAGGTAGTTACTCTGGGGCTAACTTTAGGGTTCAGTGTAGTCACGAGGAAGATTATCATGAACACGCACAGAGAGAGCATACTTCTAGCAAAACTGTACGAAAGTGATAGAATAGTACACATAATGTATTCACTCGTGTGCATGTGAGCGGCTATCAGCTTTGATAAACACAATATAATAGCTAGATGAAATAATGAATCAATATTAAATAATGATTCAGTATTTCATTGCGATGCATTATTAATATGATACCGAAACTTTTATTTATGAAATGACGTGTTATATATTTTAGTAAAATAAATACTTACAGGTTAAGAATTCTGTTTCGGCTTTACTACGATTAGCATTAAAAGTTAACTAATACCTATTAATATACAACATAATATTGTTTGATAACTATTGTTACGCTATGTTGCTACACTTATACTAGTGCAGTGGTACTACTTTAGTAACCTTTCAGTGAACACATATCTACAAACACCCGTCCGCTTAGAAACGCTGACTTTCTCCTTCCACGTTCTCCATAGGTGTTCAATCCAGCCGGATACTGTGTGAATAGTGCATCGATATTTACTTAATTATTGTAAATATATTATATAATTAGTTATATAACATGTGTTATTTATTGAATATTGTGGAATTAAATTCAAATTCTAAATATTAAATAAAATTTAATATATTTTCTCTGAAAAAAATAAAATTAAAAAAAATTATAATATTCAAAACTTGTAATTCAAGGCTAGAAACGTTTACATTAAGAATGATATTATATTTCAATCAAATAGTAGTTTTTGATATAAATAACATATATTACTAATATCAATGTTTATAAATTAATTAAAAATAAATAATTTACAGGTATATTCAAACAAATTTGTGGATAATTTATTATATAAAAATATTTTAAATGTAGTGTATATTTTATATTAATTTTATATTTTATATATTAATTATTATTAATTATAAAAATAATCAACATAATTTATATACATAAAAGTTATCTTCAAATTTATAAAAATTATATTATCTTCAGTTATAATAAAAGGTTAATATTTTAAAAATAGTATATGCTATAATTATATTAATTATATTATAAGACAAATGTACCGTTAAATACTCTAATCTCATATATCTTTTCTACATATATTATCATTTGTCTATCACGTCTATAGTAAATGAAATAGTGTTTATTCAAAGACTATCACACCTTTTAGATGTTTTAATTGTTCAAGAAATAAGAAACTATCAAGTAAAATGGAAGTAAAAATTAGTATTTAATATCGTAATATTATTAACAGTATCTCATTGTTACTTATTTTCTGTAATGGAAATTGGGTATATTTAATAAGTAAATTTCTGTACAAATATTTAATATATATATATATTTATAGTAGAATATATTTTTATAGAAAGATCACATACAAAATATTATTTAATTGGACATAGCGGTCTAACGAGTGTGATGCATCGCTGAGCCTATAGTGAGGTAGGACACCGAGATGCTGATCATGATGAACACTTCCACCAGTACGGCGACCCAGTCGTACTTGGGGTACAGGTGGTGGATTATCTGTAGGAGGGCGAGGGGGGTACAGGTGGTGGATTATCTGTAGGAGGGGGGGTACAGGTGGTGGATTATCTGTAGGGGGGGGGGGTACAGGTGGTGGATTATCTGTAGGAGGTGGGGGGTACAGTGGGTGGATTATCTGTAGGAGGGGGGGGGTACAGGTGGTGGATTATCTGTAGGAGGGGGGGTACAGGTGGTGGATTATCTGTAGGAGGGGGGGGGTACAGGTGGTGGATTATCTGTAGGAGGAGGGGGGGTACAGGTGGTGGATTATCTGTAGGAGGGAGGGGGTACAGGTGGTGGATTATCTGTAGGAGGGAGGGAGGGGGGTACAGGTGGTGGATTATCTGTAGGGGGGCGGGGGGGTACAGGTAGTGGATTATCTGTAGGAGGGGGGGGGTATAGGTGGTGGATTATCTGTAGGAGGGAGGGGGGGTACAGGTGGTGGATTATCTGTAGGAGGGAGGGGGGGGGTACAGGTGGTGGATTATCTGTAGGAGGGGGGGGTATAGGTGGTGGATTATCTGTAGGAGGGAGGGGGGGTACAGGTGGTGGATTATCTGTAGGAGGGAGGGGGGGGTACAGGTGGTGGATTATCTGTAGGAGGGAGGGGGGGGCGTATAGGTGGTGGATTATCTGTAGGAGGGAGGGGGTACAGGTAGTGGATTATCTGTAGGAGGGGGGGGGGTACAGGTGGTGGATTATCTGTAGGAGGGGGGGGGTACAGGTGGTGGATTATCTGTAGGAGGGGGGGGGTATAGGTGGTGGATTATCTGTAGGAGGGAGGGGGGGTACAGGTGGTGGATTATCTGTAGGAG
This sequence comes from Osedax fenrisi, assembly GCA_964019155.1. Taxonomy (NCBI): domain Eukaryota; kingdom Metazoa; phylum Annelida; class Polychaeta; order Sabellida; family Siboglinidae; genus Osedax; species Osedax fenrisi. Next base: position 63,028,866 of record OZ025241.1, on the reverse strand, counting down.
GGAGGGAGGGGGGTACAGGTGGTGGATTATCTGTAGGAGGGCGGGGGTACAGGTGGTGGATTATCTGTAGGAGGGAGGGGGGGTACAGGTGGTGGATTATCTGTAGGGGGGGGGTATAGGTGGTGGATTATCTGTAGGGGGGGGGGTACAGGGGGTGGATTATCTGTAGGGGGGGGGGGGGGTACAGGTGATGGATTATCTGTAGGAGGAGAGGGGGGTACAGGTGGTGGATTATCTGTAGGAGGGAGGGGGGGTACAGGTGGTGGATTATCTGTAGGGGGGGGTATAGGTGGTGGATTATCTGTAGGAGGGAGGGGGGGGTACAGGTGGTGGATTATCTGTAGGAGGGGGGGGGTATAGGTGGTGGATTATCTGTAGGAGGGGGGGGGTACAGGTGGTGGATTATCTGTAGGAGGGAGGGGGGGGGTACAGGTAGTGGATTATCTGTAGGAGGGGGGGGTATAGGTGGTGGATTATCTGTAGGAGGGGAGGGGGTACAGGTGGTGGATTATCTGTAGGAGGGGAGGGGGGTACAGGTGATGGATTATCTGTAGGGGGGGGTACAGGTGATGGATTATCTGTAGGAGGGGAGGGGGGGGTACAGGTGGTGGATTATCTGTAGGAGGGAGGGGGTATAGGTGGTGGATTATCTGTAGGAGGGAGGGGGGGGTACAGGTGGTGGATTATCTGTAGGAGGGAGGGGGGGGGGTACAGGTGGTGGATTATCTGTAGGAGGGAGGGGGTACAGGTAGTGGATTATCTGTAGGAGGGAGGGGGTGTAGGTGGTGGATTATCTGTAGTAGGGAGGGGGTACATGTGGTGGATTATCTGTAGGAGGGAGGGGGTACAGGTAGTGGATTATCTGTAGGAGGGAGGGGGTGTAGGTGGTGGATTATCTGTAGTAGGGAGGGGGTACATGTGGTGGATTATCTGTAGGAGGGAGGGGGTATAGGTGGTGGATTATCTGTAGGAGGGAGGGGGGGGGGTACAGGTGGTGGATTATCTGTAGGAGGGAGGGGGTACAGGTAGTGGATTATCTGTAGGAGGGAGGGGGTGTAGGTGGTGGATTATCTGTAGTAGGGAGGGGGTACATGTGGTGGATTATCTGTAGGAGGGAGGGGGTACATGTGGTGGATTATCTGTAGGAGGGAGGGGGTATAGGTGGTGGATTATCTGTAGGAGGGAGGGGGGGGTACAGGTGGTGGATTATCTGTAGGAGGGAGGGGGGGGTACAGGTGGTGGATTATCTGTAGGGGGGAGGGGGGGTACAGGTGGTGGATTATCTGTAGGAGGGGGGGGTACAGGTGGTGGATTATCTGTAGGGGGGGGGGTATAGGTGGTGGATTATCTGTAGGAGGGAGGGGGGGTACATGTGGTGGATTATCTGTAGGAGGGGGGGGGGTACAGGTGGTGGATTATCTGTAGGAGGGGGGGGGGTATAGGTGGTGGATTATCTGTAGGAGGGGGGGGTACAATTGGTGGATTATCTGTAGGGGGGGGTACAGGTGGTGGGTTATCTGTAGGAGGGAGGGGGGGGTACAGGTGGTGGATTATCTGTAGGAGGGGGTACAGGTGGTGGATTATCTGTAGGAGGGGGGGGGGGTACATGTGGTGGATTATCTGTAGGAGGGAGGGGGGGGTACAGGTGGTGGATTATCTGTAGGGGGGGGTACAGGGGGTGGATTATCTGTAGGAGGGGGGGGGTACAGGTGGTGGATTATCTGTAGGAGGGAGGGAGGGGGTACAGGTGGTGGATTATCTGTAGGAGGGAGGGGGGGTACAGGTGGTGGATTATCTATAGGGGGGGGGGGTACAGGTGGTGGATTATCTGTAGGGGGGGTACAGGGGGTGGATTATCTGTAGGAGGGGGGGTATAGGTGGTGGATTATCTGTAGGAGGGAGGGGGGGTACAGGTGGTGGATTATCTGTAGGAGGGGGGGTATAGGTGGTGGATTATCTGTAGGAGGGGGGGGGGTACAGGTGGTGGATTATCTGTAGGAGGGAGGGGGGGGGTACAGGTGGTGGATTATCTGTAGGAGGGGGGGTATAGGTGGTGGATTATCTGTAGGAGGGAGGGGGGGGTACAGGTGGTGGATTATCTGTAGGAGGGAGGGGGGGTAAAGGTGGTGGATTATCTGTAGGGGGGCGGGGGTACAGGTGGTGGATTATCTGTAGGAGGGGGGGGGGGTACATGTGGTGGATTATCTGTAGGAGGGAGGGGGGGTACAGGTGGTGGATTATCTGTAGGAGGGGGGGGGGTACAGGGGGTGGATTATCTGTAGGAGGGGGGGTATAGGTGGTGGATTATCTGTAGGAGGGAGGGGGGGGTACAGGTGGTGGATTATCTGTAGGAGGGAGGGGGTACAGGTGGTGGATTATCTGTAGGAGGGGGGTGGGGGTTACAGGTGGTGGATTATCTGTAGGAGGGAGGGGGTACAGGTGGTGGATTATCTGTAGGAGGGAGGGGGGGTATAGGTGGTGGATTATCTGTAGGAGGGGGGGGGTACAGGTGGTGGATTATCTGTAGGAGGGAGGGGGGGTACAGGTGGTGGATTATCTGTAGGAGGGGGGGGCGGGGGGTACAGGGGGTGGATTATCTGTAGGAGGGAGGGGGGGTACAGGTGGTGGATTATATGTAGGAGGGAGGGGGTACAGGTGGTGGATTATCTGTAGGAGGGGGGGGGTACAGGTGGTGGATTATCTGTAGGAGGGGGGGGGTACAGGTGGTGGATTATCTGTAGGAGGGAGGGGGGGTACAGGTGGTGGATTATCTGTAGGGGGGGGTACAGGTGGTGGATTATCTGTAGGAGGGAGGGGGGGGGTACAGGTGGTGGATTATCTGTAGGAGGGGGTACAGGTGGTGGATTATCTGTAGGAGGGGGGGGGGGTACAGGTGGTGGATTATCTGTAGGAGGGAGGGGGGGTACAGGTGGTGGATTATCTGTAGGAGGGGGGGGGTACAGGTGGTGGATTATCTGTAGGAGGGGGGGGGGTACAGGTGGTGGATTATCTGTAGGAGGGGGGGGGGTACAGGTGGTGGATTATCTATAGGAGGGAGGGGGGGTACAGGTGGTGGATTATCTGTAGGAGGGGGGGGGTACAGGTGGTGGATTATCTGTAGGAGGGGGGGGGTACAGGTGGTGGATTATCTGTAGGAGGGAGGGGGGGGGTACAGGTGGTTGATTATCTGTAGGAGGACGGGGGGGGGTACAGGTGGTGGATTATCTGTAGGTGGGTGGGGGGGGTACAGGGGGTGGATTATCTGTAGGAGGGAGGGGGTACAGGGGGTGGATTATCTGTAGGAGGGAGGGGGGGGTACAGGTGGTGGATTATCTGTAGGAGGGGGGGGGGTACAGGTGGTGGATTATCTGTAAGGGGGGGGGTACAGGTGGTGGATTATCTGTAGGGGGGGGGGGTACAGGTGGTGGATTATCTGTAGGGGGGGGTACAGGTGGTGGATTATCTGTAGGAGGGGGGGGGGTACAGGTGGTGGATTATCTGTAGGAGGGGGTACAGGTGGTGGATTATCTGTAGGAGGGAGGGGGGGGTACAGGTGGTGGATTATCTGTAGGAGGGGGGGGGTACAGGTGGTGGATTATCTGTAAGAGGGGGGGGCGGGGGGTACAGGGGGTGGATTATCTGTAGGAGGGAGGGGGGGTACAGGTGGTGGATTATCTGTAGGAGGGGGGGTACAGGTGGTGGATTATCTGTAGGGAGGGGGGGATACAGGTGGTGGATTATCTGTAGGAGGGAGGGGGGGTACAGGTGATGGATTATCTGTAGGAGGGAGGGGGGGTACAGGTGGTGGATTATCTGTAGGGGGGGGTATAGGTGGTGGATTATCTGTAAGAGGGGGGGCGGGGGGTACAGGGGGTGGATTATCTGTAGGAGGGAGGGGGGGTACAGGTGGTGGATTATCTGTAGGAGGGGGGGTACAGGTGGTGGATTATCTGTAGGGAGGGGGGGATACAGGTGGTGGATTATCTGTAGGAGGGAGGGGGGGTACAGGTGATGGATTATCTGTAGGAGGGAGGGGGGGTACAGGTGGTGGATTATCTGTAGGGGGGGGGTATAGGTGGTGGATTATCTGTAAGAGGGGGGGGCGGGGGGTACAGGGGGTGGATTATCTGTAGGAGGGAGGGGGGGTACAGGTGATGGATTATCTGTAGGAGGGAGGGGGGGTACAGGTGGTGGATTATCTGTAGGGGGGGTATAGGTGGTGGATTATCTGTAAGAGGGGGGGACGGGGGGTACAGGGGGTGGATTATCTGTAGGAGGGAGGGGGGGTACAGGTGGTGGATTATCTGTAGGAGGGGGGGTACAGGTGGTGGATTATCTGTAGGAGGGGGGGGGTACAGGTGGTGGATTATCTGTAGGAGGGGGGGGGGGTACAGGTGGTGGATTATCTGTAGGAGGGCGGGGGGGGGGTACAGGTGGTGGATTATCTGTAGGTGGGTGGGGGGGTACAGGTGGTGGATTATATGTAGGAGGGCGGGGGTACAGGTGGTGGATTATCTGTAGGAGGACGAGGGGGGGTACAGGTGGTGGATTATCTGTAGGAGGGAGGGGGTACAGGGGGTGGATTATCTGTAGGAGGGAGGGGGTACAGGTGGTGGATTATCTGTAGGAGGGCGAGGGGGGGTACAGGTGGTGGATTATCTGTAGGGAGGGGGGGATACAGGTGGTGGATTATCTGTAGGAGGGAGGGGGGGTACAGGTGATGGATTATCTGTAGGAGGGAGGGGGGGTACAGGTGGTGGATTATCTGTAGGGGGGGGGTATAGGTGGTGGATTATCTGTAAGAGGGGGGGGCGGGGGGTACAGGGGGTGGATTATCTGTAGGAGGGAGGGGGGGTACAGGTGATGGATTATCTGTAGGAGGGAGGGGGGGTACAGGTGGTGGATTATCTGTAGGGGGGGTATAGGTGGTGGATTATCTGTAAGAGGGGGGGGCGGGGGGTACAGGGGGTGGATTATCTGTAGGAGGGAGGGGGGGTACAGGTGGTGGATTATCTGTAGGAGGGCGAGGGGGTACAGGTGGTGGATTATCTGTAGGAGGGGGGGGGGTACAGGTGGTGGATTATCTGTAGGGGGAGGGGGGTACAGGTGGTGGACTATCTGTAGGAGGGGGGGGGGGTACAGGGGGTGGATTATCTGTAGGAGGGAGGGGGGGTACAGGTGGTGGATTATCTGTAGGAGGGGGGGGGGTACAGGTGGTGGATTATCTGTAGGAGGGCGAGGGGGGGTACAGGTGGTGGATTATCTGTAGGAGGGCGAGGGGGGGTACAGGTGGTGGATTATCTGTAGGAGGGCGGGGGGGGGGTACAGGTGGTGGATTATCTGTAGGTGGGTGGGGGGGGTACAGGTGGTGGATTATATGTAGGAGGGCGGGGGTACAGGTGGTGGATTATCTGTAGGAGGGAGGGGGGGGTACAGGTGGTGGATTATCTGTAGGAGGGAGGGGGTACAGGGGGTGGATTATCTGTAGGAGGGAGGGGGTACAGGTGGTGGATTATCTGTAGGAGGGCGAGGGGGGGTACAGGTGGTGGATTATCTGTAGGAGGGGAGGGGGTACAGGGGGTGGATTATCTGTAGGAGGGAGGGGGCACAGGTGGTGGATTATCTGGAGGGGGGGGGGTACAGGTGGTGGATTATCTGTAGGAGGGAGGGGGGGGTACAGGTGGTGGATTATCTGTAGGGGAGGGGGGGGGGTACAGGTGGTGGATTATCTGTAGGGGGGGGTACAGTTGGTGGATTATCTGTAGGAGGGCGGGGGGGGTACAGGTGGTGGATTATCTGTAGGAGGGGGGTGGGGGTTACAGGTGGTGGATTATCTGTAGGAGGGGGGGGGGTACAGGTGGTGGATTATCTGTAGGTGGGTGGGGGGGGTACAGGTGGTGGATTATATGTAGGAGGGCGGGGGGATACAGGTGGTGGATTATCTGTAGGGGGGGGGTACAGGTGGTGGATTATCTGTAGGAGGGAGGGTGGGGTACAGGGGGTGGATTATCTGTAGGGGGGGGGTGGGGGGGGTACAGGTGGTGGATTATCTGTAGGAGGGGGGGGGGTTACAGGGGGTGGATTATCTGTAGGAGGGGGGTGGGGGGGGTACAGGGGGTGGATTATCTGTAGGAGGGCGGGGGGGGGGGTACAGGTGGTGGATTATCTGTAGGAGGGGGGGGGGGGGTACAGGTGGTGGATTATCTGTAGGAGGGGGGAGGGGGTTACAGGGGGTGGATTATCTGTAGGAGGGAGGGGGGGGGTACAGGTGGTGGATTATCTGTAGGAGGGGGGTGGGGGTTACAGGGGGTGGATTATCTGTAGGAGGGGGGTGGGGGGGGTACAGGTGGTGGATTATCTGTAGGGGAGGGGGGGTTACAGGTGGTGGATTATCTGTAGGAGGGGGGGGGGGTTACAGGGGGTGGATTATCTGTAGGAGGGGGGTGGGGGGTACAGGGGGTGGATTATCTGTAGGAGGGCGGGGGGGGGGTACAGGTGGTGGATTATCTGTAGGAGGGGGGGGTACAGGTGGTGGATTATCTGTAGGAGGGGGGGGGGGTTACAGGGGGTGGATTATCTGTAGGAGGGGGGTGGGGGGGTACAGGGGGTGGATCATCTGTAGGAGGGCGGGGGGTACAGGTGGTGGATTATCTGTAGGAGGGCGGGGGGTACAGGGGGTGGATTATCTGTAGGAGGGCGGGGGGGGGGTACAGGTGGTGGATTATCTGTAGGAGGGCGGGGGGTACAGGGGGTGGATTATCTGTAGGAGGGGGGGGGGTACAGGAGGTGGATTATCTGTAGGAGGGCGGGGGGGTACAGGTGGTGGATTATCTGTAGGAGGGGGGGGGTACAGGTGGTGGATTATCTGTAAGAGGGGGGGCGGGGGGTACAGGGGGTGGATTATCTGTAGAGGCAACGATTGTAGAATTACGCTAATATAAAGATGTTGCTATACTTACGACTGTTGATTTGTAATTTATTTAAGTAAATTTATAGTCTATAGTCGAAATATATAATCGAAAGTATCAATATGTATTAACGATAACACACTGATCACCACTATTAGCGAACAATAATCGTGATTTTTATAGAATGTTAAGAATGTTGTAAGAAAAGTTGTAAGAAAAAGTACTTTAGATGTTTGCAATTATTTGCAAGTAGTAAATGTAAAAAATTAATAAAATGATTTCCACTATGCCATAGATTTGTAAATCTATATATATATATATATATATATTAGTACTCAATATCGCATGAGATATAATGCATACACATATAGATAAAATGTATTTAACCTAACGGATACAACCTGATAACATTAATAAATTCTCTGTTATAAGTATTCTAAATTAGCATATATATATTTCTACATAAAGTAATTGAAAATTTTCCAAATTTTAAATCAAAAATTTAAAATTAGAATAAAAAAAAACTTAATCTGATCAGAAAAAAACTAATTACATATTTACAATCAGTGCAAAAAAAACTGGTCTAGGAAATATTTATGAAACCCAAACCTCAAAAATCATGTCAACCAGTGTAATGTTTGTAACAATTAATAATTGTCAATTATAACTTTAACAAAACAACATACTAACATTATTATATAAGAACTGTTTAATTAAATAGACATTATTATTAATTAAGTATATAATTTAACTATATTGTATAACTTATATTGTAATACATTATTTTATCTATTTTTAGTTGATTAAATATAATTAATTTTATTCATTATATTGTGCTATATACTTTTGTTATTACTTTATCCATTCATTAAAATATATATAATATATTTTTATAAATATGTGTTTTATTATCATTAATATTTTAAATATAACAGACAAAATGTTTAGTAGAAAAATAATATCATTATAGGCTATGTCTACTTATATTGAAAATGTCAATTAATTATTTCTATTATTCAATGAGATATTGAATTATATTCAATATTTTGAGTAATATATGAAAAAACATTATTTTGTGTAAATGGCATTTATTAAAGATTATTAAATCAGGCTTCAATACTTAATTATTAAAGCAGTAGAAAGATATTTTAAAAACATTTAAATCTGTTGAATTAAAGCAGATTTTAAATCAGAATGTTAGAAAAACTGATTAAAATTGCTTTAAAAATACCTTTAATAAGTATTTAAATCTGATGTTATGGATATATATAAATATTATTTTTTATTTCATATTTTTTATGTATACAATATTATACATTGTATATATGTAATATAATTGTTATGAATTGAATTACTATTCAAAATTGTATTATAAATAATTTTAACAATCTCCAGATATAAGATATATTTTCCCAGCAAACAATAATAGCATATTTAAATACTTTTTAAAGCAGTAATAAATGTTGACAGATTAAAATATTATTAAGACAGATTAAAATATATCTTAAGAAATCGGAGATTATTAAATCAGTTTCTTTACTACTTAATTATTAAAGCAGTAGAAAGATGTTTTAAAAACGTTTAAATCTGTTGAATTAAAGCAGATTTTAAATCAGAATGTTAGAAAATCTGATAAAAATTGCTTTATAAACTTCTTTAATAAGTATTTAAATCTGCTGTTATGGTTTTCTGGGAAGTAAGAGTATATGTATTAGTGTATATTACATGAATAATATATATAATAAATACATTATAAGTACAAATATAGTAGACACAAAAATAAGTAGAAATATTGAATACTAATTATAGGTTAGAAATTAATTCAGTGAATGTCTTTAAAATTACATTTAATTACCTAAAAATAAATAACATAATGTATTATAATATTATATTGAATATAAGTTATACAATATAATTATTTCTTATAAATATAATTTATATTTTAAATATATGTTTGATAAATTTAATATATTAAAATTGTAATATATTTATTAATATATATATATATATACATATATTATATAATATAGAATAATACTATATTCATTGCAAGCAAAGATTATATTAACCTCAGTTAATGGTAATGTGGAAATTTCGCCATTGTCTCTTGAACTATTAGATATTAGATTGGCAATTAATACATGAATAATATATGTATGCATGTGTTAATATGACACACTCACGCATGCATGCGAGTTATATATATTGCGTATCATGTGTATTGCATTATGCATCACTATTCCATATGCCAGATAGATTATATAGAAGACACTGCTAACAGCAATAGAATATATGGTTTGCAGCTTTGCATAGAGAGGAGTGGGAGGGGAGTGTGGAAGTTAAACCTCGGTATGGAATGTGGGAGTGGGGGTAGGAGAGAGTTAACCTTTGCATAGAGAGGAGTGGGAGGGGAGTGTGGGAGTTAAACCTCGGTATGGAATGTGGGGGGGGGGAGGGGAGATAGTTAACATTTGCATGTAGAGTGGTTGGAGGGGGAGTTAGGAGGTTAAACCTCAGTATGGAGTGTGAGATTGGGGGTAGGAGAGATTTAACCTTTGCATAGAGAGCAGTGGGAGGGGGAGTATGGGAGTTAAACCTCAGTATGGAGTGTGGGAGTGGGGGTAGGAGAGATTTAATCTTTGCATAGAGAGCAGTGGGAGGGGGGTGTGGAAGTTAAACCTCGCTATGAAAAGTGGGGGGAGAGGGGAGAGAGTTAACCTTTGCATAGAGAGAGGTGGGAAGGGGGGTGTGGTAGTTAAACATCGGTATGGAAAGTGGGAGCGGAGGGGAGAGAGTTAACCTTTGCATGGAGATATTCAGACAGATGGAGTGAAGATTGCCTCCACCATCATGTTCCACGTATGTGTGATGGGAGTTGTTGTGAAGGGTAGGGTACAGGAAACAAGAGTTACGCTGGGGTACTATCTCGAGCACCGCGTAACACCTGGCAGTGCGGGGTGCAGGGGTTAAAGATCGTAGGTTCTGGTATGCGTGGTGATAAATCGCATACAAAGAACATGGTGAATAATCTATTTATTAGTTATAATTCAAGCGAAATCAAAAATAACAATAAAACATTAAACTTCTATCAATTTTATCTACAAATTACAATAAAATAACTCGTTTGTGATAAATATATTAATTAAATATGGTATTATTTAATTAAATATTAAATTTGTAAGTGAAATTATATTATTTTTTTAGTGATTAATTGATTTTCTATATATTTCAAAAAGTAAATAATCTATAAAATATATATATATATATATATATATAAACATAGAAGAATATAAATATATATGAAATATCATTCAATAAATATATCTTATAATTGAATAGAAATTAATGATTTTTTTAAGTATAAAATTATGTATAGAATAATTTTGTTTTTAATTAAGAATACAGTGAAAAATGTATATCATGGATTTCATAATTGTTAACTTTCTCTTAATTCTGAATTAATATACATACAACTATTACATTATAGATAAGAAACACAATATACCCAACCTAAAAAAGACGTTAACATAACAAATTATTGAATAATTAAAAAAATAACAAATATTTAAAAATGTGAAAGAATATATGCAGGTAAAATATCATACTATGTAAAAGCATACTAAATGTATATGATTAATTAAAGGAGTATCCATATTTTAACATTAATAATGATAATAATGATTAAATAGCATGTCAAAATATATTAATAGACATATAATATAGATGCTGTAAATTATTTTAACTATTAAAAGCATGTAAATAATTATTTTTGTTTTAATTTATGTTAACTTTAGGTGTATGAATGTATGAAATTACAAAATATTTAGAAAAATATACTTGAAAATAAGATAAGAGAAAAATTAAACAATATTGTATTACGAAGCTGAAATAATACGACAAAATCACAATCTGCTTATAAAAGTTGTTGAAATATGTAAGTAAAATAAACATAGTAGTATCATTATAGAAGGGTGTTCTTATTATGAATGAATTACAAATAAATGATATTGTATCAATAATGTATTAAATATAAGTGGTGAATTAATCTAAGTCGTGAAAAGTGTAGCATAGGAATAATGGCTTCTACAAGGATAGATAAATTAAATAACATTTACAATATTAATATTAATATTTAAGAATTAAATTCAGGAACATTACACTCTCTATGATTATTGAATCGAGCACCATTGTAACGTAATACTTGTACAGAGAGAAATGCTTACATTCAGTAATTCAAAGATAAGAATAATTTGATTTTAAAGACATCAACCTGTTTATTAATATATTGTTGGATAACCATATGCCTATTGTGTTATTAAAACATAAGTAAATAGTAAATAGCGAGAAGGATAAGTTATGATGTAGCTAGGCTTAAAATGTTCAAAAATATATGCATGTATATGATGAATTATAGCATATCCATTTCTTGTAGCGATGAAATAAATATATTCCTATAAATAGCGCATAATGTTTGAGTTTTTATATGCATCACGGGTTTTTTGTCAATTTACATTCCTTATAATACTTATATACTACTGGATATATATATTATATAAAATATTGATAGAAAGTTGTCGACAATGAATATGCTTTAATAATCAGCGAATATTAGATTAGCAACACAGATTAGCAACAAACCACAGTATATTAAGTATGGTGCATGTGGTCAGACCTGCTATTATTGAGGTGCGGAATCCTTTTATCTGTCGGTACACAGTTTGTATGTTATCTCGTAGTTATGGAAATCGTGTACTTAGGGCTAGATTACTTGTTATCGCGATTAAACGTTCAAATTGAACTTTAAAATAAATTGTCATATATTTATTTCAACAATATATATATATGTTACATTTAAATATACTACCGAATCTACGATTTGTTATTATTAGTTATTATAACCATAGTTATTATGTATACTACCACTACCAATACCACTACCACTACCACTACCATTACCACCACTACCACTACCACTACCACTACCAATACCACTACCACTACCACTACCACTACCACTACCACTACCACTACCACTACCACTACCACTACCACTACCACCACTACCACTACCACTACCACTACCACTACCACTACCACTACCACTACCACTACCACTACCACTACCACCACTACCACTACCACTACCACTACCACTACCACTACCACTACCACTACCACTACCAATACCACTACCACTACCACTACCACTACCACTACCACCACTACCACTACCACTACCACTACCAATACCACTACCACTACCACTACCACTACCACCACTACCACTACCACTACCACTACCACTACCAATACCACTACCACTACCACTACCACTACCACCACTACCACTACCAATACCACTACCACTACCACTACCACTACCACTACCACTACCACTACCACTACCACCACTACCACTACCACCACTACCACTACCACTACCACTACCACTACCACTACCACTACCACTACCACTACCACTACCACTACCACTACCACTACTACTACTACTACTACCACTACCACTACCACTACCACTACCACTACTACCACTACTACTACTATAACCTGTGATTCGGTAGCTTGTATCTTGCTATACAGTAGAGGCATGACGTTAACGATGCCACCTGATATGAGGAAGGTAATCAATAATAGAATTTATAATCGCTAGGTGTCCCCACCTGTCTTTCTATCTCTCTCTCTCCATATCACTCTCTTACTCCCTATATATCTATATATCTATATCTCTCTTTCTATATATCATTCTCACTTCCCCTTCTCTCTCATCTGTATCTCTCTCTCCTACAGATCTCTCTCTCTCTTCTATGTATCTCTTTCACTCTCTCTCTCTCTATATCTCTCTCACTTCCTCTTTCTCTCTCTCTCTCTATATATCTCTCTCACTTCCTCTTTCTCACTCTCCACTCTCTCCATCTCTTTCTCTCTGTCATACACATGTGTACTAACCTAGTGCAACGGTACCCATAAGGAATGACTCGCCGATGAAACTGTAGTTATTGTTCACCTGGTGATTAATGGCGGAACCGACAAAGAATGTCACTATAACCTGCGAAGCGGGGGTTCACAGGGGTTAAGTGGATCCAACGATTCTTCAATACGATAACATCTCACCGTGGAGCGTGGTGTATGTTTAATGACACTGATAATTTAGCAACAAGATCGCGTGATAATATATATTAACATATATATATATATATATATAACTAGTAGAAATATAGTTATTAACTACCCATTGTGACTATATCTCACATGTATTGAATGATTCGCTATAATAACATTCATCGTATTGAAATAGAGTGACATGTATACTGGACGTGACTAATGCCTTACTTACAGCACGTGCATTAAGACGTGCATTAAGAGCGTGTGTGTATGTGTGTTCGTATCGGCTATCCTCACACACACACATACACACACACACACATACACATACACATACACACACACACACATACATATACACACCCATGATAGGCTAACACATACGTAGCTGGTAGTGGGTAGGGTGTTAATCCACTGATGTTATGTTAATGAAGTATTTATACTGATTTTTAATTTTTAAATCCATAAATAAAACTTATTAAATTTTATATAATTATATCAAATTTTATAGTATAATATATAGATAAATTTATAGCCGAAAAAATTGTATGTCTAAAAATCAAAATTAAATAAAATTATTGATAACAAATATATACTCACTTTATAAATTAATTTGTATATATTATAATAAATTAAATAATGTTATTTCTATATAGTATTTAGATATATTTATGTATATAATTGTACTACTAATTTAGTAGTAGTACATTTCTAAGGTCAAATTAAATTATTGATATACATTTTTACTTCCAATTATTTTAATATATGCTATGATAAAATTATAAAATTAACAAATATAACTAGTACAATATCTATCATTTAAAATTGAAGAATAAATCAAATTTAAAAAATGAATATAATGAAGATGTTTATTTATAGCTCCTATAAATACATAATATAAACTATATTAAGTTACTCTTAATATACCTTTTATAATAGTTTTGTATCATATAATAATAACGATAAGATATTATAATAATATTTAAAAATAATAATTTCGTAAATATCACATAAAATAAGATATTATTATTATATATATTATTATCATTAACAACATAATACAAATATAGATATATCTTTATTTTGTTATTATTTTAACTCATGACACGTGCCCTTAATAATTTTAAATATAATATATTGTTTGATATTAAAAATAATTTAAATTACCATTAAGCATTCTTTTTCAAGTAAAATAATATATTATGTATCAGTTAGTTAACCATTTATTTAATGTAGAATTTTATTGATGTAAAATGATAATTTAAAAAAATATTTATTGTAAAATTAATATGTGTGTTAAAAAGTAAAATAATATGTGTATCATAAACGCATAATGCCGATCAATATGTTTGTTAATCAGTATTGTTAAAACTGTTGTTTTGATGCTATGCTTTACAAAGGTTACTTCATACAACTCCACCAATTTCATATTCATTTGTATCACAGCATATATATACTAGTGATAGAATTGTTCTTAAATCAAACCTTGGGTTTCAAGTATTTAGTATTAATATATATTATATATATATATATATATATATATATCTAAGATATTAAAATCATTTAGAATTAAATAACTTATACAATAAGCAATATAAACATAAATACATAAAAGGTTGAATATACATTCATATAGTAATATAATTTCATAAAAATATAAATTATTTATAATATTTATATATAAATTAATATTAGCTAATTAAAATCTACTTTAAATAGTATTAATATCGAAATAAAAATATATAAATTACCCATCATTTATGATGACTAGGTTATATTAATACATAAATCAAAGTATTAGCTAGTAGCTACTATCTAGAAATGTAATACGATTCCTCGCTATTAGTTATAATAACATATAGCTTTATTATCTATACATAGTTTTTACTAGCCAAAGATTATAAAAGTTCCACATGATTAGCAAATAATGTCGTTTTTATTTATTTAAAACAAAATAGATAACAAAGAACATAAAAATGTTAGCATAAAAAACAGTAGCTTAAACTATATACTGTATTATATATATATATATATATATTGCATACACTATACTAGTATACTATAAAGTGTATGCTATAACTATTATATAGGAGGATCTGATACTATAGAGTACCTTCTACAATGTGCATTATAAACTGTATACTATTAACTTGTTAGTATACACTGTCTATACTTTACACTTTCTGTCTACGTCTTTCCCTACAACTTACAAGTAAGCAGTAGGCTACAGTGTTTCGGGTAGCTCACTCATTCTAAGTTGTAATATTAATAGACTATTAATAATAATAATAATAATAATTATAGTATTATGTGCATCTGTTTACATTATTCAATTATGAATCATTATTATATTCTATATATATATATATATATATATATTGTATTAAATATATACTAATTATTAATTTTAGTAAGTATACCGCATGAGTATTATTTGAATTATGGTTTACTTTAATTTTATGATTATATTACGCTTTGATTTATTTATATTTACATTAAGACCGAAAATGGAAAACTAAAAACTACGATCGTAGAGTATCGTTAAAGTATACTAAAATAAACGTGACATTTTAGCATATTATACGGATAGACTGGCGCGCACGATGTCACACGGATTATGATGTCATAACGCACAGCGATGACATCATAACGCACGCGACTATGACATAATAACCGTGCCGAGAAGGAGCGAAGCTTTAGCCATCGTTAGCACGGCTACTATCGGCTGGATGATGTTCAGGGCAAACACGATGGAGAACGCGAATCCCCACACAAACACGGGTACGATGTAGATCTCCCTGCGTAGTAGTAGTTGTAGTATTGGTAGTCGTAGTCGTTAGAGCGCACGATAGTAATCAATGATAATAGAAATAACAACGTATCGATAATTTGACATTTTGTGTAGAACTTAATTCTAATTATAATATACATATTAGTATACATTTGATCAAAGTGCAGTCACACTCAATACAAGTCTGGTAACACATATGTAATGTATATAAACTACACATAATACTATACGTTCGAATGATGACGTTAATCGAAGGGACATTAGAGACATATATGGGTGTACATGAAAACTACATTTAAGTTTGTGGATGTGATTAAAGGACTCCACCAAAATAAAACACAATAAATATATATATATAATATATTAACTTGATATTGAGAAGTTCTGAATAGGCCTGAGATCCTGCTAGAGCATAGCTTATCAGCAGTGATATACTGTAATGGGGTGCGGGGGGGGTGTTATGTCATAACCCATGGGGCAATATTAGTTTCCTGTACGATATATTTGTGGAATATGTATACTGTATTATGTTTACTGTAATATGTCTACTGTAATATGTAATACATTACGTATATTGTAATATGTTTGGTTAATTATGTATAATGTAATAGATCTTGTGCAATATGTATGATAAGTAATATATTCAATTATAATAATATACTTAAGGCCCCGTGTTATGTTCGCTTTAATTTTGTATCAACACAATTATTTTATTAAAATATGTAAATATAATTATTTATCTTTACAATGATGTACTACCATTCAAAACTACCTTTCATTGAAAAGTAACTATAAGTGCCTCAATTAAGCATTATAAAAATATGCCTATAAAAAACTGATGTGAAATATTTATAATATTGAGTACATTTCAGTAATTTATACCTTATACTTATTTTTAGAGCTTAGATCATTTAAGAATTGGTAATAGATATAAATGTTATATACATAGCGAACACAAATTGTATTATTTCATACTACATCGTAAAAGTTACCCACTTTTTAGAATATCTATTTTATAAAATTGAGTATACGCGAAATAAAAATAATACTTTAGAAACTTATATAGCAGGACTTTTGTATGAATTTTTATGCTATATTTAAAACAAAATAATTGTTGATCCCTTTGATGAATATTTATACTATTTTCAGAATATATACCTAATATAATGTTAGGCTATTAGATAATGTAATACTATTGTAGATACTGTATATATACAATTATATTTTCAGAATATATACCTAATATAATGTTAGGCTATTAGATAATGTAATACTATTGTAGATACTGTATATATACAATTATATTTTAAAAACAGGTAACAAAATATATATATATGTTTTATTATTTTGCCAGTAAAAATTTACTATATCTACTTTTTTATTAATGTATACTTGATATATGATAATCGTAAGGTCTTAATAGTAATAGTTATTAACGTTATATATGAATGTTATCTAAATAATAAAAAGATAAACAAATAATTTGTTTCACAATCTCAAAATCTATCGTTATTCTAGTAGATACCTTATTGCCTATTTTCTTCACGCCATGCCCTTAACGCCAGCCTTTATACCACTAACTAGTACTAACATCAGATATTGTAAAGATCAGATATCTATATATCATCAGTAATATACTATAATACTACTGTATAAATTACTAATATAGTCTATACTAGTGATGTAAATGATGCTCAAATCTAAAGCATGATGCAGTCTCAGTTCCAGTCTCAGTTAACTAAAGTCTCAACTTGGCCCGGGTTCGTTTGGCTAGAGTCTCGGCTCGGGCTCATTTTTTTTTCCGAAAATTTAATTCTTGGCTCGGCATCAAAAGCTCGGAATCATTTACATCATTAGTCTATAGTATAGACTCTATACTACTTTATTACTGCGAAATTTAGACACTAACAGAATGAATGTAAAGTAGAATTACTGCATTTGAGCATAAAGCCTATAGAAGAATGCGGGGGTCGGTTGCTCTGGAAATAAAATATGTCCTATCACTAGAGACAATCTCTAGATAATCTTCAGTAAATCGGGTTGCTCTGGACAAAAATATATGTCCCTAGTTTAGATTAAGGATCGGTTGTTCTGGGAATTTTTAGCTATATTTATTCGCCTAAGATATTTGGGTAGCTCTGGAAAAATATATCTATATAACTAGGATAATTTTACAGTATTTATGTGAAAAAATAAGGATCACAAATAAGGGCTTATTAAATTAAAAATATATAAGATAAAATATCTAATATTAAAATATGAAATATTGGTCTTATATATATAATAAATTATAATACATTATATATATATATAATATTATAATACAACTACGGAGCTTCGTTAGAGAACGTTAAGCTAACGAAGACCAATAGGTATATTATTATAATATATAATAATTATTATATATTATATATATATATATATATATTTATATATAATATACTATATAATAATAAACACCCTATGAAGGACTTCACAATAATTTCTAGTTCAATATATTTCATAATATATAATATTTTTAATAGATATGATAATAAAATATTACATAATAATATTAATATTTAATAGAATTTTATTTGTTTTTTGTTTTGTTTTATAGTTTATATACAATTTTATACAAGTAATATGCTTTTTCCTCTTAAAAGGCTTCAAAATAATGTCTATTAAATAGTAATATTATTATTATTATTTATATTAAAACAATATATATATTAAAAACAATATATATTATAAAATACAAAATATGCCTCCAGAGGGATCGTAGCCAGACCTTCTGCGTTGTATACAGCAATCTAACAGCTATATAGTATATATATATATATACTACCTAACCGATAGGTTATATTGATACTTAATAATTTAATACAAATTCTAACAGTGTAACAAGTAATAAATACTAAGATATGCGATACTGATGTAAGATATATATCTAGACAATAGATTGTAAGAATAAGGACTAACAATTGAATGATGAGAACAATGTCAAACATGAAGGACATTTTTCCGGATAGAAACATCTCTCCGATGGAATGTAGATTAGGGGCTCTTACTATCTTTGCGGGGGTCATTACTGTAAAGGTTAAACTATTAGTGTGAAACAAATGGCAACATAACTTACATTTGAATATTATTTATATAATTATTGATATATTACAATGTAATACTATAAAGAATTAATTAGGAAGCATTACAGATATATTAAGGGTAATTATCTCGATAAGCTTTGCTTCTATAATTACCCTGGTATAAAAACCTAAATCTGATAATAATAATAATAAACTCATTGTAATTTACATTATACCTTAAGGGGATAACATTTCCCGTACATAACACGCAATTTGCCATTTTCGTGTATAAATAGATAGGAAAAACGTAGGTCCACTAAAAAAAATAGAACTGATATTCTATTCATTCAATTGACCTACTTTTTTTTGTAATGTATTCATAACATATACATGCATAGGAAAATAGAAAGATATTTTTAATATTATTATTTATTATATTATATATATCTAAATTAAAAATTAGTGATACTAAAATGATGGTATTTCTATATAAATTATCATTTTATACAATGAATTCTATACATTTTATTAATTATCTCTCTATTTTACTATTCACATAATTAAATTCTATATAAAGCAAACAAAATTAATATTATAATTATAATAGTTTTTATGTTCTATATTTTTGAATGCACATACCTAGCGCGAAATAATTATTCTGAGAAAACAGCGTTTGAAGTTTGACAGCATCAAAATATAATATTGAATAGTATATAATATAGCATTATCTTATTGTCATAAAACACATTTTTATGCCAGTTCTAGACTGAATTCATGTCTAATTTTTTTAGAGATACTAAAAAACACTACAATAAGTATTATTTTGTAATAAAAAAAAATATTTAAAAAAATAAATTATCATCACTTTAAATGTGCAGGAACTCCTTAATACAATAATAACAAACACACATATACACACACACACACACACACACACACATTCACCCACACACACATTCACCCACACATACACATACACACCTGTACACACCTACAAACACACCCGTACACACACATACACACACACATACACACATGTACACACCCACCTGTACACACACCGTACTAACCGCAATCATCACTTTCATCTTCACTCAGGTGAAGTTCGTTAAGTGGAACGTTCTCCTCCCCTTCTTGTATCTGTATGTGTGTGTGTTTGAGAGAGAGAGTAGTAGTATGAGTGGTTAGGATAGTAGTAACTAGGTCAGTAGTAACTAGGACATTACTAACTAGGTCATTAGTAACTTAGTCAGTAGTAACTAGGTCAGTAGTAACTAGATCAGTAGTAACTAGGTCAGTAGTAACTAGGTCAGTAGTAACTAGGACATTACTAACTAGGTCATTAGTAACTTAGTCAGTAGTAACTAGGTCAGTAATAACTAAGTCAGTAGTAACTAGGTCATTAGTAACTTAGTCAGTAGTAACTAGGTCAGTAATAACTAAGTCAGTAGTAACTAGGTCAGTAGTGAATTTGTCAGTAGTAACTAGGTCAGTAGTAAATTGGTCAGTAGTAACTAGGTCAGTAGTAAATTGGTTAGTAGTAACTATGTCAGTAGTAAGTTACTACTAGTAACTGGGTCAGTAGTAACTAGTTCAGTAGTTTAGTATCACATGTGCCGCAGTCAGTTAATGATATACGTGTACCATCAAGTCAGTGTCACACACACACACACACATATATGATATTAACCCTGTAGTCCAGAGATAAACTAATGCTAGCTCTTTGTAGCAGGTCCGTAAAGAAGTATATTAGTAGTAACTGTAGGAGAGGTCAATAGTGTTAAATATCATTGTTATTATTATTACTTATAATAAATTAATTAAAATAATAATGTTGTCTCTAATTGTTTATTAAAGTGTAGTCATATACATATTTATTATCTATACTTTCTTTATTGTAATATTAAGAGTATTTGAGGTGCAATTGAGAAAAAAAATTATTTCAAATTTGTTTTAATATAATATTATTAATATTATCTTTAAAATGATATATAGAACATGATTTTACTTAATATATTACTATAAATACTTTTAAAAATATACCATTTAAATAAATTATAATAATAATTTAATTTAATAATCGTCATAATTTAATAAATATAAGATCGTTTTTAGAATTTTGAAAACTAAACTTAAGAATATTACATATACATTTAAATATATATTCATAGCTGGCTCTTTATTTATAATATAATGTAATAAGCTATCGTATATTTATTAGAATCAATTTACTCAGAATAATTATATTTACTAATTTCACTCAATAATGCTTTAAATTAATTTAAATTTTCAGATAATTTATAATATATATAAATACATAAATTGCATTTTAAAAAAATTTATAATCATTAAAATTTAAAAATTCATAATTTTATCTTTTATTTTCAAAATAATTATAATTTATAATTATACATAATTTATATTAAATATTTTCTTTTATATTCTATAAAAATGCAATTATTATAGATCTTTATAATATCTATCATTGTGTTTAATATTGTATTGAATAAATAAATAAAAAATAAGTTAATACACTATTGTTCCTTTTAATGCATGTATAACTCTATTTATAGAATAGAGGTCACACCTAGCTTTAAAACATTATTTAATCCAGAAATAAACAAACAAATAAAAATAACGATATATAATAATAATATATGATAGCAATAATCAATGATAGTAATTAAATATATAATAATATATATATTTTATACATGGTCTTATACAGTAAAGAAAATATTTTATAGATATTTTATATTTTATATTAAAAACAGTTAAATAAATTTAGTAACGTAAATCTATAAATTATTAATAACGACTCGAATAACTTAAATCATTAAATAATACGAGAAAGTATACGTAACGATCATTGGGGTATAGTTTAACCTGTACAATATAACAAAACAAGAAGGACACGAGGAAGGGATGCAGCCCACATTGAGATAATGTTACCGGCAGCCCTTAACAATAGAATAGCATGTAATTAACGCACGCACGCACACATGTGTATATGTTATTAATGTGCATTTGAGAGATTCGTTGTTTGCGAAATATTAAAATTTAAATATTTACGTTATCGTTTGAAATAAATGAATGATAGTTTATTATGTTTATATATGAATAACCTAAGACTCCGGTACCTAGTATGGTGGCAATGGTGACGAAATCTGTGAGAGTAATGGTTGATATTAGCGAGTCAATAAACTAATACGAAGGACTGTGGACATGTTAATTACTCTTTGTATAGAAATCATTGTTTGTATATTTTATTTTATTTGTATGCATATGTTTCTATTCTTATTGATTACATTAATCTAATTTATTAAATATACATTTTTTTGAATATAGTATATATATATGAATCTAGTAAAAAAAAGAACAGAAATAAAATAACATGAAAAAAATAACGAAAAAAATAAAAGGAAAAAAAAATAACGGTAAAAAAATATCCGATATATAAATATTTAATTAATTTTAAAGCATTTATTTTTTGTAACCTGCTATTTATAAATGGATATTATTATATAATATTAATACTTTATACAATATATTATTTCCTTATTATACATTATGATAAATACACGCCTTTAAGGCTCATATAGGGATGTAATACAGGTAAAAAAAAATCGAGTAACACAAAACCAAACCAATTAAACCAAAAAACCCAAAATATCAATCCATAATATATATATATATATATATATATATATATATATATATAAGAACATTGCAGAAAATTATATTATAAATTTTAAACATTTATAAACAAATTGCAAAATTAGAATAACAAAATATCAGAATTAGTTATTTCAAAAAGACTAATAATTTGTATTATTGATTAAATTATATTCATTATTTTTACTGTTATTTTTTTTCCGCTATTTTTTTTCTTGTAATTTTATTTCCGTTATTATTTTTCGGGTTACCATATATATATTAAATTGACAATGTATAATGTGAAGTATAATGCTATAGTGATAGTGTTACTAGAAGTTACAGTTGTAGAAGCTATATGCCACTGCTCAGTATATTTAGCCCATGGGCTTTGATGTGGATGTTAAATCTAAACCCGGCTGAGATAGTCAACACCAAGAATATCATAGCATGCTGAGACTTATTATATGCTCTATATAAAGGTATAGGTTATAGACTCTTCTATTGATAGGGTTGCTTTCGCATTAAACAATTATATTATAATGATATATTATATATTAAATCAACTTACTTCATTCTTATAATTGAATTATAATTCTATCTAAAGTAATTATATTATAGTATATAGAGATAATATATGTCATCAATATCGATACACTTTTATATATATATAATGATATAGATATAATATAGTAGTGTATTATTTATAAATAAATATTATGAAACCGTCAGAATAAATATAAATAGATTATGAGATAAAAATAGAATTATTCAGTATATTATAAATATGTTGATACGTTTAGGGGTTATACTATTTACAATCAGTTATATAATATTGTGTGGTTGATGATCACTGCAATGATGACATTATATGCTGCTTTAAACCATTACTTATGATAGTCAAATCACATATATAATATACGATATATGATATATTAATTAATATTCCACGATGGAGATTATATTACCCTAAGTCTAGATTACAAATATATAATAACGATGGCTCCTGAAAAGAATACAGTTTAGCAACTCGTGTAAGGTGTATTATAATTCCAGCAAAAGTTAATTTTAGTGTTCATCATGATTATTAACTAACATCATATTTATCATATGTATTCTACTATATACATATAATTATATATGTATGTATATGTATATTTAATATATATATATATATATATATATATATATATATATATATATATATTATAATGAGTAATAAGTATATATTAATTATATTTTCTATATATATAAAACATTAATATACATATTATTGAATGTAAATGATAAATCAATTTTATTATATGGTGATTTATAATGAAATTTGATATAAAAAATATAATATGTATTCTATATATAAGAGGCTTCTATAGTAAATATAGAGTTATATTATATATATATATAGTATATAATATACATATGCAATATTTCAACAAACATTTCAACTATCTATTGTATGTTACAAATAAATACACCCATTCATGAAATGTAGGTCTTATTGTTAGTTTATGAATGGGACTATGTATTTACTACTTTGTAACATGCATACACATGATATTGTATACAGAATGGTATCCTTTGGGTATATATAGACTAGTATGAATTTCCACCATGATAAAAGCTGTCATATATATATATATATATATATATATATATATGAATTAATCTGCTATATATATTAGCAAATAAAATATATAATATGCTATATTTGAATTTTTCACACATTGCATGAATAATGATTGAAATTGAGATACATATATATATATATATATATATATATTATGCATATACTTTTAAAATGATTTATATAAAGAACAGTATATGTAATTTGATATCAAATATAACTAAAATATTATTATGTATGAGTGTACACTTATGTACATGTTTGTATTCATATATCTTATATATATATATATGTGTGTGTGTGTATATTATTATATAGAGTATTATATAATTACTTTACTATAAATAATAGAAAATCCATAATTAGGTTAAATATCAATATTTATATAATAACGGAATAGTTATTATTTATGATACAATTTTATGTTTAATAATTTATATTAATATTTTAATAAATGTTGTATTATTATTATAAGTATTCTTTTGTATAGTATTTACATACTTTTTAGGTTAAAATTATAATATATATATATATATATAATATATATTACAAATTATTAATTTATAGTTTAAATTTTAAATAATATGTATTTGTATTCACAAATATATAAAAAATATATAATATATCATTTTAATTAAATAAATATATCGTATGAGATAAAAATATGCAATATTCTTATTTATATATAATTTCGAGAATACCGGAATAAGAAATATAGAGTTATCCTGCTTATTACTATGTGGGCTGCACTATTTCAAAAATAACGTATTAGTAATATAATATATATATAAATATATATAACATATACAATTTATTTACTCATTAAAAACATGGCAATTATTATACTTTATAATATTACCTATTTTTAATTTGTTTACAAAGATAAACTGCAATATAGGTATGCTCATAACGATAGTACGGTATATTCATTATTTATGAAAAAATAATTTGTAATACTTGTATCATTATGATGAATATTCTTTAGAAATGTATGAAATATTTAATAATTGAACAATCACAATAGTATGATATTGCATAGGTATACCCCTGTTCACATATGTTTATGTTTCGCCCCTTAGATATCCCTGGACACCTATGTTTATGTTTCGCCCCTTAGATATCCCTGGACACCTATGTTTATGTTTGCCCCTTAGATACCCCTGGACACCTATGTTTATGTTTCGCCCCTTAGATATCCCTGGACACCTATGTTTATGTTTGCCCCTTAGATATCCCTAGAGACATATGTTTATATTTCGCCCCTTAGATACCCCTGGACACCTATGTTTATGTTTCGCCCCTTAGATACCCCTAGAGACATATTTGTATCTGTACTATAACATAATCAATAATTCTATAAGATATCAATTATTATAATGATAATAATCAAATATGATAATTTATGTAAATAAATTTATCTAAATTGTATAAGAATATTAATTATTATGTCTATATAAATAATATATTTATAATACAAATGATTAATAATGTTCTAGTTGTATAGAATTATGATTATTATATTATAATCATATTAATTCTGTAATATAATAATAATAATAATAATAATAATAATAATAATAATAATAATAATAATAATAATAATAATAATAATAATAATAATAATAATAATAATAATAATAATAATAATAATAATAATAATAATAATAATAATAATAATAATAATAATAATAATAATAATAATAATAATAATAATAATAATAAACTCTTATTTGGTTAACAAAATTATATTATTTACTCAATGATTTATAATATAATATATTCACATATTATATGGTATTAACATAATGTTGGTAACCTTAATTACAACATTTAATTACAGCATTCTTTTCAATATGTATATCATATATTTTATATGTATATAATATGAAATATTTTATAATCATTTAATTCAATATTTATAAAAAAAAGGCAAAGGTTAAATTATTAATATAAATTACATATTGAAAGATCTTTACAACACTAATGATGAGACATTGACAGTATATCATATTGTTATCTATAAATCCCTCGCATTTTGTAAATGCATTCTCATAAATGTATCGAGTGTCTATGATGTATCTTAAGATGTGTCTAGAAATCAATGTTTATATCGAATACCATTATTAAATATATACTTGTAGGTTGTTTATTTCTTTATGAATATATATATATATATATATATATATATATATACCCAGCAAACAGTAAGAGCAGCATAATAGCAGCATAACAGCAAATGCTAGAGCCTCAAATGTTTACATTGTGCTATTATGCTGCTATTAAATGTCTATTATGCTGCTATTATGCTGCTATTAATTTGTAATGATATTATGCTGCTGTTATTCTGCTATTATGCTGCTATTATGCTGCTCTTACTGTTTGCTGGGTATATATATATATATATATATTATAATATTATAGGTCTATAGATATTATATATATAATATAGACTCTATATAGAATATGACTCACATTAGTTTTGATTACGATATACTAGGTCAAATTTAAAAAACTTGTTACGCTATTTTACATACTAGTGTACATGATAAACTAAAATTAATAGGGACAATTTAGTATATATTTTAATATAAATTAGTTGTTATTATAATTTTAAATGTATACCTCTGCAATAGTAATCAAAACAAATGATACTATACATTACTATATATATATAGTCGTGAATCTCGAAGAAGGTCGCCGATTATTATTATTAGAATTTTAGAGTTCTATTTTTATTTGTAGGTTGTTTGATTTCTTTGGCTTGGTTTTATTTTATTGTTTTTTTAGCTGTATTATATTCCAAAGTGAGCCTATAACATATTTTGTACACTATCGTATTATGCGTATAATGTGAGGTAGTATATATATAAGTACCGCCCACCTTGAACTCTGAAATTCTATAATTATAATCGGCGGCCTTCTTTCAAATAATTCTATATAGTATATATACTATATTATATATATAATATAGTAATATAGTAATATTATATTTAATATATTAATAAAATCGTTATTACATATATATTTCTATCATATACATACTAAAACACAAACTACAAACATGATTAAAGTATATAATAATTAGGCTATTATGTAATGGACCAAAAATTACACTAAATTATAAATTGTAAGGTTAGGTGCACCTTGGTGTGAATTTCACTAAATGCAACTATTCACGGTGTGTACTTATAAATTAGTGCATGCAATACATATTAAATTACTATCCAATAGGCTATTGTATCAATAATTGTGGTATTGAATATTAATAAATATTCATATTAATAATTATTATTATAATAGGATTATCCTAAAGATATTGAATATATGTATATTTGAATATAAGGAATATCATATTCCTAATCATATTAATACATATTATATTATATTTAATATACTAGAATATATTCTATAGTATATATATATATATATATATATATATATATATATTCTATTAGTTTGGATTTTGGATTAGGTTTGAATATATGTTTTGGTATTGGGTAGGTTTGAAACCTGGTTTCGAATTTAGGTTTGGTTTTGGGTTTCAGATTATACTGAGTATAGTTACTATAATAGTAATACGGTTGATCAGTAATATATTCAATATATATATATATATATATATTATATATATATAATATATTTATATATAAATTATTATTATATAATTTAATTATTAATTAATAATTATATTTTATAATAATTCAAATTTACGGTCCTTCAGTCTTTACACTGAATCAGTTTAAATTTCAATAATCAGCATTAGCATGGTTACCATGTAAATACCGTGTATATTAATATATACCGTTCTATAGTATACATTAAGAAGGATACTATTAATCGGAATATATAATCAAAGATGACTGGTTGTATTAATTATATACATTATATATTTTGATTACAAATATATTATAATTTTTTAAATATTTAAATTTAATTTAAAATTAATTTACCAAAATAAAACTAACATGACTGTAAGTAAATAATCCATAACTCTGTAGATGTTCTTGCTACATTATTTATCATTGTTAATAATAAATATATTATATGTTATTTTTAAAAACTAGATAATTTAGAAATATAGGTTATCATAGGTATTATTATAATAATTATATATAAAATAAAATGTAATTAAAAGTACTGACGTTGGATAAATTAAAATAAAAATTCTATTATTTTCATTGATTTTAAATAGGTTATATTTATTATTATACAGAACCTATAAGATCCACACACATATCCAGAAGTTTACATCCAGGGTTTACATGATTTATGTTATGATTATTTCATTTTAAGTATATTTAAAATTTAATAATAATTTAAAATAATTAATATTTGTAAAGGGGGTATCCCACTACAAGTATTTACGGCAACTTTCCGGAAATATTTTTACTTTAAAACCATTTGCTATCAAATTGTAATGGGCTATCGAAAAGTTATAAATTTAATATAAACACCTATACAGTTATTATATTTCTGGCAAGTTGACGGAAATAATTTTAGTGAGATATCCACGTAACATAGTATAATAATACATTATAAAAAACTATATAATCATTATATATGTTTATAAAATATATTCATAATATTCTAGCAATTTTTAATTTATTATTGTAATAAATATAATAAATATATTAATATACTTTGGATATTCTAACATATCAATTAATACAATATGTTAAATATGTATACATATGTACTTTACTTTACTTTTTACTTTTTTTGGTTTATGGACTTCATCAGTGCGTGAGCAAGGGAGAAGTAATAAGTCTTAAGGTGGCGTTTATAGGAGGGAGTTGATCTGTTTGTTCGTAGGTGATTGGGCAGGGAGTTCCAGTAGTAAATGCAGATAGGGCAAATGATCGTATATTGGAAGAGTGGAGTTTGTGTAGATGGGGAGTGGACCACTCCGAGTGGTAAGGATAAAGGTGTTGGAGGAACGGGTGTGGAGTGGAGTGGTGGGTGTGTGTAGATGTAGGAGGGAGGCAAGGTAGTCAGGGGAGTTGTGGTGAAAGCTTTGTGGATGGTTAGGGAAACTTTGTACTGTATACGGTAGGCGACTAGCAGCCAGTTTAGTTGTTTTAGGAGAGGTGTATTGAAGTCAGAAGAACGACTGGGGAAGTAAATGGACGCATCGAACTACATCGTTTTGGAGTCGTTGTAGTTTGATGAGTTTATATTCAGGGAGATTAAAGAGTAGGGAGTTGCACTAGTCGAATATGGGGATGATGTAGGAGGAGGCAATGGTAATAGCGATGTGGAGGGGAATGGAGCGTCGGATTAAGCGGAGGCAGTGTAGGTGGTAGTGGATGGATTTGTGCATATGTATAAGGTGGGAGTCAAGGGAAAGGGTGGTATCAAAATGGAAGCCAAGGTTTCGGACGTGTTTAGAGTAGGGGAGTTAGGTGTTGTCGAGTGATATGGGGGGTTGTTCAGGGAGAGTGGAGGAGCGTAGGGGTAAGTGGAGAAAAATAGCTTCCGTTTTAGTGGGGTTAAGTTTTAGAGAGTTGGAGGTAAGCCATTGGTGTATGGACTTTATACAGGAGGAGAGTCGGTCAGGGGCATAAGTAGGGTAGTCTGTGCAGTTAAGATATTGTTGAAGGTCTGCAGTGTAAGTATGGAAGGATATGTCGGGGTAGTCAATGAAGATGTCAAACATGGGGAGGAGGTAAATATTGAAGAGGAGTGGGCCGAGGACAGAGCCCTGGGGGACACCATTAGTTATGGAGCCGGAGTGGGAAGAGTGTGTATTAATCCTAACTGAGGAAGAGCGGTTGGTAATGTAGGAAGTGAACCAGTTGAGGGAAATTTCGGTGAAGCCGATAGCGGAGAGTCTGTGTATAAGGACTTTGTGGTCAAGGGTGTCGAAAGCGGAGGACATGTCGAGAAGGACGAATATGGTTCCACGGTTGTTGTTAAGGCCAGAGAGTAGGTTGGAGGTAATGAGGGTTAGGGCGGATTCAGTAGATTTGTGGGGGAGGTAGGCGCTTTGGAAAATGTTGGGGATTATATTGGTTGTAAGGTATGTGGTAAGTTGGGAAGAGATAACATGTTCAAGGATCTTAGAGTGGATTGAGAGGTTAGAGATGGGTCGGTAGTTAGAGGATGACAGAGAATCAAGGTGGGGCTTTTTAAGGATAGGGGTGATGACTGCTTTTTTGAAATCGGGAGGGACGGAGCCGGAAGAAAGTGAAACGCAAATGATTTGATGATGGGGATTTGCAACAGTGTTAGTTATCTGCTTTAGTATTGGAAGGGAAAGAGGGTCAAGGGATTAGGTTGAGGAGGTAGATTTGAGAAGGGAGATGATTTGATCAAGTGGGGGAGATTCCAATTTGTCAAGAGAGAAGGGAAATGTGATGTGAGTGGTGGTAATGACAGGGGTGGGAAGGGTGGAAAGGGTGGTGGGAAGTTTGTCGTTGAAAGATTTGTCGAAGAGGAGTAGTAGTTCTTCAGGGGTGACAGTGTGAGAGGGGCTTTAAGTGAACGACCAGACAGTTGAGCACAAAGTTTATGTACTTACATTAGAGAGTTTGTCAAATTTGTGGGTGATGTGAGAGGCTTTGGCGGTAGATATAGCTTTTCGGTAGATATTTTGTATGTTATTGCAGTAGGCAAGTGAAGTAGGGGAGGGATGTTTGAGATAATATTTTTCGGCTTTGCGAAGGATTCGATTTGTTTCAGTAGGGATATAGTATACCATGATGAGTCAGGGCATATGGTGTAGGTTTTAGTGAATAAGGAAGCGTATTTATCGAGGGTGGAGGAGAGAGAAGTATGGAGTTCAGCAGACATTGAGGTTGGAAGGGAAGAAAGATCGGATATAAAATCAGGAATGGGGAGGCTGTAAAGTTTACGTGAGGGGTCTGGTGGGGTTGGGGTGGGGTATACATATATGTATAACCTATATGTTTAAATCACCTAATATGATTGTATTAGAGGTGATAGTGGGTAGAAATAAGCTACATTCATCACGGAATAAATTGATGTTGGGAGAGATAGGACAGTAAAAAAGGGAAATGTTGATATACGAGAGAAAGGTGAGCTGATGGCGCAGCTAAGGCCTCATAGTGGGAGAACGAGTGATAAGAAATAGTAGAGATAGTTAGAGAAGATTTGTAAAGTATTCCGGTGCCGCCACCGGGATGGGTAGAATCGCGACGGTTGAGAATGAAACAGTAAGGGGGAGTGTTAAGAGCAGCAATGTGAGGAGAATCCAGAGGAGATAGCCATTTTTATGTGATGAAGAGGATGTCGAGGTCATGAGGAAATTACAGAAGGGATTTTATTGCGAAGAGAGCGTGCGTTGATAAGAGCAGCGTTGAGGGAAATAAGGTGGGGTGGAGGGTAGTTAATTGTGGGGAGGGGAGGGGGATAGTATGAGTGAAGGGAAGTGAAGGAAAGGAGCGGGATGTGTTGGGTGAGGGGGAAAAAGTGGAGAGGTATTTGTAGGGGGGTTTAAGATATCACGATATCGGGTGGGAGACATGAAATTAAGGCGATGTGAAAATGTATGTATTTAACAATAATATATAGACCACATATAAGTCATTGATAATATATTAATTATACATATTAATGATAAAATATAAATAAATATTATATAAATAATAATAAAATATAATTTCTGAATAACTTCTATAATTCTTTGTTTTATAGTAGATATTTCACCAATGAAATGAAGAATAATAGTAACTCCATTTTAATATTTGTTTACTATTTAATATATAAATAAATTTAATTGATAAGGTTTATATTTGATTTAATATATAATATATAATCAAGTTACATTAATATTATTGATAATATTTAACATTTGAATTATATGTATAACTAATTAATAAATAATAATGTTTAATACATACTATATTTCATATTTGTATTATATTGTTTAGTCATATTTACTATTTTAATACCTCTATTATCGTAATATATCTAATATTGTACATATTATGTAAATAATATCAAGATAATATAATATATAATATAACTAGATTAGAAAATTAATAACATTTATCAAATTTAATTAAATATTTTTATGAACAGTCTTATAATAATTATAATATATATTTATTTTAAATATAATAATAAAATATAAAAATAAATACCGCATATACTATATGATATAGACTGTAAGTTATATATAACTTATAGATTAACATAAATGATGTTTCCTTCTTAACATTATATATAACAATGTATCAGTTGGTCCGGGAAATAATTATTATATTACATTAAATATGGCATATTATTAAATAAGTTATTTAATAACTGAATAATAAATGTTTAAATAAAAATGTAATGTAATATAATAATGATTTCCCGTAACAACTTATACATTGTTATAAAATTGTTAATAAGTTATTACTTAGGTAATAACTTATTACCATCTCGTGTGGCTGGCGGCTTTAATAATTACGATATATAATAGACTGTTACTAATAGTATATACGTATTATATACTATATATATAAATATATATGTTCAACATAAACCAAATAACCTACAAATAT
Source organism: Osedax fenrisi (assembly GCA_964019155.1). Lineage (NCBI taxonomy): Eukaryota > Metazoa > Annelida > Polychaeta > Sabellida > Siboglinidae > Osedax > Osedax fenrisi. Next base: position 62,996,191 of record OZ025241.1, on the reverse strand, counting down.
CCATACAACATAATGTTGTATGGTTATTTGTAGCTTATTTGGTTTAGGTTAGGTTAATTGATTTAGTTTTGTTCTATTTCGTTTTTTTAGCTGCATTAAAGGATGTAATTGACATCCCAAAGTAGCATATAAAAACTAAACTCGTCCTTTTTAACCTGTTATCATATAAGTAATTTGTGAATATTAAAGGTACCTGGTCAAAAGCTTCGCGATTTGAACGCCTGCAAACTGTTTATTCAAATTAGTGATTTTACAATAGCGTATGATTGGACATTATAATTAACGTATGTATATTTATAGATTATACATTACATTTACATTTTTCGGTTTTCGGACTGCGAACTGTGCTTATAAAGCAATCGGCTTTATGATACATACGGATTATCAGCAACATATATATATATATATATGTATGTGTGGTCATTAATATTTTTAGTTTTAAAACTGGAATTATCAACTAAACCCAACCAAACCAAACGAGTGAAAATAACTAAATAGTTATATAATTGCATAGGCGTCACAATGTTCATGTTTTGTGTACAAAATTTAATTACACTATGTCGCGTAATTACTATTACACATATCTCCTTAGTTCCAAAATCTTTGTTATAATTATATATGCTTTTTATATTGACAGTATGTTATATTTTTTATTGACATTTCGTATTAATTTCCAAGCTCCTATCACGTATAAACTCTATATAATAATTATATTGTTTATGTTGAAATATTTGTTATATAAATTATTTACCTTATTTGAAATTCTATTTAATTTAATCAACATTATATTGTTATTAATAATTATTTAATACATCATTAATTTAATGAAGTCAATTAATAATATAATAATTGAGATTCTTGTTTTACAATCTGACTTAACAATATCTATGTATAATATATTTTTATTAAAATTATAAGTGACAGTATCATTCTAATATTAATATAATGTATATTCCTTATGCTATTACTCAATACATGTAGGTTGAAATGTTCTTGACACGTTCCGAATATGACCGTGGAGTGAATACATTTTCTCCAGAAGGTCGCTTGTTCCAAGTCGAATATGCCATTGAAGCTATCAAGGTTTGTATAAATTATTCATACTCTCTATTTGTAAGGGTATCCTTATTATAAGCTAAACATAGCTTCTGGTTATATTATAGCCAATATTCAGTAAATAAATTCATTCATTCATTCAAAAATATACCATTTCAAAATAATTTTAATCACACGAATATTTGATTTCATTAATTTAATACTAAGATCATATATTCTGTAGGTACCTATATTTCACGATTATTAGCTATATTGTCAGTAGTATTAAGACCATTACCCGGATCACTTTATACTCTTATACCACTAATAGCTGGGGTCTACTGCGATCGGTCTGAAGACCGCCGAAGGAATAGTGCTAGCAGTAGAAAAGAGGATTACCTCCACCCTGATTGAACCCTCGTCCATAGAGAAGATCATGGAAGTGGACACCCATATCGGTGTGGCTATGAGTGGACTCATCGCTGACTCGAGGACTATGATAGACAAGGCTCGCGTTGAGGCTCAGGTTTATATCGATTGCAAGTTTATTTAAACACTTAAATAAATTATAAATGATTTCTATAAAGTGTATATATAGAATACAAATAATAATTAGGTAAAACAATAAATACCATTAATAATAATAAAATAGAATATACCGTACAGAAATTAATAAATAAAATAATAATGACAAACCATATTAGTATTACTGGTTGCCACCTGATATCAATTGTTGTATATATTTCTTGAATGTTAAGTTTTATATACGCTCATAGGTCACCATTCATCAGTAGTACATCTTTTTAGTGAAATTTGTAATAATACATTAATATACAATACAATAATATATAATACAATAATACATTAATAAATATTATAGAATGTAAATTTTATAGAATGTAAATTTTATAGAATGTAAATTTTATAGAATGTAAATTTTATAAATATTTTAGTATGTAATAACTAAATAATAAAATAATTTTCATTATAAGTTTTAATTTTAATATTATCAATAATAATAATTTGTGATTATAATCACATACGAATACATGTATATAGTTATAGCACTATTCACATGTGCAATCCAGTTCAATTATTGTGCATAAATTATGCAGCATAATTCAAGAAATCGTAAAAATATTTATTATCAGCGATATTTGAACATTTTTTTAACTAAAACTTATTCTAGTTTATGCGACAATTTACAAAATATAATTTATGCAAGTATATTCTCAAGTAAAATTATGTATTAAAATGCTTGATGTGTTATTTGGAATTATAAACTAAATAAAATATTCAATCTTTATTATGTAATTTTTTATATTCTATTGTCATTTGAGTTTATTATTGACATAATGTTAAATATGCTTGAATAAATTACAAAAGCTTATAATAGTGAAATAAATTATATACATCTTTAAACATAAATCTTATTATATATATATATATATATCATAAGTTCATATATATATAAATTATATGTTCATATATATTATAATATTATATCATAAATTCATAATTTAATTTAATTATTCATTAATATAATGTATGTATTAATATATGACAACATATTTACTCTTGCGAATAGTCTAAAAACCATTATATCAAATTATTGAACAATTTGATTATAACGTATTTTTCTGTAATAATTTAACATATTAATTATAAAATATGAACATCGTAAATATGATATGATTGTTTACATTTTAATTACTATTTATGAATAAATTTGTATTAAAATAATCTATATCTAATTTATATATTTTTTTAATTTTTATAATTAGATTTAATAATAATGTTAAATAAATTTCATTTATATTTGACTAATATTTATTACAAATATAAATTATTATAATATTAAAAATAATGATATTAATAATATAATTACTCTATTTAAATTTATTAATTTGTTGTAAATATTTATATACTTTATATTTCTATATATTATTTAGTATATATATAAATATATATCAGGATTCCATTATTTTTGTCAAAAGCGTCCAAAACCTATATTTAACATGTTAATTTGCGGTAAAAACTGGTAATAACTAGCAAAAATGTGTACCCCTAAAATATAATACCTTTTTAAAAAAAATTATTTAAATTGATATTGATTCATTTAAATATTATGGCTAGCAGCTTTATTTTATAATTTTACCAAACTTTTGTTGCACTCTTTATTATGCCATTTATAGTAACTTTATTAACAAAATAACATATTTGATTTTGAATTCATTTTGTAAAATTAACAAGTTGTTATAATGGGATAAATTTCATAAATGAAATTAAATCATACTGTGCTATATATTCATACAATTACAAAACAATATATATCTAGTAAAAAAAGTATGTGTTTTTAACTATATTTAATTGTATCTATATAAAAATAAATATTCTAATGAATATTTTATATATATGTATATATATTTATAATTAACAATATCTATTTGAATATCATAATAGGTATGAAAAATGAAAATATTATTAGTTATATTGATTGATAATTTATTTAAGCAAATACATAGCCGATAATATAATCGAAATTTTAAAGTATAAATATTTTCTAACGATAACATACGTTATAGAAATAAACAAAGAATAATACGAAATTAAAACTTAAAGAAAATAAAACGTTTTACAGTTTCCGTAAAAATAAACGAAAAACAATCGAAAGTAGAAATAAATCATATAGTAAAAATAAACAAAAAATTATCAAAATAGAAATAAAAGACAGCGTAAAAATAATCGAAAATAGAAATAAATACATTATTTTGTAAGTGGCATAGAAATATTCAATTTCTAGTTTAACTTTATAGAATTCTTCTTATCTTTGTACCCTTTTTTAGTAATAAAGGATTAGTTATATAGTTTAATATTTAAATGTTAAATTTTAAATATATTATAAACAGAACATGTTAAAAATCAATTAAACCAATACTAGAATGAAACAAACACATATTGTAATAATTACCAAAATCTGTAATAATAGTAGGTAGTACTTTATTAATTGTATATGTTAATTGTATAATAAATTTGAAACATATATATATATATATATATACAAACAGAACACGTTACAAATAAAATAAACCAATATATATATACCTATACAAAAACAGTTAATTACAAAACATACAAATAATATTACGAAACAAACAATATAATACCTATCACTATAATCTGATATAATAGAAAATTATTAATATTGTATTTTAGTAATATAATACATTTGAAACATATATATAAAATATATATAAAACAAACATATAATACCGAACAAACAAATATAAAATAATACTTCCCACTTTATCTGTAATAATAATGAATTATTAATTTTATATTTGAAATATAGATATAAAAAACCTGAATTTTCTAACAAAAACAAATTTTTAACAAAATATAATACAGAACAAACAAAAATAATACTTCCCATTTTATCAGTAATAATAATGAATTATTAATTTTATATTATAATATATTTGAAATATAGATATAAAAACCCAAATTTTCTATAACAAAAACACATTTAAAAAAAAAACCGAGAAATAATGCAATAATTAAGATACAAAATGAAACTATTGTTCTAAATGTTCTATTAATCTATTGCTTAATATATATATTTTTTTTACAATATTACTAATATAAAAATAATTATATTATTCTATTCAGTATGTTATATAATGTTATATAAATTATTGATATTTATTCATTTAAACATTATTTATTTTAAAAAAATTATTTTTAAATATTATATGTTAATTTATATATTAATAAATGTTGTTTCTAAAAAAATCTTATAATTACCATTTTAATGTTGTATTAGTTAGCTGTATATTTAATATATCTATCACAAAAAAAATCTATAAATAATATATACAAGTTTGTAAATTATATAGACAATATTATTTTTAATAATATAGGTAGTATTAGATTTAAAAACCTATTTTTACCGGACAGGTTATTATTGTAAAAACCTATGGAACACTGATATATATATATATATTTAGATTATTTTATATTTTTACTATCCACTAGTAGACCTAATATTCCCTATAAAATATCAACCCTACAGAATCACTGGTTTACTTACAACGAGCGCATGAGTGTGGAATCTGTCACTCAAGCAGTCTCTAACCTCGCTCTGGCCTTTGGAGATGATGACAATTCATCTGCAATGGTTACTTACCCCATAATAGCATTGCTGTTGTTGTTAAAGTGCCTTCATTATTTAATAGAGTCGTCCTTTTGGAGTTGCCCTGTTATTTGCTGGAATAGATAAGAAAGGACCTCAATTGTTAGTAATAATCTCTGTAGTACATACATTAACATTTTTTACATAAATATATATAATATTATTATTAGATTATTTATTGTCGTTTTAATTTACTAGACATGTTTCATATCCATTTGGGAAATATTGTTTGAAATAAGGTATAATCATTCTTATATTTATAATATTGTAATTATATATATATTTGTGTTATACTGGACCCTCATTTCATTGTATCGGTATCGTTCAATTCAAAAAATAAAAGTATCAGTATCGTATCAGTATCATAAATAAATTTGTTAAGTATCAGTATTGTATCAGTACTAGTGTTGGAAATTTTCAGATTTTTCACTCATTTGAAGTTTTCTAATAGTAATGATATACACTTCGAAGGTTTCGAATAGTATTATTTTTGTTAAATTAAGTATTTGAAGTTTTCAAATATTAAAATTATTCATTTCGAAAGCTATAAATAGTAAATATATTCATTTCGAAAGCTTCAAATAGTAAATAATAGTCGTACCAAAACCGGCATTGCTCAGTTTTTGATTGTTTGCCTATCAATTATTTATTAAGTATAGCTATTCATGATTCTACATTGCTACTATATACAATTAAATAAATGTTAGCTAAAATACAAACAAATGTAGACAAATATTTTTTTTATTTTTCAAAAATTAGTGGAAAAATAATTAAAAATATGTTAAAATATATTTTTCAAAAAATTTCTAAAAATAATATAAAAAATATAATATTTAAATATAATAATATATTAAAAATTTTTTTTTAAAAATATTACAAAATATATTTTTTTAAATATCGAAAAATATTTTAAAAAATATAACAAATATTTCAAAATATATTAAAAAAAAATGTTGAAAAATATTTTTTATAAATTTTACAAATATTTTAAATTATAATATAGTATAGTGGAAATCAATTATGCTCATACATTATTTATATACAATCACTATTATCTTAAATTAATAAAATTGCCATTGGCTAAATTTGATTTCAAATATTGTTTTTTATTATTTGAATTTATATGTTTTCTAACTCATTTTTTGATCTCATATTTAGCTCACATTTATTATCACATAACATGAAAATAGATCAGTCCGATTTAAAAAAAAAAAAAACCGGTATCAGTCCGAGTCCGAAAACCAAATGTATCAGTCTGAAGTCCGATTGCAACACTAATATATATATATATATATATATTAAATATATATGATATAGTAAATATTAATATAAATTATATTTTATATAATGAATATATTTGTAACTTGTTCCATTAATAATTTAATATTCAATCTTTATTTAGAAATTCTGGTGTTATATATAATTCATATTTATAATTAATTAAGTACAAAACTACAATGACACTATTATATAATATAAATTAGCATTGTCAGATTCTAAGGCTAAAGCAATATTTAAATTTTAAAATAATAAGCTATATAGTTAAATTATATATTAGCAATTATTTTTAAAATTGTATACAACATGGTTTATTCGTAATTAAATTATCTTTCGAATAATTTTTAATTTAAAATCAATAATTAGTTTTTAATTATAATACAATATTACTTTATATAATTAATGATTCCAACTAAAAGAATATTATTTAATAATCATCAAATAAATACATAATGAATGTTTTTAATCAGTATTATTTCATCGAAGCATCGAGACTCTTATTACACAGTGTTAATCATAGAGTTGATAGCTATACAATAAGTAATATATCATGTATATATGTATTATACCTATAGTAAATCTAATCTCTCTGATTTATTGAAGATATCATTTGGATCCCTCTGGAACATTCCTGCAATACGATGCTAAAGCCATCGGTAGCGGATCAGAAGGAGCCCAGCAATCTCTTCAAGACGTCTACCATAAGGTTAGAACACCATCATCTTCTTTACATTCAAGTATTCACTAGCAACACCACATCGGACAATTGTTGCACTTAGTATATAACCATGTTGGTGTAACTAATCTTATTTATCTAGTAGATACATCATTTTCAATCACCCCCATTATAATATTGATATTCATCTAATATTACCTTATTACTTGTGGAATTTATTTGTATATAATGGAAATGTGCTACTATTCAAATTAAATAAAAAATATAATTTAAAATATGTTTTTAGTAAATTTAAATTTTTTTTAAATATGATATACAAATTATGTTTCTATGTGAAATATTACTTATAAACCTACATTTAAAAAAACGCACATATTTAACTTTTTATCAATTTATCTTTATCTACTTTTATTTTATAATTATATTTATTAATTGAATATATTACAATTATATATAAATTACCAACCATTATATAAAAATAATACAAATTCTTTACACTTAATTTACTCACAAATTATTTTTCATTTATTATACATCTATAATAAATTACTATCAATTAAATTTTGAATCATTTTAATTACATTTTTCACATTTTATATAGAACACATATATATATAAATAATATATTTGAATATTTCTCTGTAGGTATGATTATAAATAATATAAATGTATATATATATTTGATAAATATTAATTAAATTTTATATTATTTAGATTATATATTAATTAAAATATATTCAGATATATAGTAAAGCTATATATTTTTTTAAATATTGTTTTAAAATTATTAAAAAAAACTTAATAATTACCAAAGTAGATACTTTTTTGAAAACATGCTATTTTACCATACTTTACATGTAACGTGATACAATATACGCAGGTACCCTTAACTAGTCAATATGTGCATGTATTCAATTTTCTAGCAATTTCGTAATTATATTATATATAACTATAGATACCAATATAGATGATGTTACTGATTGTTTCATTACACTATAATCTTACCCAAAATACAGAATTTACATATCATATATCAATAATATAATCAAATCTTATTTATATTTTATTATATTATATATTATATTTATGTTTTATTTAATAATGCTAAATGTTATAATATATTAATTAGTACATCAGTATATATTTTAATTGTTTATAATTTAAAAATCTATCAATTTTACTATTAGAGCTATGGTTTGATGTTGAAATCAAATTAATTATATGAGATCATAATTAACATAATTAATTATATCTCTCCTGATATATTTTCTAATTTATACCAGATTATAAAGTTATTTTTAATCAAATTAGTTTAATGATTAAATATAAAATACTAAGTTTAAATCTGTAATTTTATAATATATGTGTGTATATGTAGTGATTCTAGTTGTAGATAAAGTTCTTATGCATATGAGACATTTGTAACCAATATATTCTAAATAATATATTGGTTATGAAATAATTCAATTAGCTATTAATATACTATTAGTTAAAACTGACCAAATTAAATTTAAACCAGGAATAATTTACCATATATATAACGTATTCCGGTGACCGGAAAAATGTTCCGTAAACAAAAATAACAGTTAAATAATAACAATATTCGTTATTATTTGTAAATTATTACATTTGGTTTAATGATCAACTCAGTATATTGTATATTACATTTTGTATCAAACTGTCAGTAATAATAATATTCCAAGGCAAACTATATAGCATGTTATATAGCATACTATGTTGTCTTGTACTAATTGCATTCTTATCTTAACCTTCTTTTTATTTAAATAGTCTATGACATTGAAAGAAGGATGTAAAGAAGTTCTCAAGATTCTGAAACAAGTGATGGAGGAGAAACTGAGCAATAACAATGTTGAGGTAATACACACTCTCACAGCAAAAATGATATGCTGTATAGACCAATGTTTTATACACTATGTACCATATCACTATATATATGGTACATATATAATAATACATTTGAATATAATTAATTATTTTTATCATTCTTGTTCATTTATTTAATTCATTTATTGAAGTATATATAATGTTATTTATATATTAATAAAATATTAATATAATATTTATTGCAGGTTGCTACTGTTACTCCAGAAAATTTATATAAAGTATTCAGTAAAGAAGAAATTGCTGAATTAATCAGTGATGTTTAAACTTTTTTATACTAATAAATCTATTTATCATATGTATATAATTTGTATTCAATAAAATATATAAATAATGATGGTTTTCCATTTATTAATATAAATCAATTAGATTTCTTTATTCAAAATACCATCATTTTTCAACACAAATTACATAGTTCGTATTCTGTAATATAAATGAAATTCACTAATATAGTTATATATATATATATATATATATATATATATATAATTAATCTATGTATGATCTAATTAAGATCTATTATTTATAAATTATCAAATATGTTAACATTATTTTAATAATATAAATATATAAAATGTTAGAAATTGTCAATTTAGTTTATTCAATTAGGATAAATTAATAAATTGTAATGAAATATATAAGCAAGCGTAACAAAATAATACATATATATTTAATTATATTTCTACTTATATAGTTAATTACACTTTATTAAATTTTAAAATGGATAACTATTTTTAGATTCTAATTATTTATTTTTAGATCTTACAACTCATGCTATATATATATAATGCTATATATATATATAAGGGAAATAATTAACATCATTTGTAAAGTTACAATTTAATTTTTATATTTATTATATAATATACGTTATTATTTCAAATTAAGGTGTTGACACTAAAATTATAAATCTAACTAATATTTTATCAATTACATATACAATATATGATATATAATTGCTATTGTCAGATATAATATATTGAAAGATAACATCATAATAAGCATCGCAATACTGAATAGATCTAACCCATCACATATGATAGCGTTCATACCGATAGCTTGCAACGAGTTGAAGATAGTGGTATTAGTGATACAATTACCCCAGCACACTGCGATCAGATCTACAGCATGTACCTTTGTTATCAGTGTATTGTCTTCGAGGTATAGATCAGCCAACGCCGCGATTCCCTGTCGTTGATGTCAATATGGTAAATAGAAGTTTGTAGTAGGTTTAGTTATAAGTAGGTTTCTTTACATGTATCTTAACTTTATGTTAGTAATAATATATTGTAACAAAATCAGCTATTTTACAATATTTATTATATAGGAATAATTATACCTAAATGAATTATTCAAATAACAGAACACTTTTACTATACACTACACAAGTTATAATTCTGTTAGTTTACAATATAAAGATAGTAAACGTTATATTATAAAGATACAATAATTAACTAATATTATTAAATTTTTTTGATAAACACTCGTTTTAAAAAATAATATTTAATTATGTTAATATTTGATATTTAATTATTTCAATAATATTATTCTTTAGTGAGGTACAGGTATATATTATTCATTTAATGTATTTTTCGTGTTTGTAATCAAAATTATTTGGAATAGATAATGTATAGGGGAAAATAATGAATGTTATAATACTACATTATCAATACACAAATTGGTAACCATATTTCTACATTATAATTATGAAATTTTTCTATGGGAAGTTATATAAGTTATTCTAATAATTATACTACATATAAGTATGTATTTAAATAATTGCATTTGTATTTCTTTAATAAACCAAAATTAAGTTGTTTATTATTCCTGATTAAAATAATATATAATATATATATATATATGTGAATAATAAAAATGTTGAGTTTTATCTTACCTAATTATTATAGAATATAAAATAGATCATTATATGATATAAAATATAAAATAAGTAATGTGTATTAAATATGTATAGGTCATAAATTTATATTGAATTATTACCAAAAGATTTTCTGACTTTGCAAAGCTGATGGAATATTGAATATCAGAAGCCCGGATGTCCAAGAATTGTGGATAAAGAATAGTCTTTCCTTGGCAAATCAATATCACAGGATATTTATTCTGCTTAATTCTCATCCTGAATATAATTGATTAATTAACTTTAGTTTGTACTAAAATATATTTATAATATTTTAAATATAAGTTACTATTATTATATTAATACTGATAACTATAATATATACTTGGTATATAAATAATATATTATATAGTTAATTAATTTGTAAACATTTCCCTTTACATCAATTTTTATATAATCTGACATGAATCATATAACTTGATTCTTACATGATATATACATATTTCTCAAATTATCTCCGGGTAACTTGAAGATATTGGGATTATTTACAACTGAACACGCAACACGTGCAAGTAATTCCCAAATAAATAGCAAATATCTAGCAACTAAATAGCGAATATGTAGTTTTTTCAATTATTTGCAAATTTAGCTAGGTTACACACATACATATAGTGTGTTTTTTCATAAAAATTTAAACACATTTTCTGCAAATAATTTTCAATTATTTTCGTTAATATTTCGAAAATCATTTACAAACTTCGCAAAAAAATGTCAGATATTTTCATAAATTTTTCGAAAATAATTTCCAAATGTGGCACATAATTTTTAGAATTTAATAATATTTGGTCAGAATAGAATATAATAAAAACAAAAGATCTGAATATATATATATATATATATATATATATATAATAATACATATTCGTATTTGTGAGTATATTATTTTCAGATATTTTACAAACATTTCGTTTTTTATTTTCAAAAAATATACAGAAAGTTGCAATCTTTATAAATTATTACTATTAATTTTAAAAATTCGTAAATAAATTACAAACATTTTAGAAACATTTTCAAATATTGGTTTACAGTGTAGTATGCGTGCATTCAACATATAAGCAAGGACATATCCTTGATATATGTGCGAAACAGACATATATGTCTAATGAAAAATACTCTACACCACTAGTGTCTTTTCTGCAACTATTGGGGTGGGTCAAATAAATAGTGGTACCAGTTTCTAGTTAAAACGGATACACTATAGTCTCTTAGTTTTACATGCAGTGAATACAAATATCTCGACTGCACCATTAGTGTCTGACCAAAACACACCATTACACTATATTGTAATTCATTACTAGAGTTCAACTTACCAACTATTAGGGGCGATACAACAGGGAGGACGGGGGGATAAACCCCCCCCCCATTTTAAAAGCTAGGGGACCTCATATGTATTTCCCCCCCCCACTTTTACCACAACATTTATTTTGATTGGTTGGTCCCCCCTACATAAAAAATCGTTCCAGCGCCCAAACTATCTATGCGAATGCTCATTGTTATTATAATACACAATATATTTTAGGTATATGATAAAGCCTACCCAATCAAATGCTGGAATAATATTACTCTAATGCTAACATTGTACAGATGGTAGGTTCGAATGACGCCAGCACTATCTTCCTGTTACCGGCGTAGATTAGTATTTCTTTAAGTATACAGTCGATGTAGTCATTGTGCTCGACCGGGTGTGAATCTAGACCCATTTCCACTTCTCCGGTCTACATATATGTATATATATATTTTTTTTAAATTTGTAATTAAGACATGGTGAAATTAATAATATTATAGTTTATATTAAAATATATGTTAACACTGTATCGTACAACATACTCTTGCAAAGTACAACTTGTGTGACAAAGTCTAGGTCATTACTTTCTTAAATTATATACGTATACAGATTTTGCTACACAAAACTTTTCCTGTGCCATTGTAAATATGATAGCCTATATTAACTCTATATAAAATAGAGTACTCGATTATCATTTATGGGATACAAATACGAACATATATCTTCATAGGGTACTTAATTTCGATAAAGAATCCTCCCTAACAAAGTATTATTATTTATATACATTTAATATATACTAATATATTATTATATACTATTTGGATGAATACCTATATATATATATATATATATATATATATATATATATATATATATATATATATATATATATATATATATATATATTTAAACTGCCTGTATGGCTCAGTGGCTAAGGCGTCAGATACATAAGCAGTAGGACACGGGTTCGACCCTCGTCCGGACCATTAATTAATTTTATAAAATGGGTCTTAAAATATTATTTAGAAGTGATCTTATATAATTTTGTATAAATAAATGATCGGCTCTCGTTAAAACCATGGATGCCTTAACATGAGAGCGGCTTCGAAGGGACATTAGATGAAGTTTTCACTTATAACCATATATGGCTCTAATGTCCCTTCGAAGCCGCTCTCATATTAATGCATCCATGGTTTTAACGAGAGCCAACAATATATATATATATATATATATATATATATTAAATCACAGATTGACTTTATAATAATAAATAAGAAATGGAAGAATAGTATAACAAACTTCAGAGCTTACAACTTTTGATAGCATTGCGTCTGATCACTATATAATAACAGCAGATATACAATTGAGTCTTAGAGCTAATAAAAAGAAAAATAGTAAATGCAAACCATATGACTGGACAGGATTGAAATATCATATGATACTGAAATTAGAAATGCATTTATTATAACAGTGAAAAAAACATTCGCGAGCCCTCAACATTCTGATGCAGAAACTACGTTATACGCAAGTACAAGATATAAATATTTTGAAAATCATGCAAAGATGTAGCCGATCAAGTAATACCGTAAAACCCAAATTAAAGAAACGAATACCCTGGGAAACCGCAAAGATTTGTCAAAAACGTGATACACTGCACAAAGCAGCACACTTGAAAGAAATATCGCCTACACAGATGAATATCAATAATTATATAAATTCCCAGGAAAACAATTACATAAATAAAAAGATATATGAAATTCAAAAGGTGGCCACAAATAAGTAATCTGTACTAGCATGGGAAAAAATTAATGAAATCAGCGGAAGAAATAAATCAAATACAACGAAACTAAAAGCAAACAGTGATAATGAACAAATCAAACTTTGGCTTAAACATTTCAGAGTTACTTGACAAGAATATCCAATCGACAATTCATAGCAAAAATTCAGATCATATATTGAAAAATCCTGATATAAAAATCTGCCTTTTCACGAAAGAAGAAGTTATGAAAGCTACAAATAATATATAATATGGAAAAGCAATAGGTTTGGACGAAATACCAGCAGAATTTTGGAAATTTGATGATTTCAAAGAATTTGTGTTAAAATCTGTATTCGTGTTTATTTCCAGAAACCTGTAGTAATTACTTAAGTTGGACAATTTGATGTATACAACCTTTTATTAAAAAAAAAGGAGACCTTTCCATCAAAAAAAAATTATCGAGAAATTACTCTACCAGCTATCACCGCTAAGATATAAAACCTGATGTTATTACACATTATTATACCAGAAATTAATCAATTCCTAAGACAAATTCAAAATTGCCTCGGAACAAATAGATATACAACGGGTCAAATACTGACTATTAGACGAATGTTATGAGTACAATCTAAAAACCTGCTACTAACGCTCTCTTCATTGACTTTTCAAAATCTTTTAACACGATTAATCAAAAAAGATGAAAAAATTATTTCACTATTTAAATACATTAAAGTATGTTATACCATAAGAAACAGTTTGTACAATTATGATACTTTACAATAATACACATTTAATGGTTCGCTCACCTGATGTACATACACCTTACTTTGAAATCACAATTGGGGTCTTACAGGGTGATACACTTGCGCCGTTTATCTTTATACTCTGTCTCGAGTATATTCTAAATATGTCATTGGATAATAACCGGGAGCTAGGTTTTACTCTACCGGTTATTATCCAATGACATATTTATAGGATATCGATATCCTGCTGAACAAATTACCGATACGGACTATGCTGATGATATCGCCGTAACAAGTAATACTCTGAAATATGCCAATACATCATTACTGAAAGTAGAATCTGCCGTAAAATATATTGGACCTTTCATTAACACTGATAAAACTGAATATATAAATATCAATAATAATAACAACATACAAATGAAAAGTATCTGGTGAAGTGTAATAAATTAAGTAGAAGATTTAAAATATCTAGGAAGCTATATTAGATTAACTAAAAGTGTTAATATAAGGATCGCTAAAGCCTAGGCATCATTAAATAGCATGAATATAATCTGGAAATCAAATCTAAGTACTAGCCTTAAAATAATTTTTGTCAGAGCTGCAGTAGAATCCGTGCTTGTTTACGGTTCTGTTACCTGGACTCTAACTACCTCGTTATAGAAAAAGATTGATGGAACATACACACGCATGCTCCGAGATATCACATATAAATCCTGGCGAGATCATCTAACAAATGAGCAACTATATGGCGATATTCCAAAAACTATCAAATCAATACGCATATGCGTATGCAAAGGCTGAGGTTCGCTGGTCGCTGCTGAGAAGCAAATATGAATTAGCGAGCGACCTGATACTCTGGCAACCACAGAATGGTAACCGTTCGCGTGGACGCCCAGCGAAGACATATATAGATCAACTGCGGGATGATACCGATCTGCTAACGATAGCCGAAATAAAGACGGCGATGAATGATAGAGAAGGATTGAAGAAGTATGATATGGATTACCGAGCAAGCTCAACCTAGTAAGGTAATGTATATATATATATATATATATATAGGCATATAAAAGCTTATGTTATTTAATAATTATTGATATATGTGGTCAATGATTAATGAAACGTATATGTAAATAATAATATATGATACTTATCATATATATATATATATATATATATATATATATTATAAACAAACTGCAATATTAATAGATTCCAAACAATCTTTCATTCTAGGGAACGGATCATTATCTTTAGGCTTGGTGTACAGGTTCAGGTTTGACTCGACCACTGTATTGATTTTTAAGTATACGCTATTCGTGATATTAAGTATATTATATACTATATATATACTGTATATAACATATACGTAAACTACAAATACGTTATATATTAATACCAGCTTCGTCCCTTAGATATCTATGTGTAAACAAGGGTGTACACTATATTACATTTATATTGTCCATGTCTCTCTCATAATTGCAAAAAATAAATATAAATATATAAATTTGTTTATTTAGAATAGTAATACTAATAGTAATAATAACTAATTTGTATCGGTATATGTTATATATATTATGTTTATATATAGGGGAAAGTAACCTGTACGGACACTTTAACAATAAATGGTATTCATATTGTATGACTCATTATTTTTATTAAAAAATTACAATATATTAATATTTTATTATTATAGATATTATTATGATTTTAAAATTGTATTTAATCTTATAATTCCATAGATAACGGGGATGTCCGTATTCGGTACCTATGTCAGAATACGGAAACCCTGTGTTATAATACGGACACCCTATATACCACTAGATAAACTATATATTATTGATGAATTAATCAGACAAATTACAATTACATTATTTACAATTAATTTTATGAATAATTTATTCTAATTTAATTAGTTAATAATTTATTTATTTTTATTATTTTTTTAATTAATAACACAATTTAGTATCTAAATAATAAACATTTTATATTTAGCTTTATTGGTGGTATTAATATTATAACAGACGCTATTTTATGAAAATCAGAAAAGTGAATACGCTGCGTGCTGATTGGTTATATATAGGGTGTCCTATATATTACCCTATATGGTATATGTATTAAGACATCTAGAGTGTCCGTATCAGGGACTTATATGATCTCTAGATATATGCTTATTACTTAATGAATACTTTATGACACATAAAGCAATCATGTAAATAAAGTTTAGAATGCTTTAGTTTTTTAATAATATTTTGTTATTTTGTATATCGATACATTTGTATATTATTGGGAATATTTTAAGTTGACATTTTTTTTCATAAATTTAAAAACGTAATAAAAAAATCAATTTATTGAATATATAAGCAATATTTTGTATAATTAAAAAATAAAAAATAATTTGTTAGACTATTTATATATTTATGAATATTTTATTCATTAAACATTTTTTTGTAGGATTTATGGTTTCTGAGATACCGAGAGTGTCCGAATTCGGGCACTGTCCGTATTCGGTTACTTTCCCCTAATGAATATAGTATTCATAGAAATTAATTTAAAATGTAATACATAGGCATAACTAACTATTATAATTTTGTTAAACAATACAAATATTTGAAATGAGGTTAATGAACCACCAAACACGGGGTTATATGAACACTGTTCATAAAAGCGAGAATTATATTCTATTTTTAATTATATGCACCGAAAGAATTGATGATGACACTTTATTACAATGTAAACACTTTATTCATATCTACTATTTACAATAGTTGACCTTATGTGTACACATGAATCAATTAATGTTAAGAATTGAGATTTGTGTAATAATTAACTATTATTATTAAATAAATGTTTGATATAAATAGTAATAATTAGTGTCGTAATAGTAATTTGTATGTCCCTATTAACTAAATATCGTATCACTATTATAATTCATTTACTCTTCAAATTTCTTAATTATAATTAATCTATACATTTTGTTGCTGATATGTATATTTTCACTCAACCCAGTCGGTGGGGTTAAATATAATTTACAAATATTTAAAAAATTAAAATTACGTAACCTTATGAGTATTAATTATATATTAAAGTTATACATTAGTTAGATAAAATGATTATCTGTGTAATATAATATAAATGATGTACAAAAATTGATTATTTGGTATCTCAGAAACCATAAATCATACAAACAAAATTGTAATGAATAAAATATTCACAATTATATAAATAATCTATATAAGAATTTTTTATTTGTTAATTATTTAAAATAGTGCTGATATATCCAATAAACTGATTTTTATTACGTTTTTAAATTTATGAAAAAAAATGACAATTTAAAACCTTCTCAAGAATATACAAATGTATCGATATAAAATATAACAATATTTTATCAAAAACTAAAGCATTCTAAACATTATATACATAATTGCTATATTTGACATCAAATATTTATTAAGTTATAAGCATATATCTAGAGGTTATATAAGTTACTAATATGGAAACTATATATAGTCAATAGATGTATTAATACGGAAACCCTATAGGGTTATATATAACCAATCGTCGCGCAGCGTGATAACTATTCTGATTTTCATAAAAATCAAGTGCGTTATAATATCAGTACCAAAAATGAAGCTAAATCTAAAAATAGTATTATTTAGATACTTAACTTGTATTATTAATTAATAAAATAATAACAATTAATAAATTAATTCCTAATTAAATTATTCATAAATTAATTATAAATAATGTAATTATAATTTATCTCATTGGTTCATCAATACAATATAGTATGTGCGTATTATAACACAGGGTGTCCGTATTAGGACATTGGTCTCTAATACGGACACCCCTGGTATCTATTGAGTAAAAAGATTAAATAAAATTTAAAAATCAAATTAATATCTATAATCATAGTGAGTCATAAAATGTTAAGACCATTTATTGTTAAAGTTTCCGTATTAGGTTACTTACCCTATACATTTATTCTAGGCTTATATATATATTTTAAATATATAACCATATATTTTGTATTAAACATATAACCATATATAACAATACCTACCTTTTGTTTTTATTATACTATCTAGATCATATATTTTTGATTTGCAAATGTGTTGATTGTTTACTAAATATTTATTAAATTTTGAAAATTATGTGTCAAGTTTGCAAATATTTTTCGACAAATTTATGAAAATTATGTGCAAGTTTGCAAAAATGTGTCCAAAATTTTTTCGAAAAATGTATCAAATTAATTTCAATTTTAGTTTATTATCTAATACATATTATGTATTAGTTGGAAGCAGGTATTATTTTAAAATAATCAAAATGTTGATTAAAATATATAATTATCGGTAATATTACATAAGGATATTGCGTGTAGATCGACTACAGTGATATAGAACACTTCGACTTGGAACTATTTAGTTATTTCAAGAGATTATACATAATACAGCTATAATTATAAAACAACTCTTTCCATGATTTTAATATGGGAAATGTGGGTGATACACCGTTAATTTTTCAGTATGTAATTATAAAATGTAGGCGTAAGTATTAAATACATATAATTAGTAATAAATTAACCTGGTTCATTTGGCTTCAGTGATATGTGTTCTAACTAAATGATATAGGTGATGATTAAATGTATAATTTAATGAAAACAAATTTAATATATATATATATATTGATGAAATTGATTTTATACATTAATATATTTGAATAATAATCATATAATATTTCACATATCCGGTAGTTTAACTAATACAATATACAACTTAGGTACTGCCTATGTATTACTGCAGGGTTTGTAATTGTATTATATAATATAGTTATTTTATTTTACTGATACAAAATATTATATCAACAAAGTTGATCAGGCTATATTTTTGAGGATACCTATAGGTATAAATGTATACATTTAATGAACTAATTATAATATATCAATATATACTATAATTATAGTATATTATTGTTTACATATATATACATATACTATTATATTACTTAATCGTAATAAACCCGTAGTTTTCGTAACTGCCTTTCTTCTAAATCCCAGATTGGTGTCGAGAAATATTCCATACCTTCGTGTTTCTACATCATGCAATAGTATAATTATGCAATAAATGTGAATAGTATATATAACACATGCTATATGATTCATATAGCATATAATATGGATGCAAATAAATGAATGAAAATAGTTTATTGAGTTTAGAATGTACACTTTAGCAAATACAATTTCTGCTCAAATGAATCATAGACTATTTCTTATTCTATACTCACAAAGAGGGTAGGTACTCTCCAATAACATAATAATATAAAATTACGAAAATATATAATAATAGATACAATTACGGATAAAATATAAACTAAAATTTAAAAATTATAGACTTCAAATAGTAAATAAACATATATGGGACAAGTTAGCTGATATGTATAATAAAATTAAAATAACGAGTTATAATAATGAAACTAATAATTAATTTAATATTTGTTTAAATATTCGAGATTATATATATTTTAAATTAATTGTATTTTATATGTTTACAGTGATTATTTAAATTATTTCAATTATGTGTTATTTACTGTTTTTTTTATATTTATGAATTCTATATGTCGGAATCCTTTAACATTTATTTCTTATGTTGTAACAATTTAGTTTCTATTCAAATTTATTTGTTATGTGGAAGAGTAAGTTTTTATTAAATATATTATTCATAAAATTAAGAGAAAAATTAATTAAATCATATATGAATATATATATATATATATATATATATATATATATTTAAAATTAAAAATGTTATATATAACAAATCAGTATTGTCATAATAATAATACTATTATATAATTTAAGTATATAGATAGTGTATACGATTAGTTGTTTTATTAATTAATCTAATTATTTGTTGTTGTTGTATAAATATTTTATTAAGATTACTCTTATAAATATACTGTTTTAAACACATATACCTTATCTAAACACGCTTTCTAGTAAGATTTATTCGCTGATTGTTAAATAATGAATGGGATTCAACGGTAAAATAAATCTAGATATAGGTATAACCTATCCTATAAATTATATTCCCGCCCATACGTTTGTGATAATGTAAACACATTTATGGGAAAGATGGGTAATTTGGCCAGGAGTGTAATATGGTCAGCTGACGTATCTCATAAACTATAAGTCTAATCAACAAAATATATACATGAAATATGCGCATTGGTAAGCATTGTACAATTAAGAAAAATAAGTTATATATCTATTTATTAAAAAAAATATGTAAAAAATAAATAAAAAATGGATTTACTTTTGAAAAAAATTGAAATAAAAGTTAAGTAAACATATATTAAATAACTAATATATAATATAAATTGAAAATTAAAGTTGGATATCAAAGAACTATTTAATTACAACAAAGTGTGTAATACATTTATTTTAGTTAGTAATATTCATTACTATATATAGTGTATATAGCGTGATATCAAGAATCGGGTAATGTGGACAGCTTTTAGCGGGTAATATGGCTACTTCACGATGATTTAAGCTAATCATATTACATATATGAAATGAAGTAAATATTTTTATATATTGATAAAATTGCTTGCGTCATTATATGAAAACGTTTATTGAATCGAAATCTACTACATCATAACCATATAAATATTTCAATATATATTATAATCGTGGTATAATATTTTAAATTTAATGTAGTATATCTAATTATCTATTAACACAATTATAAAGAACAACATATATATATATAATGGTATAAAACAAATGGTTCTATATATAAATATCAGATAATATACATTAGTTATCTTTCTAAATTAATATTTTATCTAGGTATTTTATCGCCATATTGTTATGATATGTAGTCATTTACGTACGCAATTGCTTTTACAATAGTAATACCATGATAAGTAGGTTTACTGGTATACTATAGTATACATAGGATATATATATATATATATATATAGTAGTTTATAAAACTAAACTAAAAATCATTAATGTATCACAATTGCAGGTGATATTTAAGATTATACTTGATGTGATATAATTGGACTAAACTTGATATAAAATAACGCCATCTATAGTGGATTAATCACTTAATAATTTCAATTTGAAGAGCTAACATGAAATAATGATTCGGCAGTCCTCTACATACTAATATGCATCTATATATATTGTTATTGTTATTGCTATTTTATTTCGGTGGAGTGCTTTTATCCCATCCATTAACTTAAATGAAGTTTTCACTTATATTCATATGGCTCTAATCCCCCTTCGAAGCCGCCCTCATGTTAAGGAATACATGGTTTTAACGAGATTCGATCATTTATATATACACAATTAATAATATAACTTATAAATATTATTTTTAGACCTATTTTAATGACCCGTACGAAGCTTGAACTCGCGGTCTACTATTTGTGTGTCTGAAGTATTAGCCAACTGATACATACACTAAGTAGGACGCGGGTTCAGTATATATATATATATATATATATATATATATATATATATATATAATTATAGGTATATAACTGACATCTTTTAACGTCAGGCATACAGTGAAATCATGGTACACTATCGGAACTTTATCTTTACTGAGATGCACATCAAATTCCACGAAAGATGCTCCCTAGATAGATAGTTATTATAATAACTTTATAAAGTTATATAAATATATATGTGTGAGTCACTCACAGTGAGTGTGTATTAGATAATATATTTATAAAGATATTACAAATACTTATAATCGTGTAGGAGAAAGTATTCTAAACACGGAAACCTCAACAATACACCTTCATAATATTTGTATAACTCAATATTTTAAATCAAGAATTAATCTTTATTTATTTCATATAATTATTAATATTATTACCATTCTACACTATATTTAATATTATTAATTCTATGGATAACATAGGGGTTTCCTCATGTGAAATATTTGTTGAAATATTTTCGACAAAAATAGAGTATATTGAAAAAAATAGACTCTGAAGTAACCATTAGAATCGCTGTATTGAATGCTTGTATAGTGTTCTCTTTAATATCATCACACCGTGCCGTTCTATACGGGTTTTATTGTATATATCAAGGACTTGTATAATATATAAATGCACACACAATATACATACAAATATACATACATATATAGGCATACACACTTATAAGTATAATATGTATATAGGTTACAGCAGTTCAAATAATATAATGGAGTATTAAGTTAAATCATTAAATTATAATTTAAATAATTATACATAAATAAATTAATTACTGTAAAAGAATATTTAATTGAAAATAATACATATTTATAGTACGCTATAAAGAACTATACATTAATTTGTATAATTATATACTATACATAATTATTGATAATATAATAACTACATTTTGTATAATTATATACTATACATAATTATTGATATTTTTATAACTAAATTTCAGATATTGTAGAATGAATGATTATTTTAGAATATATATAGAGGACATAATATGTAATAGAATAATATAATATAATGTAATAGATATTATATATATATATAATATATATATATAATATAAAAAATATATATATATATATATATATATATATTTATATATAGTATATATATAAGATATATGAGGTATACAGATATTTATATATGTATAACATATTTATGAATTATAAAAAATATACACAATATTATAATATGCATAATATATTACTAACAATTTGCAAGGCTTCTGTCTAAAGTTTCATTTAATAATATTAATAATTAAGACTATGCAATAAACGTATCCAATATTATAAATATAATATAACACAAATTGTTTATTTATTTCCTTCAATGAAACTTACTTTAATTTAATATTAAAAAAAATATAATAGTTTATTTTTTTTAAAGTATAATTATACTTAAACCACAACACATATATATATATATATATATATATATATTCGTATTCATATTATAAAATACGAACATATCCTTAACTATAGTATATGCCTATATGAAGGTATACCTATACACCAGTATATATATATATATATATATACTAATAGATATAAATGATATACACCGAGTTGCTATTAGTTAAAATATAAACTATTATCCTAATACCGACCCCCTCTCGTATCTCAGTAAATATAAGAGTTATCAACAAATTATATATACATGAACTGTTAGTAATTTAATGATAAATATGAATAAGTATTTTGTTTAAAAAAATATTAAATCCTACAATTGTTATTTGATAAAATGTAATATTCTGTTTTTACTTTTTAAATATTTGAATAATAACTTTTTAAAAATCATTGTAAATACTCTATTAATTAAAAGAAAACTTAATGTTGTACATAATATTGTAGATCAATAAAATGTTTATAAATATTATAAAAATAATTTAATTTGAATAACTATTAACCAATATATCTTATAGTATCCCATATGATTTTCCTATTACCGACCCCCTACATTACCCAAATACCGATCCCATGTGATTTATAATATCCAATCAAAATAGATCCGTATTTTACTTTAAGTTATGTTATAACTTGTTTGTGTATCATTGACATAGATTTAGGATTCATGATTCCAGTTATTTATATACATATTGATTAATAAATAAAGATTAAATAATAATATACACTATTTTAATATAATTACTATAAAGTTTGAATTTAAATTTAATATTACTATTAAAACATAAATTCAATAAAAAATAAATTACTTCATGTTATAATTAATTATATTTATGTATATCTACTATTTTTATTGGATATTATAATACTACAATTATTTATACCACAATTATTTTAGGGGGTCGGTAATAGGGGAAGGGGGTCGGTATTAGGCACATGTATCCGATTACCGACCCACCTGTTTATTCTTGTAAATATAATTATATCACAAATTTGATATAGCCATATAATTCATTGCCATAATATTACTCCAATTACAAAATTTCAAATAAATATATTTAATATTGAATACGTTATTATAACTAATCATTTAGGGGTCGGTAATCGGATACTTTCCCCTATATATCATTTGGTATACCACATTTTATCATACCACACACACACGTACTAACTAACTCTATGAACGTAACACCGATTCCCCTATGACCTACTGCCACTGCATCGTTGACCTTGTTCCACTTGGACGAGTAGCATTTGTTCATCGTGTTTTGGAAGTCCATGGGTTTAATTAGTATCGAGTCCACTATTCGAGGGTAGGCGATTCGTTAATATATCGTATGTTGATTTAGAATTTTTCATTTAGAATTCCAAATTGTATTCATATGTTAATATAATAAGTGTAATAATATATATTATATAGTATATCCCAAATTCATGCACTCCCATTTGTATTTATATGTAAATATAATAAATGTAATAATATATATTATATATTTTATATTATATATTATTACATTTTGTTATTAACATATGGATACAAATTGGACTGATTGAAGTTGGGACGAAATTCAAAATATTTCCATTAATTGAGGAGGTATTAGTAACAGTTTATAAATAAACATATATACCAATTCATTGTGAAAATATAGGTAATATATTCAGGAATATTGATGTGTAAAATCATTTTTTATATTAAAAAAGATTAAGGAGAAAAACTAGCTTATTTAATAAGTTATTAAATATTATTTGTTAGTAATATAATAATTGTATATGAAATATCGTCATCTATAGTTAAATATATGAATTATTTATCGTAGTTGGCTATAATACCGCAATATTCATGTAGATCATATTAAATATGTGATTATCATAATCATAATCATTAAAAAGGGTGTACACACCGCTAGAATCAAGTGCAGCATCAAGTGCAGCATCAAGTGCAGCATCAAGTGCAGCATCGAGTACAGTAACAAGTAGCCGCACTAGCGCTATACCTTATCAAGTATACTTGATTCTAGCTATCTGAACACCAATAATAATGTATAGGTACCTACTGATCATTATGGCAATAACAAGTGAAATAATAAGTTAAGCGTTGAAGCTAGCGGTGTGTGTACCGCTTTAAACAATGTGATATCTTCAATTCAAATACATTTAAATAACAAACATTACGGGAATGTTGACATATTGTAGTAAAATATAATTATTATTTTTGGTACAGATATTTCATTAAACTTGATAATAATTATCAATATAAATAATAATTTAAATCGATAAGTAGGATTAGACTGCACACCTCTGTAGTAAAGTGATATACACTAAATTCAATAGCTTATCTATTTTCTTTATATCGATAGTTTAGCTATTCCTTTAACCACTCAAATACATATTAATTCAATATACGTAATATATATAATTAAATGAGTAAAATAAAGAATCTATAGTTAATATCTATCAGATACTCTTCAACACCATCATATATTTACCCTTCATTTCTCCGATGGGTTTATTGTTACAATTGATCGGAATAACTCTCCTAGTGTTGTTGGGAAGTATATTGTCTGGCAGTATGAAAGCTGTCCCTATGTAAGTGGGTAGCTTCTCATGGACATCGTCGTCGTCCACGTATATGTCCAACTGAAACCCCTGCATGCGTATTTATAATTAAAATATTACTAATAATAGCGATTCGTAAATGATGTGCCAATGATATAATGAATTCATATAAATGCTTACATAGATAATACAATACATGCACAGTTATATATTTCTAAAATTTGTAAATTAATTTATTATATAATTAATTTCAATTCATGCACTATTTAAAGTTAGAATATACGAATGTTGATACATATTTTTTAAATATAATAATATTATTAATAATATAGCAAACCTTTTTTATAGTTAGTAGGGTTACATAAGTGAAATTGGATAAATAAAGTATGGAAGTTAGGTAGAAATAATATTAGACACATATTTAATTTAGTTAAACTACTGGTGACACTGAATCTGCGAAGTAATATAATAGATGTGTGTAGTATTCATTATTAATATAAAGTACTATATATCAACATGTGACATATATATATATATATATATATATATATATATAAATAAAGAAGGTTCCAAGTAAATGTAGGCATATTCGCATTTTCCTTATAATCCTATTGGCTTTTTGTTGAATGTTTCAAATATATCTTGTTTATTTTATATAATTATTAGTAAGCATCATTATTTCCATTATGAAATAAATAAAAGTAAACATTAATACACCTATTTTATCAAATAAACTTGAATAGAATTAATAGTGTGAATGTTTGATACAATATTAGAACTATAGTTTCCATAGCTTAACTATAGTTTAAAACTCTATAGAGTACTTGTGTTGAATGTTGTAATATTTCCAGTAGCATGGAGCAATTATCCTAGGAGAAATTACAATAAGATAATCACAAATAATTTATTACATAATATATTACGTAATAATTGTTATTCGAGTAGTAATTACTACGTTAAACTTACTTATATTATTACTTAAATGATTAAAGAAAGAATACACTATTCATCAATATCATTATTCATCGTCATTACCGTAACAATAAAACGATTACTATAATCATATTTATCAACATCCTATAAACATTATTAACATTATATCCATCAACATCAACATCTGGTTACAAATAACCTCTATGATCCAAACCAATCTGCTTTCAGGCCCTCCCATTCAACAGAAACTGCATTAAATATGGTAACTGATTCTATTCTCAAATCGTTAGATGAGAATCACGTAGCTCAATTACTTTTACTAGATTTAACTTCCGCGTTCGATACTATCTTACATAAAAACCTATTTGTTCGATTGGCTGAAATTGGTATTTCGAATAATGCTCTGGCATTCATTAAAAGTTATTTGGAAGACAGATATTATTCAGTTGTCATTGATGAATGTGAATCTGAATTAGTGAGTATGACACATGGTGTTCCACAGGGTAGCGTACTTGGGCCTCTTCTTTTCCTAATTTATATTAGCCCTTTGAAATACATAATTAAATCGTTCCCTAACATTCAGTATTTTATATACGCAGACGATATTCAACTTTTGTCAAAAATTCCATATCACTTCCAATCTTCCATTAATAATGAACTCTCTCTATGTGCAGATAGCATAAATGTTTGGTTATTAAGAAATAACCTTCTTCTCAATACAAATAAAACTGAATTAATTAATATTTCAATTTCTCCGAATAGATTCCCAATAGTTAATGTAGATAATATTCAAATAAATAGTAAATCAAAAGTTAAAAATGTGGGGGTTATATTCGATGAAAAACTATCTTTCATACCACAAATAAATTCTTTGAGTAAATCAGCTAATTTATCACTATATAAAATAAAATCAATTAGAAAATTAATCACACATAAAACTTGTGAAATATTAATTAATTCTCTTGTTTTTTCACGCCTAGATTATATTAATTCACTATATAATAGATTACCCAAATGTAGGACTAATAAAATTGATAACATTATTAGATCATCTATTCGTACAATTCATAATATTAAATTCAATAACCATATATCAATTAGCTCCCTCCAGCATAAATTACAAATACTTTCATTAAAAGACAGAGCCTTCCTTAAATCTGTTTCATTAGTTCACAATCTTATCTATTCAAATACATCTAATATATTATCTGAAAGGATATCCTATTATCGACCACTCTCATCCCTTAGATCTGCCAAGTCTGTAAAACTAAATTTACCTAAATATAACTATGAGACCCTTATGGGTAGATCTTTCTGTGTGTCAGCACCTACCAACTGGAATAAACTTCCGACAAAATTACGTTGTGAGATTAATTACAATATTTTCCGACGTAAAGTAAAATTGTTTTTACTTCATTAATATTAATATTGTTTTATATTTATTTATCTAAATTATTTAAATCAACATGTTATATTTATTTATTTTTATCTGTTTCATTTTTATCACACACTGTTGAGTAATGTAATTCGTTTTATATTTTTACGGTGTTTAAATAAACAATCAAATCAAATCAAATCATCATAATCATCATCATCATCAATATGATCATTATATTCATCATCATCATCAACATAAATATCACCATCATCATTATCATAATTATAGTCATTATCATCAACATAATCGTCAGAATAATTATCTTATATTAATAATCATCAACATCATCATTATTATCTTCATCACCATCTATATCATCAACGTCATCTTAATTATATTCAAATGTAATAATTGTCATCATTATCATCACCATCAATATTTAATAAACTACTCTCGTTATCATAGAAATTGAGAATATATTATCATTTTCCAACTCGTCTTTGAATGTGCATACTTTACATAATTTAGTTATAATGAACCTTGAATTCATACTTTGTAAATAATTTTTTTTTATATGAACTTTTATATTGAATATATATGAAAATATTATATTATAATTATATTTAATAATTTATAAATCAATGATAATTAACTATATATTCTTATTATTTATATATATATATATATATTATAATCAGGATGGAATAATAAATTACCAAGATGATATAAAAGCTAAGCAATGTGAAATTCAACATAAATTGATAAAAAAGTTGTACAATTTACAAAAAATAGTAAATAAGATTATCATTTATATTTTAAAAAAGTAATCTATATATATATATATATATATATATATGTTTGTATTTTCAAATAGGATTTGTATACCAATATATATATATATATATATATGATAATCTTATTATAATATTCTAACAAATTGTAATCATAAATAAGTGTATGAATATGAATATATACTATATATGATTTATAGCCTATACAGTATGGTATTAATATATATAGGTATTAAGTATAATTGATATTTTAATGCGTGTAAATATGTTATGAATAATAGGTCATCATATTGAAAAGCATAAGAACAAATTAACAACCTATACATTATCAGAATAAATGTAGGATCGATTACGTATAAGATTGCCAAATGTAAAATATAAAGGCGAAATGCATAAAATAAAACATGAATAGGACGACATGTTAACGAGGTTCAGTGTACCGTTCACTGTGTACGAAATAACAAATAAATATAAATTAATGAATTTAAAATTTGCAATTTGAATATTTAACTTAAAATATTGTATAAAGTTAAAAGTAATTATATGTTTCATCTCTTATATAATCGGTAAGCATCAATCATTATTCACATAATATGAATAATATATATATATATATATATATATATATATATATATATATATAATATAATTAATATGTATATTTAAGTATACTTATAAATTGATATAATATTACGAAATTACTAACGATGAAATCCCAATAAAATGTTTGAGATTTGAAAACCATGAAATCGCCGTCTTCGTACTTGGCTCCGAAGTCTGGCTGGCGGGCGAAAGTCTCATCTCTTTTATTCAAGATCTTCACAAGTTAAGTGTGTATAGCAATAGGTGATTATAGACCTACGGAGTGATCACATCACAGGTTATTTTACGTGCTCCAAGCATTGTTTTCATGGAGATTACTGAACGAGACGCGGGTGTACAAAGTATGCATAGTATGTACGAATTATGCACGTATACTAATATAACTATAGTTTTACACATAAATATATAACTACAACTATAGATTTATGTATGTATCAACAGCTATACTTATAATTGTACGTGTATATATATATATATATATATATATATATATATTTAATCACTCTAAATCAATAGTTGTAATGACTTGACGTCTGCTTTCAAATTTATTGGAGAATGTAATGTCACATACAACGATATCATCGTATTGCCTTCTGGTTTATAAGAATATTATAGGTTTACATTTACAATTCAGTATAAATAATGTATTTTTAATAAGTAATTTAATAAGTAAACTATACAATTTAATATGCTTGTATAGTTGTAGAATATATCGTAATATAGGATGCAGACGTCATGTCCTTATTTTAATATAATTAACATAATATTCATTAATGATAAATATAATATCAATATAGGTGAATTAACTAAAAGCGTCTAAATATTTACAACTATAGGTGTATGTATGTATTCCTATTGTATCCCTATGTATGTATTACTATATTTCAGAAGAGGTTGAATGATTTATAGATTGAATGTATAATGAGAAGAAAGAATAAGTAAGTGATAGGAAGAATTCATGGGATCTAATAAATTGGATGATAAATGGATGGTAATCAGTTTTGTACATATATATATATATATATATATATATATATATATATATTTTTATAACAATAAACAATACTTTATAAATTGAAAGTATTGCAATTAAAAGTTAATATTATTATCTTTCTCTGTATGAATATTCGTAATTATTACATATTTTTTTCTAAATACTTAAGTATTTAGCAATTGCTGATTACGTTGAAATAGACACACATGTATTTGATTACGTAACACCGGACTAGTAACAATGAAAGTATTACATAACACCTAGTTAGTAACAATGCAAGTAGTACGTAACTAATCCTCGTAAGTCTAACCGAATACTTCACTCCATTGGAAATTTCATTTTCAATTTTTTCGGTTTTCTTTGTCGCGATTTTAGTATGCTATATAGTAGATTAATTCATTAATAAATGATACTATTTACAATTACAATAATTATAGTTAATTTAATTAATAACATTAATGATTTTATATATTCCACTATATATAGTGAACTATAGTGAACTAACTATAGTACTCAAGTTTATTTCAAAGAATGAACTTTATTTAATGATTAAACTAACTAGGCTGAATGAAAGTCTAACCCTACACATAGGGCTTAATTCACGTCATTCACTCGCAAGTGAATTCCACATATACAAGACATTTTAAATGTATTAAGTAATATGCGGAAGTATAAACACTACCATAATGTTTATATAATTTAAATGATTTGATATATATAATTATTAAATTAAAAAATAATGTATTATACAAATATTTACTTATCCTTGAATTTGTTCACAAAGAATAAAATTGAGATGATGTTGAACCAGACTATTATATAAAATAAAATACTTATATGTATATATGACATAATATAGCATAACTTCTTCAAATCTAAGATCCATAACTGAACATTTGATTCTACAGGAGCGGTTTGGTAGAGTTTCTCCCCAAATCTTTACAGGATTATTGAAAACAGAAATCCTAATTTCAGCTTGTTTAGTTAACCAACCATTTTCTAGACTCATCTTATTATCTAATAGTTTATTTAGTTGTTTTAATTAATTAATATTTATAAATATAATTCCATATGATATTACTAGTATGGAAGTGTACTCAATATATTATTATTTTAAAATCATATATTAAAACTACTCATATTTTATACATATTTTGATTCTATTCATATTTTATTTAATATATTATTTATTAAACATATAGTAGTTTATAATTTAAAAAATATATACTTTTCATATATTTGCATGACTTATATTAAATCATATTAATTATTAGTAACCATAGAGTCCATACGTCGATACAGGAATGATCACGTGTTCATTCTCTATTAATATTTTGTTTATTAAAATCGTAAATTTACCATTTCCATTTATCTAATCTTAATTTAATTGATATAATTGTGTGTAAGAAATAGTAGGGGCTACCTACCTACTGGTTGACCTACTGTAACATAATTACACGAGTTCATAGAAAAACACATGTAAATAAAGCTATAAACAAGCGTATTACCTATAAGTATACCAATAATAGTATACTATTATTATATGAATATATATTATTTAAAATATACTTACTAAATTATTGATTATATTTATTTATAAATAACCTCCATAATATATACAATTAATATCATTTCACGTTTATAATCATGTAGACTAATAGGCTATATGTTGTATTTAATGTTATAATAGATATAAATACAAATACAAATTATCCAATATTTTTTAGATCTATATTTTTTATTTTATAGTCTTGTAAAGTTATTAATAATATGTAGATAAGCACGGCCTCCTTTAGCTAAATGAGGCCATGAGATAAGGTATATTGTTGTCACTCGGTAAATCATTTATATATAAGCAAATTACATTTGGAAAATACTAATAGGGAAGGGGGTAGTGGCCGATAATTAATATGCCTCAGAAGATTTCTAATATATCGATAAATACTGAATTTTAGGCTATTCTTTTTTTGAATTAACTAGAAATCATATAGTTCTAGAATACTGTGATTTCACTTTTATATATAAAGTGTTTAACCTAATAATATAAACGTTTGATTAGGCATTAAAAAAAGCACTAAAATAAGGCAAGGCTATAGTTGTGGCCGCTAGTACCAGAAAATGCGATAGGTGTCTCGTAATATATTCGATTTATATTTTTTTAATTATGTAATATTAAATAATTATATTTATAATGCATACGCACCTTATTTGATTAAATGATTTAATTATATATACATATACTCTTACACATAAATAAGCATAAATATATATAATCATGTTTTTTGTCAAAATTTAACAAAAAATGATTATATAATAAAATTGTGTAATTAATTAATTATTAAAAAAAAAATTTACTATATATTATAGATATTTTGATTATCTAAATATTGTATATAGAACTTTTTATCCTATCAAGCACCATTTAAGCGTTAATTAAAACGGCCACTACTCCCTCCTCGGCCACTACCCCCTTCCCTCCCCTACAAAAAATAAATCAGGGAGACTAAGGACATAAAGTAAGAATTGACATATTATATTTGACGAATAGCAATGTATACTAGTGACAATATAAATAATCTTTATCATAGAAAACTATATATATATATATATACATATATTACATATGAAAGTATAACACTAAATTAAATCGTATTAGGCATATTTATATTATTGTATTATTACACCAATACAATATTAATAATAGAAATAAAATCAATATAATATAAGTTAGAGTTATAATCCTACAAATCTCTTTCCAAATATTGATATCTCGGCATCAGAATTAAACGTTGAAATAACTTAGCATCTATATATATATTATAATTTATATATATATATATATATATATATATATATATATATATATATACTTCATCAATAACTTATAACTTAATTCTCATTAATATATATATACTTTGATTATTCGTTTAACTTTTTATACACCTCTATAATTTCATTTATTTCTATTTAAAAATATTATATATTTATATATATATAACTAAATAAATTCATATACAAGTATTTCTAATAATAAATCCTACCAAGTGTATCATTGAAATATATCCTTTCATTTGCATTTCCTTCCCATGTATCAATCATGCATTCAATTGTAGAATTGAGTTTAGCTTATATACAATATTAAGTCAATTGTTAATATATATAATAGTAGTTAATATATATAATATTACCATATATATATATATATATTTAAAATAATATAGTATCATATTTTATAAATATAACATATAGTATGTACACTGTACAGTGTACATTGTACATACTATATATTGTACACACTGTTGAGATAACCTTGTTGATTATACGATTCCTGACTAGTGTTTTGATTCGTATCAGCACCATCTATATTGATATTATTATATCGCGATATTTTCTTTAAATTATAATACAAGAAGCTGGATGCCACGAAATAGCGATACCTGATATCTTCACAAGTTTCCATCTTTACGTTAGTCGTCCATAGATTACTACGTGTTAGTAATACATTGTTATACATAACACCCACATACACACACATATATATTAAAATATTGTACATATTATAAAGATCTTGGTATAATATTCACAGATAATCTAAAATTTTATACTCATATATCTGAGATATGTTCTAAAGCATATAGAATATCGAATATGATATTTAGATCTTTCATAACTAACCAGTACTCTCCTTTAGTATGTGCATACTTAACATATATACGACCAATTCTAGAGTATGGTTCTTCTGTATGGAATCCTCATTCTAACTATATTGGGTATAATGACTTACTTGAAAAAGTGCAAAGAAATTTTACTAAAAAATTATTTTATCGTTGTAATTTATCATATTTAAATTATTCTGATCGATTAAAATTCTTAAATTTACATTCACTCTCCCAACGCAGAACTATTGCCGATCTTACTCTGGCTTATAAACTCATCAAAGGATTCGTTGATGTGCCGGTGTCGGACATTATGAGTACATACGTATCATCTAGCAGGGGCCCGTCAATAAAGATAAGGAGAATGAAATCAAGGACCAAACCACTATTCAACTACTTTGGTAATAGAATATCTTCAGATTGGAATAAACTACCCGATCTGATATTACAATGTGAAACTGTTTCTTCTTTTAAAGCCTTAATGATTCGTAGTATAATTAGATGAACAGAATTCTCTAATTCACTGTATTGATTATGCTGGTTTTGATGTCAGGATATGTCAACACCACTACATTAAGGGAATGACCAACCCTTGGGGCCTGATCCACCTCATATGGGTTATCCAACCACTAACCCGAGACCTCCGATCTTAATCGGTGTTATCTTTATGGTGGAAATGAGAGTTCTGATTTTCTTTTATGTTGTTTTCATTTTAATTCATATAATATGCTCATATTTGCATATAATATTCATATATCTTATGTTCGGCATGCATAAACCAAGGCGTTTTTTTATTAATTATAAACCTATTGTGAATTGTTGTACCATGTCGTTTTGGGTTTCAATTTATATATATTTTGTCTTCATTATTTTTGTTTATATATTTATTTTTTGTTTACCTAATAAACTATATATTATTATTATTATTATTATATATATATATATATATATAAATAACACATATATATATATATATATATATATATATAATAATGTATACATTTAAGGAGAATTATCGCTATATAATGTATATAATATAATAGTTATAATTTAACGGTTATTGAATCACAAAGATATAATTGGCAGTTATATATATAAATACCTATAGGTATATATAGGTGTATAATAACATAGGTTTACATAAATACGATTATATACAATATTTAAAAATATTAAAAGATAATAAAATGAGTACATCGCCAGGAAGACTGATTTAATATAGTTCAATAACGAATATAACTCAACACACTACACTCTAGTTCTGATATGTATTCCGATCATATATATAAACTTTAACGTTAGATGTAAACATCGACTCATCACCACTCATCCGTCTTCTACCGTTAAGTATCTTGGGATTACCCTCAACCGTACATTATACATTGATGATCATATCACCTCACTAATATAGACGACCTCGTACTTTCAATACTATATTAGGAACATGCGACCTTAAGGTTTTGAAGTTTCATTGACTTCCCTACGGCAAAACTCCTCACGCACTCTGTTATTATCTATATACTAAATTATTGTACCACCTTCCTCATTATTAAAAACTTTCTCTATTACTAAACTAGACCGAATTATCAACAGATCTATACGAACCATATACCAACTATAACTACTAACTATACTACCTCTGTGACCAACCTGCAGGTGACTATAACTTAACTGGCTTACTACAACTCAACAAATTAAATTTAAAACACTTTAAAACACTGACTCTTCTCCATGACATACTGATAACCAACGAACCCACTCCAATATTTGACGACTTTGTATATAGTAATAACACCCGTCTACTGCGATCCTCCTCTACACCAATACTAGAAGAACCACCTTACAAATTTACCAAATTTGGAAACAAATTTTCACAGGAAGGCTTCTAATCTCTGGAACAGCCTACCGAGAAATTTAATGACAACAGATATGACCTTCTCAATATTCAAAAAAAGAATAAAGATATTTATCATTGACAACCCCCATTATTTAAACCCCCACTTCTATCATATCCAAATTCTTTGTTTTACCTCGTATTTTTGTTTTCTCGTTTTTCGTTTTTTTCTCGTTCTCACACTCTCAAGAATATAATATTATTTGAGTGTCTAAATAAATACCTATGATGATCATCGTCATATATGCGTATACGAATACATGTTGAATATAATACAAAATTAATTGAAATAATTGTAGGTACTAACTTATCTATTTCGTCGACGATCATTTGAACAGCGTTGCTATGCACCCACTGACCTAGTTCTTTATTATCGCCTATCAGATACACGTGCTTATTACAATCTTCTAACTCGTCTTTCAGTCGAACGGAAAACTTCACTGTTTGCATGTCGTTCGTGTTGATGTATTACGCAACCCTACAACATGTGATCTAATAGTAGTATATATATACTATATATAGTCTTTGTGTTAGTATTAGGTAACCTTGGTGTTAGCTTACGTAATCACCGTATTCGGTAATAAGGTTAGTGTTAACAGGTTTAAATTATTGTACTATAAATTTAAAATCATTGTTTATTATTAAATGTTTATTATTATTATTATTATGAATTAAAATAAACAATTTTTATTAAATAATTCGATCTTCTATTTATAATAATGATATTTTCTAAAACAATATTTTAAATAGATAAACTGGAATTAATGTTTTCACTAAATTAAATTGTTGGTGTTTTAAACCAACACATATTATTATCATGGGTATACCTAGGGGAAAGTAACCGAATACGGACAGTGCCCGCATACGGACACTCTCGGTATCTCAGAAACCATAAATCCTACAAAAAAATGTTTAATGAATAAAATATTCATAATTATATAACTAGTCTAAAAAATTATTTTTTAATTATTCAAAATATTGCTGATATATCCAATAAACTGATTTTTTAATTATGTTTTTAAATTTATCAAACAACATTTTTACTTAAAACCTTCTCAAGAATATACAAATGTATTGATATAACACTATATTATTAAAAAATAAAGCATAAACAAATTATATATATATGATTTCTATATTTGTTATCAAATATTCATTATGTTATAAGCATATGTCTAGAGGTAATATAAGTTCCTAATACGGACATTCCTTATGTCTTAATACGGACACCTTATAACCAATCAGCGATCAGCATATGAACTATTCTGATTTTCATAAAAATCGCGTGAGTTATAATATTAATATCACCAATTAAGCTAAATCTAAAAATGTTATTATTTAGATACTTAACTTGTATTATTAATTAAAAAAATAATAAAATAAATAAATTATTAACTAATTAAATTACAATAAATTGTTGATAAAATTACTTTAATTTACTTTTTTTTTACTTTTTTGTTGTTTATGGAATGCATCGAGCGTGAGCAATCGGCCGTCCGTAGGAGGGAATTATTGAGTGGGAGGGAAGGTACAGAAGAATTAATAAGTCTTAAGATGGCGTTTAAAGGAGGGAGTTGATGTGTTTGTTCGTAGGTGATTGGGTAGGGAGTTCCAGTGGTAAGGGGCAGAGATGGCAAAGGAGCGTATATTGGAAGAGTGGAGTTTGTATAGATGAGGAGTGGTAAGTATAAAAGTGTTGGAGGAACGGGTCTGGAGTGGAGTGATGGGTGTGTGTAGATATAGGAGGGATGCAAGGTAGTTAGGGGAGTTGTGGTGAATAGATTTATGAATGGTCAGGGAGAGTTTGTACTTTATACGATAGGGGACTGGCAGCCAGTGTAGTTGTTTTATGAGAGGTGTAATGGAGTCAGAAGAACGACGGGGAAGTAAATGGACGCAGCGAACTACAGCGTTTTGGAGTCGCTGTAGTTTGAAGAGTTTATATTCAGGGAGGTTAAAATGTAGGGAGTTGCAATAGTTAAAATAGTTTAATTATAAATAATGTAATTGTAATTTGTCTGATTGAGTCATCAATAATATATAGTTTATCTAGTGTATATAGGGTATCAGTAGTATAACATAGGGTGTCCGTATTCGGTACCCATGTCCGAATACGGATATGTGTACCCCTGTTATCTATGGAATTAACAGATTAAATAAAATTTTAAAATCACAATATATCTATAATCATATAATATTAATATATTATAATTTGTGAATAAAAATAATGAGTAATAAAATGTTAATACCATTTATTGTTAAAGTGTCCGTATTAGATTACTTTCCCCTATATATTCATGTCTAATTAACAATATTCCAATGATCTATTTATTTAACTACCTATATTATATACAATTATAATATATATATAAATATATATATATATACAATATATAATTAATATACGGTTAATATATCTACCACAAATAATATATTTATCAATACAAATCACGGTAGAGGTAAATGTTTCATATTTATAAATAATTTAAATTATACATGTAATAGGAAAATATCGCAGACAATGTACACATACTATTGTTAATAACAACTTGTTATATGCATTTTTGTCAAATATTCTACATATATATTTTTAGATAAACATATAAATTTAATTAATATATAGGAATACATGAATATACTATGCCAATACATTTATTAAATAATCTATTTATGATAAAGTTATTTACACTTTGCTAGCGCCTATAGGCGATATATATATATATATATATATATATATATATATCTTATTAACATTATAAATTTACAGCTTATTAGGTTTAATAAGTTTAATATATATATATATATATATATATATATATATATATTAAATTACTAATACACTATTAATTATCTGTCAAATATAAATTCAAAATAGTAGGCTTAACTATAATAAACATCATTAAAATAAATAAATAATTAATAAAAAAAAACTGTACCCGTATAACAGTCTACTCAACTCCTGGTATACCATTACCATTCCTATATATCTAATTAGTTAGCTGATATCCCATCTCGAATTGAGATTATTAACTAGGTATACAATATCATGTATATATATATATATCATTGATATATATTATATCCATAGTTTAATAGTAAAGTAAACAGTGTGCATACATAGAACGTGAATGTGCTAAATTTAATACAAGCGTGTATTCAAAATAAATGTATTTATTGAACAGATTTATTTCCTAAAATGTTCCCAAATTATATCAAGACCTACTATATTAAATGAATAGTATACTATTTCGGATGTAATATCCAATTATAGTATCTATCTAACCATGTTTGTAACTACGAATTTCGCATAGGGTAATTTGTCTTCTATTAAATATATTTAATAATATATATATTATATATTATTATATATATATATATATATATATAATAATTTAACAACAATTATTATTTAATTATAATTATAATCGTTAATATTACATTTACATCTGAGGTTACTATTTTAATATGATTTATAATATTAAAATAAGTGAAATTAGAAATTAATATTTATAAAAAATATTGTTTTTTATTATAACAAATGTTCTAGAATAAAATACATATAATATGATATGAATGTACTATTTTACTATGAAGTCGTGAATAATTATATTAGTAAATAATCAATAATATAAATTATTAAATTATATTGTTACTTTACATATATGTAGGGGAAAGTCCCCGATTACCGACCCCTAAATGATTAGTTGTAATAACTTATTCAATAGTAAATATATTTATTTGACATTTTGTAATTTGAGTAATATTATGGCAATGAATAATGTGGCTATTTTAAATGTTTGATATAATTATATTTACAAGAATAAACAGGGGGGTCGGTAATCGTATACATGTGCCTAATACCGACCCCCTTCCCCTATTACCGACCCCCTAATATAATCGTGGTATAAATAATTTTAGTATTATAATATCCAATCAACATATACGATTGTATACCTATGTATTATAGTAGATATTCAAAAATATAATTAATTATAACATGCACGCAATTATTTTGTATTGAATTTATGTTTTAATAGTAATATTAAATTTAAATTTAAACTTTATAGTAATTATATTAAAATAGTGTATATTATTATTTAATATTTAGTTATTAATCAGTATGTATATAATCAATTGGAATCATGAATCCTAAATATATATCAATGATACATAAACAACTTACGACATATTTCAAAGTAAAATACGAATCTATTTTGATTGGATATTTTAAATCACATGTGGGTCGGTATTAGGGTAATTTAGGTGGTCGGTATTAGGAAAATCATATGGGTTGCTATAATTAAGATATTTTGGTTAATATTTATTCAAATTGAATTATTTTTATAATAGTTATAAACATTTTATTGATATACAATATTATGTGCAGTATTAAGTTTTCTTGTGATTAATAAATTATTTACAATAATTTAAAAAAAGTAATTATTCAAATATTTAAAAAGTAAAAACAGAATATTATATTTTATCAAATAAAAATTGTAGGATTAAATATTTTTTTAAACAAAATACTTATTCATATTTATCATTAAAATACTAACAGTTCATGTATGTATTATTTTTTGATATCTCTTATAGTTACTGATACGAGAGGGGGTCGGTATTAGGAGGGGGTCGGTAATCGGGGACTTTCCCCTAGGTAAACACCTAACATAATATTATTATCAGCTATCTAAGTTTTGCTGTATGTGATATATCTTTAACTTTTAACTAGTTGATGAATTCTATTTCTGAGAACTTTCTGTTGAAGTATGTTCATAATAAAATTCCGGGAAAAAATATTTCACCGAATTGAGTTATATTGATATAATATATTCCACATGTAACATAATTAAAATATACATAATTATGTATATTATTAAATAGTATGAATTACTTTACAAATACTACCGAGCAAGCTCGACCTGGTAAGGTAAGGTAAGGTATGGATTACTACAATTATATATATATATATATATATATTACAACATTTACTAAATGGGATTAAGACATAAACTAATTCAATAACAATAATTAAGCTTCGGTCGACAGAAAATCTATAAATAAACAGATCGATAGGCCGGCGGCCGATAGATACGTGTCGATACAGGCATGACGTAATCGATATATGACGTAATAGGGGCGGGCGGATATTACGTAACTAGAGCGTATTAATGGCTGCCGGGGAGATCTAGGCGGACTCCGGTGTAGCTAATGTACGTCGTGGTGCAATGGGAAGTAGTTGTTCAAATATTCGTCAGCAAAACGGTCCATTATATCTAGTTCTCTATTGCAGATACTGATTACAGGTTCGTATATATATACACTATAGGGTATATATATGGGGTATATATGGATATATATAGGGTTATATATAGGTATACCCCTATCAGGTTATCGATATGTACTCTAGTTACTAGAGTCTAGTATATTATATACTGTATATATATATAGTTAATAATAACATGTAATAATCTATGAATTCTCGAGGGGTCCATTTGTATCCGCTATTTGTATATATGTGATTCAATAAATAAATATACATAGAGGAAAGTCCCCTATTACCGTTCCACTCTCGTATCTCAGTAACTATTAGTTATATCAAAAATTATATATATATATATATATATATAAATAACATATTAGAAAATTAATGGTAAATATGAATTAGTATTTTGATTATCAAAATATTCTATTATACAATTTTTATTTGATAAAATATAATATTCTGATTTTACTTTTTAAATATTTGAATAATAACTTTTTTTAAATTATTGTAAATAAATAATTAATTAATAGAAAACATAAATATAATCTATTAAATACATACTATTGTAAATCAATTAAATGTTTAATTTGAATACATATTAACCAATATATATTAATTATAGCAACCCATATTTATATTCCTATTACATACCCCATAAATTACCCTAATACCGACCCCATGTGATTTATAATATCCAATAAAAATTGATCCGTATTTTACTTTAAAATATGTCGTAAGTTGTTTGTGTATCATTGATATAGATTTAGGATATATGATTCCAGTTTATTATATATATACTGATTAATAAATAAATATTAATAAATAATATACACTATTTTAATATAATTACTATATTAATATTAAACATAAATTCAATTAAAAATAAATTGCTTGCATGTTATAATTAACTATATGTATGTTTATCTACTATTTTTATTGGATATTATAGTACTACACTTATTTATACTATAGTATACGTATTATATATATATATTATCGTATACGATTATTTTAAGGGGTCAGTAATATGAGAATGGGGTCGGTATTAGATACATGTAATCAATTACCGACTCCCTGTTTATTCTTGTCAATATAATTATATAAAAAATTTAAAACCGCCAAATTATTCAATGCCATAATATTACACTAATATTACACTGATTAACAAATTTCAAATAAATATATTTAATATTGAATAATTTATGTCAAATAATCATTTAAGGGTCAGTAATAGGATACTTTACCTATATATATATATATATATATATATATATATATATTTGAATATATATAGGTATTTGTTAAAGCAAGCACTTATCACCATCTTATAAATCTTTTAGTTATATACATATCATATATGATATAACTTATAAACTAAATTTTATATATAAACGTATACGTAAATAATATTTACTAAATATAATAATTTACTTAAAATAATATTTACTAAATATACAATACTATACAATTTATATAGTTTCTGGATTACCGCATTAACATTATATATATATATATATATATATATATATATATATAGAATCTATAGACTATGTTAATATAGTTATACCCATATAACTACGGGTAGTGAGTTAATGTTAATACTAGATGTAGGATGTATTTAATACTAATTAGACTTAAGAAATATAGTTATAATTTGTACTTACAAATATTTATTTGGAGATTACTGATTATCCAATTAACTATGTATGTTCTCTATAGAAATTAATCATAAGTATTTGTAATCTGATTAATACCTATAGCTAATGCATTATAATATATACAAGGATTTATTTATACTTAAGTTGTATTAAAGTTTTCATATACACATTTATTAAAACTAAATGGTGATAATTAAACTAGATATCTATGTATACCTTCGTCGTATTAATGCATGGATAATGCACATTTCTATAAATGCTATCTTTGTCATATTATTTCTTGAATTTAGTTGTTATGACTATATATATAATATATATATGCTATAAATATATGCTATATATGCTATAAATATATATATTTATATATGATGATAATAAGATTTATTAGCACTTATCATATATGATACCTATAGGTGTGGCTACTACTCGTAGGTGCATATAACAATATAGAACAATAAATAGATAAATAAAATAAATAAATTATATAAATTATTAAACAAAACGATAAAATATTATAATTTATAAAAATAGTAATGTAGTTTGATTAACATAAGTGAGTATATTCCATTGATGATATGTATACATCTTATAAGCTTTTAGGTGTGTAATAAAGGACGGGTGTGAATGTATTGATATAATAGAGGCAGGGAGGGAATTCCATGAGGATGGAACAATATAACTAAAGGCGCGTTTATGGTATTTCATGTATGTGACATGAGGGCAAATTAGGGAAATGTCGGTATTTGAACGTGAGGAACTTATAGATCGTCTTGGTGTTAGTAGGGAAGTCAAATAATGAGGAGAAGTATAATATATTGCTTTATAAGCGAGTGATAGAATTTGTATGAGGGAATATTTTTTTTGAGGGAAGTAGTTGGATGGGAGTTGGTGGGAGTCGGTAATGGATTGATCAAACCGATTTATGGAGAAAATGTACGTATATAATATATACTATATATGCACGAATTATACAATTTAAATGGGATAATAAAGTATTAGGGATATGATATTGTAGTGAGAAGTAGTAGTCGATACGACAGAGGACGATTGCAGGACAGTGGTAAGAGGCGAGTTAGGTCTTATCTTATGCGACGAATTTTGAAGAAGTGATAGTTAGCTGATTTAGATATATTAGCTATGTGGGAATTTAGGGATAGGTTAGCATCCAAAGTAACTACAATATTTAGAACAGAGGATGAAGGGATGAAAGGGAGACCGTCGATGATAACAGAAGGACAATACTGATAGTTAGGTGGGATATTTAGGAGTGTGGACTTTGAAGAGTTAAGTAGAAGGTTGTTAGATAGACGCCATT
Source organism: Osedax fenrisi (assembly GCA_964019155.1). Classification (NCBI taxonomy): domain Eukaryota; kingdom Metazoa; phylum Annelida; class Polychaeta; order Sabellida; family Siboglinidae; genus Osedax; species Osedax fenrisi. Next base: position 62,951,453 of record OZ025241.1, on the reverse strand, counting down.
ATTTGATAGTTGATGCATATTTACATAATTGTGGATTATATGGTAGTAAATTGGGTGAGTTGGATAAGAAGAAATATAGTTGAATATCATCATTGTATATGTGATAGTGGATAAATGGAAATTAACTAATAATATCATGTATAGGGAGGATGTATGTTGAGAAGAGGAAGGGATATATATACATGTTTAGTATACAATGTATAATATACATATATATTAAGTATTTAATACTGTTTGTATAAGGTTGATATAGCGTAAATAGTATATTATTTAATAGATTTCACCACCCTTTTTTTAAATATTTGTTATACTTAAAATAATTCTCTATTTTATTAACTTAAGACTTAAGTGCAAAAATACTTTATTTATTTTTTATAATATAATATTATTTTTCTAATTTTGTAATATACATGTATCCTATAGGATTATAGGTTATAACCTATAATTTATTTATAATTATAATTATATATTATAACTATAGCTATTGTTCTTAAATTAATGTTATGTTTTACTGGATAACACCATTAGTAAATCATTATTATTTTACCTAATTTAATAAATATTACTTAATTTTAAATGATATTTTAGAATATCTATTAAATTTAAAATGCATACATAATCTATTTATTTATATTCTATAATTTACTCTACCATTATAATATTTTCTCTTATGTGATTTAATAAGCTATAATCAATCATTAATTGTAATTTATTAACAATATCGTAGTATATATATGTGTGTATACTTATCTTACTTACCATATAGAGCTTACTCGGCAGTTGTTGACTATCTTCCTCTAATCATATCTATCTTCCATCGTTTTTTTTTATTTCATTAACATCACAGAGTATATCATCCATCAGCTAATCGACGTAGGACCTACGTCGTAGGTCCTGCGAGGTCGACCTATTTTTATTTTAACGCAATCTTTGCTATCTTATCGACGTGCAAATGTCCGGTATATTTCCTTATATCTCTTTATTGTTTGGATAATCTTTCCAAGATCTATTTAGGATGGCATGCATCATTCGAGTATACTTTCCATTGAGTCTTTTTTCAAGCACTTTTGTTAGAGTCTAGCTAACAGAACCATATATTAACACAGACTAAACCGTTTCTCTGAAATAGTTTCTTTTCATTTTATCAGGTATTCTAGATTTCCATATAGAGTTCATCTCATTTAAGGCTGACTAGATTTTAGTTAATCTGATATTGATATATTTTTCAGTTGACTGGATGTAGCTCCCAATATACTTAAAATCATAAACTTCTTTAATATGCTTACCGTTTAGGCTTTTTATAATTTCATTTATTCCTTGATTTATACTGAATTTCGTCTTTCCAGTATTTATAGATAGTCCAATTTCTTTTGCAGCATGTTCAATTTTATGTAAAAGTATTGTTGCTTCATTGATTTTATCGATTTATATAGCTAGATCATCCGCATAGTCCACAGCTGTAATTATTATTGCTGGATATCTCTTGCTCCTTCTCTCAATGAGATCATTATTTTGGTCTAATGCTTTCTTCAAAAGATAGTCAAGACACATTATGAAAAGAAAAGGAGCAAGGTTATCACCTTGCAAAACTCCACCGAGATGTTTATAAATTCAGTATCACCATCGTCATTTCTCACAATAGATTTAGTATTTTTGTATGCTATCATGATAGAACTTATTATCTTAGCTGGTATACCGTACGCATTTAATATCTCTGCCAGCTTTCCTCGATGTATGGAATCGAAAGCTTTGGAGAAATCGATGAAAAGGATAATAGCTGCCAGATTTTTTTCATTTGCGCCTTCGATAATTCTTCTAACCGTAAGTATTTGCCCAGATGTAGATCTATTAGTTATAAAACCATTCTGATTTTTTAGTAATATAATATCTACCACAGGCCTTATTCTATTTAGTAACATTATATTGTATATATTTGCAGCTATGCATGTTAAAGTAATGCCACGATAGTTGTTTGTAGAGCTCAGACCTCCCTTCTTTAGTAAAGTTATTATACAAAACCTTATTCCATATATCGATTTGATCTTGTTCATATACTTTATTGGAGCAGATTAATATAAAGTCTTGAAATTCATATATTTTCCATATTTCTATAGAGATTATGTCCAGTCTGCAGTTTCTATGTTTAAACGATTTGTAATTTTTGATATAGATGAAACGGTTATTTCAGGTGGATTTCCAAGAATATCTTTGAAGTGATTATGTCACACAATTATTATTTCTTCTCAACTTATTGCTTTTATCTTAGATTTATTGCTCTTTTTTCTTCCACTAACATCATTAACTGCTTTCCAAGCCATAGCTGACTGTGTGTGTATATGTATTAACATATATGATAATATAAGATATTACATTATTAATATGTATATATATATATAAATATATTAATAATAATAATAATAATAAGTAATAATAATAGCATAATTATTATTATAAATTATAATTACCTACTAATAAATTATTAAATAAATATATTTGCATACATTTTTATATCGAAGTATACATACTAGAATACAGTAGGTAGGTAAAAACTACTTATATGTCGATATATTATGATGGCACTATTAGTATTAGCAGCCGGCGCGCTGTAGTAAACGTCATTGTTTGCCCGATTGTTATAACGGTCGTCCTTGGTTACCCATTATGATGAATACAATGGCGTAGCGAAACACTTTTAGTTCTATACTATACGCCGGTTATACCTGTGTTATCGATACAGGCTTATGCGTTTACACCAGCCTAACTATACAGCCGTCACGCTGTGGTACCTTCGTTAGCCGGTAGTACACACACGGTGTGTACGCGCAGTTCTATAGATACGTGTGTACGTGCGTGTGGCTATTGTTCTCAGTAGTATATCGGATATCATTAGTAATAAGGTGCTGTATCGAGATACCCGTACCGCGGTTATCACTAATTAAACGAGGGTAGGACACGTAATGGCTTGTATCCAGTTCGACAACGACCCTAGATTAAAAATACAAGGAGTTCCGGTAAGCGAATACGTTATGTAATACGATAGCCTGGCTATTGTAATCGTAGAGCTAGCGAGACAATTTCCCTCTAGCTGTATAATTGTAATACACACAATAGGTGTATCATTGCTAAACTATTATAGGTATACCATGTATTAAGCACTCGGTTTATTTGGTTTGATATCAATATAACAACTGAACGATATTTGTGTAATATTATCTAATTTAAATCATCACCATTTATACTTTTAATTTATTTATATCTGATCTGTATTTTTACATTTATGATCGTGTTTTATAGCGATGTAAAATCATTGCTAATGGTATTCATCAATCTATAATGTTTTGTTTCAACCGTTATAATTATCATATAATAGTTTTTATACATTATTAGGTAATATCCTATATATTGTAATGGTAAAACTATCTAGATAATATGTATTCTTTATTAATCTATAGAAATCAACGCTGACAGTACATGCACGTCGTACACTATACACTAGTAGTAACAGTGTACACTACACACTTTACTAGCAAGTTATTGTTATTGTATTATATATTATTGTAACTGAATAGTGTACATTTTAAATTATGTAAAATTATTTATTTATTTATTTACGGTAGGCTATACCCACGGGTATACCCATATGCATATGGGTATATACCCATGTATACTTGAAATATCAATATTACATATAGGTATACCTATATATAGGTATATCTATAAAATTGTATCTATATATAGGTTTAACTAATTAATGATTAATACTATTATAATTCGGAGACATATTACACATTGTATGCCCATCTAGTACACATTATATTGTTACATTATTACAGTGTAGACACTATATACAATGTGGACAATGATGACCACTTTGTGTAGCCAATATTTTGTTTAAACGCTTTCTGAAAATTATTTCTAGAAAGTTTTACAGATATCCATCTTTATTGATGCACAAATGAAATAATAATATGAAAGAGTACTCGATTATGTTTATAATATAATTAATTATATATTATAATTGTTATTGATTGATTGATTGATAATTTATTTAAGCAAATACATAGCCGAAAATATAATATTATTATAATAACTGATGTATTATAATTGTATGCATACGTAATTATTGAAATATAGGTAATCAACTAATACAATATATTAGTTAAATATGTTATATGTTTAATATTATTTTTCAATATTATTAATAATAAAAATAATAATAATATAAATAAATATTATATTATTAATAATTATTTACATCTCTATATGATGATGATACTTATGAATCATAGTTAGTATACTTTATAGTCTGTTTATATATAAACATAGACTATATATAGACTAGTACACTATCTATAGAAACTATAATAGGCCCCTTATCTTGTGAGGGAATAACATAATAATAATATATAATTAATACGATAACAATTATATAATAATAAGTTGATTGAAGATAACACGAGACATAAATAACGTATACAAAAATAATAAGTTGATTGATTTAGTGATTTGAGGTAGAGAGAAAAGAAGAAGGATTTGTAAATCTTGTGAGGGATATAATATAGGGTAGGAGGTAAGAGTAGCAGGTTAGGAGGTAAGAATACCATAGAGTATGACTGGAATTTATAATCTCTAAAATGTAGGGATAATTTAGTTTTACTAGAGTTCCGGGATATAAGGCGATATTTGAAAATAGATTAGATATATAGCTAGGGGATAAAAGAATATACTGAGTTATGAATTATAGAGATAACTCTTAAATATATATGAATATATCGCTATTTAAATATTATTATAATATAACATAATATATAACTTATAATGAATAACATAATAAAGCTATATAATAAATCGTCAGGATTTAGTAAAGATGAATCAGCTACAGAACCTGCTGCATGATTCATTGATCGCAACTCAGCATGTGCAATCTTGTGCTATCGTAAAGAGGAAGGAAGCCACCCTCAGGGCTAATAGCGTCGGGTTTACTGTTAGTATTAACATTATTTCTGCATATAATAATTATTATTAATATAATTTATTAATATATATATATATAATGATAATAATAATTAATATTATTTATAAGAATATTTTTTCTTTTATTTTGTATTTTATAAAATAAATAAATATTAATACAATATTGTTAATACATTACATTAATAAACTATATATTAGTATGTGTTCTTATTTCTCCTACTGGGATTCAATATAATGTTAGATTCTATATATAAATATTATTTCTATAAATTATATAGTTTTTTGAGTATTGTATTATAGATTATGTTTTAATTATCAAAATATATTAGTGTTTTTATATAGTAATTAAAAGTAGTCCATAGTATGGACTCCATACTATGAATTTCATAGTTCTAATTCATTTTTATAACATAATCTATATATGTCTCAAATTTACTTTAAACTGAGTATACAATACAAGTAGGTGTGTATAATTATATATGTATATGTATATGTAATATGCATTATATATGTAATATATATGTAATATACTCTATATACTAGGAATATATATACCTGTCAGGTTAATATCAGTAAGCCATATATCAGTTATTGATATAATTGAAAATTCATTTTAGGACAAAATTATCGAATATATATATCGAATACCATATATGGTAATGCATTAAAATATATTCGATAATTTTGTCCTGATAATGAATATTCAATTATAGCAATAACTGATATATGGCTTACTGATATTAACATGACATCGTCGAGTCTAATACATGTATTCAATACTGACCTTTCTTTGAAGTGATAGATATTATTTTAATGTCTAGATTATATATATAGTAATTATCTACTATTATCAGAATATTATATTTATATTTATATACTTATGAAATGATTGAATACCTAACAACGTCTCAACGGCTCGTATAATCCAATGTTTTATTTTTATTTTACTTCTCAGTTTATTTCTTGTTTTTTTTGTATCGTGTCGTTTTGTCTTACTATTATCACATTTATATATTTTGTTTATATATGTTATATAATTATATGTTTATATATAATTATAACTTTATTTATATATATATACCTATAACCAGTAATTCAATACACTTTTAATCTATCTATCTACCTAACGTCCACTAACAAACGTCCCATGTCGCACGCAGTTATCTAGTGAACAAATGAGAACTCTACTGGACGCCTTCCAGAACACATCAAAGACGAGAGAATCTGGCCTCGTATACGAAGGTAGACAGTACGAATGCATACGAGCAGATGTCAGCTCCATATACGCTAAATGTGTTAGTGGACACTGGGTATATATATCAATGAATAGCCGATTATTTTATTTAATTATTGATGTTTGCGATTGTATATTAGATTATACCATATGTACACTACTTAGATGGCAGGATAATATTCCTATATTTTTGGAATAAACTTTAGGCGGTAAACATACATACTTGCAATATAGTATTTTATTTCACTTAAATGCTATATATGCAATATTATCTTATATATATATAGCATGGAATATTCTATATAGAATGGAATATTCTATATTATTTTTAGTAAGTTCATTTAATATATGTTATATATAATTAGATTAAAAAAATTATTATATTATTACTATTAAAACATACTTTCATAAAATAAAATATAAATAGAAATCAAACGATAATTGTTATTCATACATATATACTTTATAGGGTAAACGAGGATTAATAATGGTTAGAACCGCTACATTGATGCTATTGGCTACATATAACGATACCATGTGTCCCAGTATTTGCGTAGAGGCAATCGAGAAATTAGGTTTGAAATTAACTTTATTATTATTATTACTTTATTTAAATACATTTAAATACACCATTTAAATATAATTTAGATATAACAATAATAACCCATATTAAAAATAGTGTATACTCTATCTATCTCTCCATATTACTCTCTCTCTCATCTCTCTCAATATATATATATATATATATATATATATATATATATAGAGGAAAGTAACCTAATACGGACACTTTAACAATAATGGTCTTAACTTTTAATGACTCATTATTTGTATTCAAAAATTACAATATATTAATATTATATGATTATAGATATTATTGAAATTTTAAAATTTTATTTAATCTTTTAATTAAATAGATAACGTGGGTGTCCGTATTCGGTACCCATGTCCGAATACGGACACCCTGTGTTATAATACGGACACCCTATATACATTAGATAAACTATATATTATTGATGAATCAATCAGACATATTAAAATTACGTTATTTATAATTAATTTTATAAAAAATATATTGTAATTTAATTAGTTAATAATTTATTTATTTTTATTATTATTTTTTAATTATACAATTTAAGTATCTAAATAATAATTTTTTTAGAATTAGCTTTATTAGTCGTATTAATATTATAACACACGCGATTTTTATGAAAATCAGAATTGTTCATACGCTGCGCGCTGATTGGTTATAGAGTGTCCGTATTAAGACATTTAGAGTGTCCGTATTAGGAACTTATATAACCTCCAGATGCTTATAACTTAATGAATATTTGATAACAAATAGAGAAATTAAAAATACAATTTTTAGAATGCTTTATTTTTTAATAACATAGTATTATATTTTATATCGATACATTTGTATAAGTTTGAGAAGGTTTTAAGTTGAAATTTTTTTCATAAATTTAAAAACGTAATACAAAAATCAGTTTATTGGATACATTAGCAATATTTTGTATAATTCAAAAAAAAAATACTTTTTTAGACTATTTTTATAATTATGAATATTTTTTTCATTAACAATATATATATATATATATATATAGAAATTATGACCATTAATAAAGATCTGTAGTTACTGAATAGATACGTATTTAGCTTAGATTAAAGTCTGTTTAATAAGTAATTGCCCGGAGATCGTGGAAGCTTGTTCCATTTATTTGGGCCGGCGATTCTAAAGGTGTTCGAGTGGTCACGATGATTATAGCTTATTGAATACAATTATTAGCATTATTGTATTTAAAATAAAAATATATATATGAAATATAAATATTACAAGCTTAATAATACGTACTATATTTAAAATTAATCAAGATTTATTCGCATGTTTACGATATATTTGAAATTACATTACAAGTTATCGGTTATAGTATACTATATTTAATATTAAAGAAAATAATATACCCCATATACAATTTAAAGTATAAAAAAATATTTGTTATATATATATATATATTAACATAGTAATATTATAGATTTTCCGAAAGAAAATGCTTCGCAATATCTGCGGTACTATTAAATAAATAGTATACTACGATATATCCATTTAATAACATGTTTTTTTTTACAATTCAGCTAATCATCACGATTCCTAATACATTATTAATTATATTTTTGTTTTGATAGTTTTAAAATAAACATATTCTTATAAAATCATATATGTATATGATTTGTAACGACAATTTATAATATGAGTTAATTAAATGTATTTAACCGTGTTAATTATTAGTATTATTATTAGGGGAAAGTAACCGTATACGGACAGTTCCCGAATACGGACACTCTCGGTATCTCAGTAACCATAAATCCTATAAACAAAATGTTAATTAATAAAATATTCATAATTATATAAATAGTCTAACAAATATTTTTTATTTTTTAATTATTCAAAATATTGCTGATATATCAAATAAGCTGATTTTTGTATTACGTTTTTAAATTTAAATATGAAAAAAAATTTTAACTTAAAACCTTCTCAAGAATATACAAATGTATCGATATAAAATATAACACTATATTATTAAAAAATAAACCATTCAAAAATTATATATACTTACTTACTTTAGTCGAGCTCTTGCTCGACCAGATCTTAACATTTTCTTCACTCCAGCACGATCCATCATCAATGAACGTATTTCGTCTTCATCTTCGCAATCACAGTCGTTCTTTAGAATATCTATAAATGTTTTTGGTTGTCGTCCTCTGTTTCGTTTACCGGTCTTTGGCGTCCATAATATTATATTGTGCGCTATTTCGTCATTGTGTCTTATAGAATGACCTGCTAGTCTTCTTTCTTAATGACATCGGTAATTTTTGGCAGTCCTCTATAGAGTTGAACGTAGTTATCTTTTCTTTCCATGAAGTATCTGTCGCCAATCTTAACAATCTGGTATAGAATCCGACGATTTTCTTAAGTAGACTAGCGTCTATTGTCCAGCACTTGCTTCTATATAGTAATATTGGCTCGATTGTCGCTTTGAAGATTCTTATTTTCAGATTTATGTTCATTTTCGATTTCCAGATTGACTTCATTTTGTGGATTGCTGACCACGAAAGTACTTCATGAATTTCGAAGTCCTTCTGTGAGCTCAACATCCACGCACCCAGGTATTTGAAATTGTTAACGACGTTTACTATTGCAGAACAGTTTTCTAGTTCAATGTTGACTGGTGTGTTGTAGTTAAAGGACATTATTTCAGTTGTCTTTGCATTTATATGGAGACAGATTTTAGCGACTTCTATTTCAATATTTGTTAGCATGAGTTGAGCTTGTTCGACTTCTTGGGATACTAGAGCTATGTCATCTGCGTAACTGAGATCCGTTAATATTTTTGCTGAATGACGTCTACTTTGTTTCTTTATGATTTCGAATCCGAATTCCTCTTCGTATCCTCCAATGGCTTGTTTCATAGCGTAATCCAGTGTTATCACAAATAGAAATGGTGCCAGAGTATCACCTTGTAGGACTCCTTTAGTTATTTCAAAGTTTTCAATTTCTACGCCGGGTGTTATGACTTTTGCATGTGTATCTTTATAGGTTAGGGCGATCGTTTGTATTATTACTTCGGGTATACCATAGGCTTCCAGAACATGTAGCATTGTAACTCTGTTTATGCTGTCGAATGCTTTCTTGAAGTCACCGAAAATGATAATAGCCTTGAGATTGTGGCTTTTCACTCCTTCGATTAAACGTCTGAATGCTAAAATATGCGACGTCGTGGATCTTCCAGTTCTAAATCCGTTCTGATTTGGACGTAGTATCGGATCTATATGAGGTTGAATTCGATTTAATATCATATTGTTCGTCATTTTTGCAGCTATTGCAGAAAGAGCAATTCCTCTGTAGTTTCCTACGTCTTCGAGATTACCTGATTTTGGAAAAGGAACGATGTTAAAATTTAGCCATTGATTTGGAATTTCATGATGTATCAGCATTTTGTTTGAAAATTCAAGGATTATGTCATCGAAGTTGCAGTATTTTAGGATTTCAGGTGCAATTCCGTCGGGTTCTGAAGCTTTACCATCCGCTAGTCGTTCTTTAACATTGCTGTATTCTTCAGGAGTGAAAGGTCCAGTTTTTATGTTAGAATTATTTCCACTGATGGTCTTGATTCCCGTGTTACTTGTTTCGTATTCTTCATTGTTGTTTCCCAGTAATTGCTTGAAATGTTCATACCATTTAGTTACGCGTTCTTCTTTACTATTAGCTTTGATTTTACCTCTTTTTGAATTTTTCCGTCCAGTTATTTTATTGATCAGCTTCCAGCTTTCTGCGTGCTTACATTGCTCGTTTGATTGTTCAACAAGTTTGACGTTGCGTTCGAGAATTTCAGCTTCGATTTTATCGTATTCATCTTGTAGAGATTGTTTAGCTTGAGTTAATTTTTCATGTGAGTCGATAGTGTTCAGTGCGGAATATACGTTGTATGCTATTTGCGCGGAATTTCTGAGTATCTGTATTTTATTATCTTGGGCGATTATTTTGTCGCGAGGTTTTCTTTTCTTTTGTATTAATAGTTTTGCTGTTTCTTCATTTGCTTTTATAAAGTGATCGTAGGTAGCTGTTGTGGATGTTTCAATGGATGTTGCTTTTAGTTCATTGTATATGTGTTTTACGTGTTTGCTGTATTCTTTGCATATCTTCGGATCTCTCAGCATTGACCAGTCATGGTTTATCCTTTTATTCTGTTTTACATTAGATCTTAGGCTAAGACGTATGTTTACTGTTACAATTCGATGATCAGATCCGATACTGCTAAATTTGCTATATGCTTCACAGTTCTTCACACTATTTTTCCACTTGTTTCGAATGAGTATATAATCTACCTGTGTTTTAATACCGTTAGTATCTGACATGAAGGTCCAGAGTTTCCCGATTCGTTTTTTGAAATGTGTGTTTGTTACTTTCATATTAGCTTCTTCGGCGTAATCGATAAGAAGTTTACCATTTGTGTTTGTGATTCCGTGATATGTATATCTGTTGATGTGACTTTAGCTTAAGTGTGCGTTAAAATCACCTATTGTGAGTAAGACGTTATGAATTGGAATTGTTGACGTTTCTTTTGATAGTTGCTTGTAGTGTTCTTCGGCGTTTGGACTTCCTTCGCATGGTGAGTATTGCACGATTATCGTTGTCTTGGGATTACCATTGAAGTTGACTATTAGTATACGTTTATTCCACTTTATTATTTCTGCCAGAGCATTTTCAGAATTGTTATCAATTAATATGCCAACTCCTCATGAGGATGCGTTATTGCTGTTACGCCAGGCAGAGGTTGTTATAAGTGTTAATTTTTCGTATTTTTCGTATTTTTATCTTTCTTCGTGGCAAATTTTATGATCGACGATTCCAAGTATATTTATGTTATTCTTTCTTGTTAGTTCTGCTAATTCGTTTCTTTTATTTTATAGATGTATTGTTCTTACGTTCATAACTGCTATTTTTATTTTCTGCTTGCAGTTAAGCAGTCTGACTCTTCGGTTTTTGTTCTCGGAGTTATCCCTTCCTCTTTAATAGAAGGATTTAAAGATAGTTCTTCATATTGTCGTTCGTTGTTGAACGGCACATCGACTTCGGAGTTTGGTTTGATGGCAGGGGCTTTAACCCTTGTGCTGTGTGGTTGTAATGTCATGATTTGGTTTTCTTTGCTTTTACAGAGCAGTGATCGCTACTCCTACTTATGTTTCATTTCCATTTAGTCTGAATTCTCGTCCAATATTGGAGTCGTAGAATAGAAGAGTCTCTACCACGTCAAGGCGGAAATCATTAGAGACCTAAAATTATATATAACATTTCTATATTTGTTATAAAATATTCATTACGTTATAAGCATATATCTAGAGGTCATATAAGTTCCTAATACGGACACTCTGGGTGTATTAATACGGACACCCTATAACCAATCAGCGCGTATCGTTTGAACTCTTCTAATTTTCATAAAAATCGCTTGCGTTATAATTGTAATACCACGAATAAAGCTAAATCTAAAAAAAATATTATTTATATACTTAATTGTATTATTAATTAAAAATATAATAAAAATAAATAAATTATTAACTAATTAAATTAGAATTAATTGTTCATAAAATTAATTATAAATAATGTAATTGTAATTTATGTGAATGATTCATCAATAATATATAGTTTATCTAGTGGTATATAGGGTGTCCGATGGACATTCTCCTATATAGGGTTTCCTATGACACTGTCCGTATTATAATACGTATATATAGGGTAACCTAACACAGGATGTCCGTATTCGAACATGGGTATCGACTACCGACCCCCGTTATCTATGGAATTAAAAGATTAAATACAATTTTAAAATCAAGAATATATCTATAATCATATAATATTAATATATTGTAATTTTTAAATAAAAATAATGAGTCATAAAATGTTAAGACCATTTATTGTTAAAGTATCCGTAGGTTACTTTCCCCTATAGTTAATATATTAACTTATTAGATTTAGTATACTAAGTATACAGTACTAAGGTATACTATAAGCTTTAATAGTATCATATGTACAATACACGGTATACATTATACTACTTAGTATAATATACATTGTATACTATATATATAGTGAGTAAAATATATTAGCTAATAACACGAATATGTAAGCTGGATATGTTATTTAATTTATTTAAATATTTTATAATGTTCAAATCAATTATTTGTTTGGTACTATAGTAGTATTATTGATGAGTACTACATACACATATACACATATACCTACATACATATATATATATATATATATATATATATATATATATGTATACATACATACTATAGTATAGTGGCGTTTACGTATCTACTATAGTATACTAATCAATTTACTTAGATATACATTAATAAAGAAATACGCGTTTCATTCCTTTATTATAATTTCCTCGTGGTAACCGTCGATATCAGGTTATTCGCATACGTCTGCTCGCTTCGACCGCTAGCTCAAAAAGGAAGTTCACCTTGGAACAATTCCAGATGTCACGCCCACAATATGTTAAGGGGCGTGCCAGATAAATAATAATAATAATACGGTTGGAGTCGGTAGCGCTCCAGAAGCAGGTCGTATCGTGCAGCAGCTCGTCGGTCTCAGTCGTCGTCGTGGTCGCAGGGTGAAGATCGGGATACGTGGTGGAGGAAATACGTGGTGACGGAATACGTGGTGACGGAATACGTGGTGGGGGAAATACGTGGTGACGGAATACGTGGTGGGGGAAATACGTGGTGACGGAATACGTGGGGGGGGACAGTTATACATAAACATTTCAACAAACACTGACAATACCCTAGCGCCATTATATATTATATATATGTTATGTAACATTCATTCTCACAATCATACTGCCTTACTACCACACCGCGCCGCCAATCTAATATAAACTCATTTGAACACACACTCATACAAAATACACTACATCACATATATATATATATATATATATATATATATATATATATACATACCTATATTAATATTTATAATGGATTATTGATAGATAAAATATAGTATATTTTATAAATATTTGATTTATATTTGATTTTATTATATTTTCATTATTTCAACTAATATAAATAAAATTAAACCAGGTGATTATTTCAAAGAAAAAGGAAGATAAGAAAATTACAAATATATTAATAATTTGCATATTTATTTTTGTATATATTTTGTATATAAGTTATATATGTATATATTGTAAATGTTAATATTATTTAATATTATTTTATAAATGAAACCTACATAAAATGTCTTATATATAACATTAATTTAATAATACAATATTGTAAATAATAGTAGGTTATTTTGTAATAAATTTTCGATTAATATATAATTGTATTGTTATTATATATATATATATATATATATATATATATATATATATATATATATATATATATATATATATATATATATATATATATATATTATTAATGTTAATAATATTTATAAATATATATGTATGCATTTTATAATATTTTATATATTTTTGATTGTTATAATATTTCCTATAATAACGATATATATTTACGAATATAACTATTCAAATGTTAAATAATCTATATAATATATTCTATATGTATTATTAACATTTTAATAGTTTTAATAGACATTTAACCTACACCGGACTATATGTTTCTATGCAAGCATGTTTATATGTATGTATATATATATATATATATATATATATATATATATATATATATATATATAGTATATAATATATACTATATTCGATATTTTTATTTCTCAATTATATTAAAAAATATAATATTATTATGAAATGAAATTGTGAAATAAAAATATCGAAGCTCAAATTCTTAAAATAAAGACGCATACCTATTATATTTATATTTATTTTATACTACATATATGAATATATATATATATATATATATATATATATATATATATATATATATATATATATAATATAAAAACTAATATAATCTATTAATATATTAATAACTTTTAATTTATAGTAGGAATATAATTTTAAAAGGAAAATAAAATTGTTACTAATTTTTCTATATTTATATTTAGACAATTTATTTTCCAGATAGAAGAAACATATTCTCGTGTATACAAAAATTAAGAAACCATAAATAGTTTAATACAATACTTAAAAATACAGGGGAACGTCTCCAATTACCGACCCCTCCTAATACCGACCCCCTATCGTATCTCAGTAACTATACGATATATCAAAAAATTATATATACATGAACTGTTAGTAATTTAATGATAAATATGAATAAGTATTTTGTTTAAAAAAATATGTAATCCTACAATTGTTATTTGATAAAATGTAATATTCTGTTTTTACTTTTCAAATATTTGAATAATAATTTTGTTTAATTCATTGTAAATACTTTATTAATTAAAAGAAAATTTATTTTGTGCATGATTTTATAGATCAATAAAATGTTTATATTATACAAATAATTTAATTTGAATAACTATTAACCAATATATCTTAATTATAGCAACTCATATGATTTTCCTATTAACGACCCCCTAAATTACCCTAATACCGACCCCATGTGATTTATAATATACAATAAAAATAGATCCGTATTTTACTTTAAAATATGTCGTAAGTTGTTTATGTATCATTGATATCGATTTAGGATTCATGATTCCAGTTGATTATATACATACTGATTAATAAATAAAATTCAAAATAATATACACTATTTTAATAGAATTACTATAAAGTTTAAACTTAAATTTAATATTACTATTAAAACATAAATTCAATAACAAATAAATTTCGTTCATGTTATAATTAATTATATGTATGTATATCTAACTATTTTTATTGTATATTATAATACTACAATTATTAATACCATGATTATTTTAGGGGGTCGGTAATATGAGAAGGGGTCGGAACATGTATCCGATTACCGACCCCCTGTTTATTCTTGTAAATATAATTATATCAAAAATTTAAAATACCCATATTATTTATTGCCATAATATTACCATAATTACAAAATTTCAAATATATATTTAATATTGAATAAGTTATTAAAAATAATAATTTAGGGGTCGGTAATCGGAGACTTTCTCCTATATCTAAATTTGTTTGTATATATATATCATATTATATACATATCTGAAATGTTGATGTATTTCCTTTAAATGATAGATGAAATTATGCATAAAATTAACTATAAGTGCCATAAATAAGCTTGAATAAAGAAGCAGGATAACATCAGTAAAGCAACCTCTGCTTATGGTGCGGGTTGTAACCATTGTAAATATGTTTATTGTTATTGTTTTATTTCCATTAATTTTTCATTAATTTGTATATAGATGTATATTTGTATATACCTATTTTATTTTTCTTTTATTATACATATTTAAATACAAATTTTAAAATTAAAATATTAAAACACTAATATCTCTGTTCTATTTTAAACTAATGTTGTATCTTTGAAACTCCGTGACTATAGACTATTTGATTATTTCAAAACATATTTATTTTATGATATTCTTAAATATAATAAGCAAGCTAAACTATATTACCTAATTACAAATTATAACATTTATGGAAATTTATGGAATATTTATTATTTTACAAATTGGTGATATGTACGATTATCTTGGTCTTATACTTTTCATACAATTATAAGTAAACTTATTTATATAATTCTAAATATAATCTAATAGATACAAACAAATATAATTATTATTTTATAATTTTCTAAAGTTAACATACTTTTAGTCAATAATTATAATAGATACATCTCATATATTTTCACATATTTTTATATACAAATATGTCAATATTAATTGATATACGAAGAAGTACAGGATTTATATGATTTTAAAAAGGATATTGTTATTAGCAAATTTACATGTACAACGTTGTATACCTCGAAGGTTTGCTAATTCTAGAATTAAAGTTAACTTTAAATTATCTCAGTAGAATACCTGTAGAAATATTTCATATTTCACTTTACTAAATTTATTTACACGGTGAATATAGGAGATGTATTTATTATTATTATTGACTAAAATTATGTTAACTTAGATATATATAAAATAATAATTATATTTGTTGGGGTATCCCTTACATCGATTACCTTATATAACATTATTATACAACGACCTTGAATAACCTAGGGTATTACCTTTTTTAAATAACCATTAAGGTGTTTAGTACGTTATATAGACATATTTCTCAATACAAACTCGATATAGGTAAATAGAAATTACTCACAATAATCATACAATTAGAAATCCTCGCAACTATAATATATATATATAATACATTATGCACTACATATAGTATGTACTTATTGAGTCCCGTATTCGACATTTTATTAATTATTTAGCTTATTTGTATATGTTCGAAATCATTGTGTTATACATAAATACTACGCTTGTATACTGAGATATTCACATCTTCTCATGTCATCACATTATACTACACGACTACATATCTCGGTCACTGTCCAGGATGATCATCCCGTGCCTGGCTTGCTCTGGTTGTCGGTAACCCGTGTTTAAACCGTCGTGACCTCGAGATTATTGTACATTTATTATCCTGATATATCATATATACTATATATTATACGCTATATATATGATACACTATATATATATATATATATATATATATATATATATATATATATATACGCATATACTATAGTATATGCGCAATATAGCGTACTATAGCGTGTTATACATATAATATAACTAATGTTGAGTATATCTTCTATAATTATAAACTTTATATAGGTTTTCTGGATTACTGCTAGCTGTGTAAATTGATAAATCGATTCCTTAGATTTATAAAATCATTAGACCGCATCGCATTCGATTACGTAAACAATTGATTTCTATTGTTTTATTTATTTTACAATATTGTATGGATGATTTCACTTTTATATTGCTTGCTGTACTTTTAATTTATACATTATAACTAATTGAGTATACGCAGTCTATAGACTGTAGTATATATATATATATATATATAGTATATTATGTAGCACTAATTATAGTAATGTATGTGGGAAATGTAGGTATCGTATACATTATAAATAAGTATTTAACGCTAAAATAGTACCTTTAGCTTGGACTATTAGTAAAACACCACCCCAGTATGCTTGCGAGATATTTAACTCACCTACTTTTATATTTTACTGCATTACTTGTTTAGACTCAATTAATGCTCCAGATAACTCTAATTCTGAAATTACCTTAAATTTGATAGCTAAAAAATTGATAGTATTAAAACTTAATAATTGATTCTAATAATATGATCCAAACAAGTACACGTATACCGAAACTCTTAAATCTACAATACCATATAATATAATTTAAATACCTATAAGTATTTATAGAATATCTATAGAATAATTACTCCCATATCTACTGAAGAGTTTTTATTCATTATAAATAACATTACTAAACCTAGATAACATATTGATTATATAAACCACATACTTAAGGAATTCAACATAGATAGATCCACTGTTACGATGTTAATTTTAAAAAGGGTAACACTACTATATCTTTTAGCTCATTATATTCAAAGAACTTATTTTAAAATTTAAAAATTCAAAATACATCATATAGCGAACTTTTTAAAGCGAAATCGCTACATACAGATACTATGAAACTACGATTACTTTACTATCATGCTATTAAATCGGGTTATATCATGTCTCATAAATCGGTTTTCAATAATAGAACCATGAGTTACGAGCTAAGGACAATACTTAACGATACCGTATAGACTGAAAGTTTGCCAACTACTCACCTACCCCGGTAGAATTATCCTCATGGAAGGAGTCCTTTGCTATGTTTACTAAAACTAAATCTAAGGCTGAATCTAACCATTTTTGACTATCCACTATTATATATAACATATATCCTAAGCTCTTCGCTCACTTAGATCTAAGCTCATTATTCTTCTGGCTTATCTTAAAAATAACACACTTTTTATTATTTGTTTAACATAGATTATAATCTATACTATAGTATAGATGATACTGGTATGTTATCATTCTATAACGAAGCTCAGTACAATATATGTCTTCATCCACGAACTTCTGGTCATGGTGGCGGTGTCGATATACAGATCATGGTATCGATATAGCGGTACATAGAGATCCACAACCTCTTTCCATATCACCCTTTTTTCGTATGGCGATTGTATTTCTTGTACATTTAATCTTCAATATAATTCATCATTGTAATATCGTCCTCCTAAGATTGATTTCTCTAATTTTTTTGATAAATTCTCTGACTTAACTAATGATTTTGTTTACATCATAATGAATATAAAGTTATTATAACTATCACTTTGATTATTCTTCTTAACCACATCCCTTATTTAAGAAGTTAACTGAATCTCTTAGTTTACATCAATATATAAACTGTCCTACCAATGATAGTGGTAACATTTTAGATCTTATATTTACATATAGCGAGATTCCTCTTCAATGTGTTTATCAGTGTACTACATGTATAAACTGACCTTTTGACTGACCACGTGGTCACGTACAAGTAGTACTACTTGATACAGGCTACAATTCGTTTTAGAAAAGCCTCCTTCTACTAAATCCATATTATATTATAGATATCTTAGAATCTTAAATTATATTTAACTTGGATTTATAATATTATATAATTTAGCGAATACCAACCTATAATTTGTTACCCTAAGTAGATGTATCTCGTCTTCCTTTAATTCATTGGCTCCATCTAAATCACATTATGTTACTCTCCATCCATCACGCCCTTGGGTTTCTTTGATAGAGTTAGAATTAACCTCACAGAAATGTACTTACTATGAACAGAAATATAATGCTTGCGGCAACACATCTAGAATATTTAAAAACTGTTAATAATGTGCTTAGAAGTAATATTAAACAACATAATAATGCAATGACTGATTTTGTAATGTGTACTTCATATGTAAGTATTTATGATTGTATTACATCCAATTTAGCTCTATCACTTCTGATTCTGACTATCCATCGTATTTCCCGACCTACATCTTGAAACGTAATAAACCTACTAGTTTTTTATCTCCCAACATAATAGAAATCCATAACTTGATTATGAAATCTAATTCAGATTATCCAATATATCCACTAACTTTGATTGTTTTCAAAAACCTGGATCATACACTCAAATACTCAATCTTAAATTTGATTTCTTATCACTTGATGAAGGCATCATGGATAAAATCTTGAAATATGTTATTATCAAACCTATACTGAAAAAAAAATCACTAGATCCTGATGTGTTGACAAATTACAAACCCATATCCAAACTTACGATTAATAGTAAGATTATAGAACGTATTATAAGCCGCCAGCTACTATATTATCTTGGAGCTAATCATTTGCGTGCTCTCTTCTAGAGTGCATAAAGGAAGTCATATTCTACTGATACTTCTAGCAACCATATTACTGATACGCTGTATAACTCGTTTGATTCTTCTAATAGTGCACAGTTACTGTTACCAGACCTCTCGAGCGCATTCGATACACTACATCACTATACCAATATTGAGCGCATTAAGGATATGGCATTGAAGGATCTCCTCTCAGATGGTTAATTAAATTTTAATTCTGATCGTACTTCATCTGTCAAATTTAAATATTTTATTTTTCCCCCTAATAATATATCCAGTGATGATATGCAGGGTTCAGTTTCGGGCCTTTATTATTTTCTATTTCGCGTCCTCTATCTAATATTATTAACAAGTTCTCTAACATTATTTACCATATGCATGCTGATGATATTCAGAGTATCATTACATTTTCCATTAATTCGCCTACCTCTAATTTGAATTCCTAGAATTTACTTCAGAAATTATGAAATGGCTGATTAGAAACGATCTTCTAGTGAATACATCAAAAACTAAACTACTGAAAGTATCTCGAATACCTACAATTTTCTCATCTGTGATTATTGATACAACCTTCTGATTCTGTCCGTAACCTAGGCGTCATTATGGACATTTCTTTATCTTTTGTTTATCATATGAATGCTATATCAATGTCTGAAAATTACCATTTATATAGAATCGCCCATATTAGAAAATATTGCTCTACGCGTATTAGTAGAAAACTTATTAATGCTTATGTATTTTCTAGAATATATTACCGTGGATCACTTTTTAGTAAAATATATCACTGATATAAAAAATAGTAGAAAGTATTATTCGTGCTTCTATATGATTTATTTATCGCCGCGACCATATGCTTTCAGATATGTACCAACATTAAGATCAACAATATAATCTTAAGTGAATTTAATTTAGAAAGCGATGCAATCACCTTTTACTATACTTAGCATAACAAACATTATTAATGTCTGGATATCTCAACAATCTTCTAAAATGTCTAGCGATATATATATAGAACACGTCATAATATCGGATGCTATTTTATTAGACGGAGGTACTACTATAAATGTATTCAATTATCGTGCATTCTCCTCCGTCGTTCCTCGTACATGGAATATCATAACATATGATTTACGCAAGATCCAATCATAGTATGTTTTTAAATTAAATTAAAAAATCACTTTAACTATGTATAATACCTTTTTATTCATATATAATTTATTTATATATATATATTATAACTTATTTTTAATAACTAAAATTCTTAAAATCAATTCCTTTATTTATATTTATTTGTTCGTTACTTTATACACCAGTGAAGGCTTCCGCTATATTCGGTCTTTTTAAATAAACTAATTCATTCATTCATATATATATAATGTGGTTGAATAATAATATACATATATATATATATATATATATATATATATATTTTATATAGTCAACAAATATTCAGAAATTATTGAAGCCGAAAGATTCACATATATTTCTACTTTGAAATAATAAATATTTATTAATATTTCAATCGGGGATAACCTATATTCCTTCAATCGAATATTTAGTGTATATATGGTGTATTAATTAAAATTAAGGATAGGACATTTGATAATGCATATTTTGTGAAACTTTAATTTCCGTTTGAGTATTTTATCGTATTGCATCATGGTCCAGGGGTAAAAATTAGAATTTGTACAAAAATAACTGTAAAAACTCGTTTTTAAATCATTGATTTAAATATGATTATATTAAATTGATGATATAATTTAATAAATATTATATTATGTGGAATATCGACATCAGTAATATTAAAAACATCGTTCAATTCAAACATAATATATATATATATAAACAATAATTCGTATGTGTTATAAAAATATTTATATAGAAATTCTATTTCACAAATAAATCAATATATCATATATGTTATTCAAAGATTGATATATCGTTGAAATATAAGTAAACATATCACTGAAAAGTATCTAGTTGGGAGTTTAAAAAGTAGCCATTGCAGAGATAGCGAGCGAACGACATGTTCTAGGAAATACATCGGGGAACCCATTAATGCCATCACTTCTAAATATATACAATCTAAAATAAGGCATAACGTATACTACCAAAAACCTAAACCAAATAAATGCATTTTTGTTAAGTATACATACGATATAACACTAAATGTAGTTATAACTACTATCTATAGATATATACTCGTATATCATTATCTTCTATAATTATATAATTATCTTCTTAATTTTCAAAAATCAGCTTTTTACTTATATCATTAAAACACCTTATTTAGCATGTAAGACACATTTATATTATCTCAGAAAAGGTAACCTTAACGTTTTTTATGTGGTATATATATAATTTCTATATGATTTTTATATGATAATATCTTTTATGGTAATAATATATTTAGCAAGTGTGAAAGAAAAATGCATTCAATACGTTTATTAGTTAAATTGCTACTTATCTACAAGATAAATATTAGCCAATAGTTAATAGTGAAAATAGATTATCCCACGTAGGAGAGATATTTAAAAAATTCTCAAAAATATACATTTATTTTTCACATATATCTGCTAATGATATTTGTACTGCTATTGAGGAGTATAAATCTAAATATTCATTAGATTTTTAGTAACATTGACATGCATATAATCAAAATTGTTTTAAATTTTATTTGGGATCCACTTACTTACATTTTTAACTTAATAATTTGTGACTCTACTATCCTAGATAACATGAAAATATCATTAATAAGTAATTACTAATAACCCCACTTTTTAAGAAAAGAAAACTAGATGATATAAATAACTATAGACCGATTGCCTTATTATCTCAATTTTCAAAGATTTTAGAGAAAATAATATATAAATTAATTCAACTAATATATTCTTAGTATCTAATTATACTTTTCTTGGAGTTATTTTAGATATTAATTTAAATGTTAATGAACATATAAGTATAATACAATTGAAGTTATCATATGTTATATATATATTAAGAAAGCTGAGCTCTTTTTTACCAATATATATTTTTAAGATACTTTACAATTATTTTTCTTTGCCTCATATCATGTATTGTTTAGAAATGTTGGGACATACTTTTCATAATAACATTCAATGTATTTCAATTCTACAAAAAAAGTCTATTAATTTTTAATTGTAAATAAAAATATCTTTAAAATTATCAATAATATTTCTATTTTGACTAATTCTAACAATATATTAGTATGTTCTATTATAATAAAATGTAAAGATTTAATAACTTATAAAAATATTGTATTCATGCACTTTATTCTTTTGTTTACGAGATTCAAATGTCAAGTAACTATGTCAAGGCACTTAGTGTGTGCTTAGTGCACGTCGTGCGTGTACGCAGATGTATGATGCATGCATCAAGATGCACAACGCACGCTACGATGATGCACGACGCACGCTACGATGATGCACGACGCACGCTACGATGATGCACGACGCACGCTACGATGATGCACGATAGGTCACACTCGAACATGTAGGACCTACGATGTAGGTACCGCGTGATAAGATAACGCGTGTCGTGCGCGCGCATGTGCACGGTACATCGGAGGAATGTTGGAGAATACACGAGAATCACGTGTGCGCGGCGCATTACGTAATATGTATTACGTAATGGGTGGATAACGATGTATGATAACAATGGTTGCCGTGGTAACACACCTCGATACACCTCGATAACATCGGTGCCGGGACGAGGCGAACACAATGTGTGTATATCGTATACAATATATAGTATATAATAGTATACTTGTATACAAGTATATACAAGTATACAAGTATATACTATAGTATACGTATAGTAATAGTATACTTATATAATCTTTATAAAGTGTAAACATAACAGAAAGGACATGTCCTTCGTAACAGGGGGGGGGAAGTGATGCGCCCGCTAGTAATTCTTAACAATGCAGTAATAAGTTATAATGCGATCATTGTCTTATGATTAATTTAATAAATGATAATTACAAGACGTTTAATCTATTACATATATAATTGTAATTATAATTTGATATGATTATTAATATGTAATGTTGAATATGTACCAAATTAAAACTATATAACTATATATATATAATATGCATATATATATATATATTAAACAATATTATTAAAAATGTAATAAGCAATTAATTTATAAAAACGATACAACATAAAATACTGTTGATAACAATACTGTTATTAATGGTATTGTATTACAGCGTAGAGCGGATTGCGCACCCGAGTATATGCCCGAGTACAAGGTTATGTCCTTATATATCCATCTGTCAATCACTTCATCTATCAGATCTATTGTCGCCCAAGTTCCGCTAATCTGGAGAACGGTTTCAAACATTTAGTAACATTAATAATAAACATACCTATTATTGATATATGTTAGTAAATATCATACAACATACTAATTAATAATAATATATATATATATATATATATATATATATATATATATATATATATACAGAATGTTTAGAAACCCTATGGCTTACTTAGTGACGATGCCGTTGATTTAGGCATAATCGATAACAATACAATAAGTAGACAACTCGATAGTGAAGCATTGCTATATGTATGTGATGTCAGCTGTACCTCGGTATTGTACATGTAGGTAACAGTATCTGATGCCTGACATGGGTTACCTCTAGGGGGCGCTGGAACGATGGTGTGTATGTAGAGGGGACCGACGGACCAATTAAAATGAATGTTGCGGTAAAAGTGGACCAATACATAGGAGGTCCCCTAGATTTTAAAGTGGGGGGACATACCCCCCCGTCCACCCTGTTGCAGCGCCCATAGTTACCGGCAATACTATGCAGGTAGTATACTATAGTATACCTGTATAAGGTAGCGGGCGGGTAATCTGACAACCCTCCTCGGTATACTCAACTATTGTACGTGTATGTGTATATAATGTATATATTATAAACTATATTTTAATATAATAACGATATCAATAGTTATAGTAGATTAAAATAAAATTCGGAAATATTGTTTATATATAGAGATATAGGTATATTTATATATTGTATATATTATATATATATATATATTCCAGAATATTATTCATTGATTTACAAGTAAATTCTATAACATTTATATACTTCAGTGATTCGATATTACATCGATATGTAAACGTTATTACTTTAGAATTTTAATATTAATATTAATATATTTAATTAGCTAACATTCAGTGTTAAATGTTCCATTATAATAGTTCCGGGTTCCATCAAAATGAAATATTCTCCATAGCTACTGATCGGTTGCACGAAATCCTCACCGATTATAGAAATATCGTTCACTATTCGACCTTGTCCATCTCTTATGTAACCTTTAATACCTGGTTTTGAAAATATAGGTATATATTCTGTATATATATATATATATATATATATATATATATACTAGGGTGGGTGGCCGGCGTTGCCCGTGAATGAGACTATTTTAGGTGTGGGTGTAATGGGTTAGTTGAGACCATTGGGTCTTTTTTAGATTTTTATATAATGTTTTCTAGCAGTCAGTGGGCCGTTATTTATCTTTTTTTTATTTTAATGAAAAAAAACAATCATAATTTCATAATGTATTTATAAAACAAAACTTCGCATTTTAAGTTGAGTATTAAGTCACGAAACTTAACTTTGTCCGTGTCGAATATAACGGCAATTTCATCCGCGTCAACTAGTGCATTGAATCGACCACGATGCTCTCCAGCTGGTACTGCCTTATCGACGATTCGTAGATTGTATTCCGGCACTTCTTGGTCGAGTACGTTCGAATAAACGTGAACACATGCGTTTACACGTTGTAGGCATTCCATGAAAATAACAATATAAATAAATATACTTTTATAGGCTCACTCGGGAAGTAATGGAGCTAAAAAAAACCTTCACAAATTAAAACTTAACCCACCCTAACCACAACTGTGAAAATATCCTTGTATAGGCTCACTCTGGAAGTAATGCAGCTAAAAAAAACCTACACAAATTAAAACTTAACCCAACCTAACCACAACAGTGAAAATAACAATATAATTAAATATGCTTTTGTAGGGCTCACTCGGGAAGTAATGCAGCTAAAAAAAACTACCAATATTAAAACTTAACCCAACCTAACCACAACAGTGAAAATATACTTGTATAGGTTCACTCTGGAAGTAATGCAGCTAAAAAAAACCCACCAATATTAAAACTTAACCCAACCTAACCAAAACTTTGAAAATAACAATATAAATAAATATGCTTTCATAGGCTTACTCGGGAAGTAATGCAGCTAAAAAAAACCTACACAAATTAATACTTAACCCAACCTAACCACAACTGTGCAAATATCCTTGTATAAGTTCACTCGTGAATTAATGCAGCTAAAAAAATCTAAAAAAATTAAAACTTAACCCAACCTAACCACAACTGTGAAAATAACAATATAAATAATTATGCTTTTATAGGTTAACTCGTGAAGTAATGCAGCTAAAAAAAATCTACCGATATTAAAACTTAACCCAACCTAAACACAACAGTGACAATAAATATAACTAAAAATATTTGTTTATAAATCTATATTTTTTCCTTTGACCATATAATGATGACATTTGGCGAAATATTAAAACAGAGATGGAAACCCTATTATTCATATTTTAATGATTTTTCTGATTTTATTACATGTATTTTCGTACTCCTGATCTGATGAATCCATAATTTATACGAAAATATTACCAGAAGTCGGTCAAATAGACTATTCTAAAATCATGTATTTTTCACTTTTTCGGCCGTAGCTCGAAGAATATTAAACATAAGAAGTCCCAATTTATAAAATTATATTCTATTTTAATTATCTATTTAATAAAGTTAAAATTATTGAAATTGAATAATTATTGTAGATTTTGATTTTTACATCAGCGTATCGTATCACCTATATTTAATAATTTATTTTTACATGGCGTAGATAGGAAATAATTAATATAAACTCGATTTTACTCGTTCTTGAATTTCACCTCAATAATACGGGTAAATAAATTGCGATTTACCAATTTTTATTTAGATATTCAAACCGGAAGTACCATTTCGTAAATCTACGTAATGTATTCGAAATTAAAGAAACTCATTTTTACGAAATTATTTACGATAAAATTCTCCACGATAATGTTTATTATTAAAAATTTGCGTCGAATTTTAATTTTTCGATTACGTAAATCGATCAAAAAATGACACTATTTAACGATTATTGGTATCGCGTGAATACATATTCAAAAAAGTAAATCATTCATGTTACCCCCGCTGCCCTACTTTATCTCCCGACGTTTTCCTTACGTTTTCCTTACGGCGAATTTTAATTATTTGAATTTATATAAAATATAAAATATTAAATCTTAACGATAAAAACCCAAAATACTACCAGAAACATTGCCCGTAGATGAAAATGAGTGTGCGCATACTAAGTATTCCTAATGATATTTCGGGTAGCTAACCTCATATATATACATTGGCAAAAAAAAAATTTAAATCGAGCATTATTTGAATTGAAGTATACACTTTGTTGAGATTTTTGACGGAAAAAGACTTTTATGGGAAAGAGATTTTGAAAAATTTTGAAAAAAAATCAAACTTCAATTTAAAAAAATTATTTTCCTATCCGTTAACGTCGAGGTGGGGACTGCTCGGCCTGCGGCCTCGGCGTACGAGCCCGCCGCGCACCACCTAATTAAAGTATGTTTAGACGAATATATATATAGATATAATAATAACAATAATAATAATAATGATAATAATAATGATAATAAACAGAACGAGAACAAGAAACAAGAATGAAAGATATACTATAATACTAGTAATGATTTAGATGGATATATAGCATTAACAGCTGTCTACGACTTAGGCCCTACGTAGTAACAATATTTTAAATCTAGTTTTAAATGTGGAGTGGTTATGAATATTCCTTATATTGATTGGAATGGAATTCCAATTTATAGGGGATATACATTTGAAAGATCTACCTCCAAACTATTGTTGTTATAGTTATATGTGTTTAGTCGAATATCTCTATAGAGCTATCACACTATAGTATAGATCTAAGACAGTGAAGAGGATGAATATAAGGTAATATGCATATAGGTAAATTGGTTGGTGAGTAAGCAATACTATATGAGTGAGGCATAGAAGTTTAAATAGGCAACGATTTTTAAAAGTTAACAATCTTAGTAAGGAAAGAAGTTAGAGACAGAGGTAGTATAATCAGAATAAGATAAGTTAAAAGTAAAAGAACGAATAATACGATCAATTTTAGTTATTGATATAGAAGGAAGAGAGCGGAGGATAGAGTTACAATAGTCAATAGGAGACAATATAAGATAGTTAATAGGAATAAAACAAGATTATAAATGTTCTAATAGGACGAATTTATATATATATATATATATATATATATATATATACATATATATATATGATAGCATCTGTCATAATTAAGATTAGAGTCAAAAATAAAGCCGAGATTTGTAATGAAAGGTTTATGTTGAATTAAAGAATTATTTACAGACAGATGAAGAAATGTGGATTGAGAATTGCATGTGTGTAAGTGTATATGTATGTGTGTGTATGTATGTATATATGTGTATACGTGCGTGCGTATATGCGTGTATATGTATGTGCATAAAGTATAAGTTGTTTAAAATGAATTACACATATCTATTCATCAAACTAATGTGTAATAATGGATACAAAGGGTACAAAGATAAGAAGATTTCTACAAAGTCAAAGTAGAAATTGAATATTTCGATGCCACTTACAAAATAATGTATTTTATTTCTATTTTAGATTATTTTTACGCTATCTTTTATTTCTATTTTGATCATTTTTCGTTTATTTTTACTATATGATTTATTTCTACTTTCGATTGTTTTTCGTTTATTTTTACGGTAACTGTAAAGCGTTTTAATTTCTTTAATTTTTTAATTTCGTATTATTCTTTGTTTATTTCTATAACGTATGTTATCATTAGCAAATATCTATATTTTATACTTTCGATTATATTTTCGGCTATGTATTTGCTTGAATAAATTATCAATCAATCAATCAATGGCTTTAATATAAGCATTAATGCTAATAATTATTGCTTAGGCTGTCAAGCCGTATTGAGATAATACGATATGTATTCAATCTATTATGAGAGGTTGTATCAATACTACACATTGTTATAGCATATCCGTTTATGTGAAATTATATATATATATATATTCTATAATTTAAATATAGAATTTCATTTATTTTTTATTTAAAGTTCCTTCTGACTAGAATGTTGACGGAGTGCATCTAGTGTATCGATGTTACCTACCACCCAATTATTACATTTATATATATATATATATATATATATATATATATATATATATTATGAGTGTTTTCATAATGTATCGCCACGAACATTACTCGGCAGACTCCCATCAACTTATTTTAAACTAACTCCGTTTGAAAAAACGTCATTCTCGACTCATCTTACTAACTTTTAAATCTATTTATACTTCACCACCCTCTTGTATAATTCACCACTTGAGCTACCCCTTAACTTCCCTCGGATATAATATTGATATTTATATAGCATGAATATTCTCCCATTATCTACCTTTAAATTATGTACATTTAGTATCCTCGGGATCCACATAAACATATACAATAACTATAGTTAACATATATGTTGGCTGTGATACGATGGTTCTTCTAAAACTCGTCTAGTTTTAGATCACTAATACGCACAAGTGTGCGTTAATGCACGTTCTACATACTCATACGCACGCGCGCACACCAACATATACAGGTACGCACGTACACGAACGGAAACACACACATATACACGTATCGAACACACGCACGCACACTCACTCATACCGTAGTCGGCCATTTTAACGATCTCCAGTAGGGGGGTGTAGTTATCTTTCCAGTAGCCGGGTAGGTCTGAGGGTGGGGGCTGTTTGCAACAACTCATCTCCACCGTCAACGATATGGAACCGCTCTTCGTGTAGATGTAGTCCTGCATTCCACCTGGCGAGTCAACGTGGTACTAGAGTTATACTATATTTAATTGTATTGTAGTATAGTACGCGATACTATAATCAAAGAGGGGACGACATCCGCTCGCTATCTCTGAAATATATACTTTTTTACTCCGAGATTAATACTTTTCAGTGGTATATTCAAATATATTTCAATGATTTAAATCTTTGAATCAAAGATATCAAGGATATTTATTTATCTGTCAAATATAATACATTCATATTTTTAAATTGTATTTCTATATAAATATGTTATAAAAATACGAATTTATATATAATTAGGTTTGAATTGAACGATGTTTTTTTTATATTATTTATATCGAATTCCAAAAAAATAATGCGTATTATTTTTTTAATATATTAAATTATATTACTAATTAAATATAATAATATTGAAATAATAGATTTTAAAACGAATTTTCATCGATTTTTGTATCGAATTAAAACGTATACTCCCGGACCACGATTCGATATAATAACATCACTAAAGCGGAACATAAGAATGTGATACGGCGGTCATACAACAGTATTACACTATAGGGTTATATATAACAATAGTATACTATAGTATACAACAATAGTATACTATAGGGTCACACTATAGTATACACACCTGTAATAGGATACCACTCTGCTCCGTTTGTGATGCCGCCCGGAAAGCGGACCTCGCTAGTGAATGCCGTACGGTTGTAGCAGCGAAGACCCAGATGCATTGTGGGGTGGTTTTCGGCGTACACCGAGGACATGTGCTTCAGAAGGACGCTTTTAGAAGCCGGCGAATCGCGCGGCATTCCGGCGTCTGCGAACGGGAGTGTGCGAATATAGAACGTGTGTGCGAACGGGAGTGTGCGAATGTATCACGAGTGTGAACGGTGGTGTGCGAATGGGAGTGTGCGAATGTATCATAGTGAGAACGGGAGTGTGTGAACGGTGGTGTGCGAATGTATCATAGTGAGAACGGGAGTGTGCGAATGTATCATGAATGCGCTGTGTTAATATTTTGTATATAAAATCGAATTTCACAATTTCGCATAAGTTTAATTATAATAATATATATATATAGAAATAATATATAGCATATAATATATCTTTATTTAGATAAATATTCGCTACTATATATAGTATACTAACTACTATAGTAAGTAACTTGTACATTGTGTATTAAGTAAGTAAGTAAACAAGTAGTAGTAATTACTATACATATTATGGTATACATAGATTGTATGGTAATTTAACCATGGTAAAGTGTCATAGAAAGTAATATATATATATATATATATATATATATATATATATATATGTGTGTGTATGTATGTATGTATATGCGCTTGAATGTATGATAGTAATACATCAATGTATACACATAGCTAATATGTAATGAATAAGCCTGATGTACTATGCTGACTTTCCTCACGAATGTGTGTCACTTTTTTAGCTATAGGATACTAGTAGATATACCATAAATATTCGGTAGATACTATATAGTATATAGCTATATACTATAGCTAAAACTATGTTGGTATTTTACATGGCAAATATACGTATCTACCGAATAGTTATGGTATATATACTAAAGGCAATATCTAGTAATTACCATATCGAATTATCGGGAGTTTACTATATACAATATATATAAATATATATATATATAATAATAATAAGTTTTATTAGAAGAATTACAATGTGTTTTCTGTTAATTTACAATTATATTTATATAATTGTTCTCCTATAGGAATCCCTTTATAAAGGGCTTCAATATAATATATAATATGTGATGTCGTGTTGATCATTAGGTTGTATATATATCTTAATTATTTATAAATTATATATATAAACTTTTATAGTTATCAAAGGGGTAATTGACTACCAATGCTCCTCCGTGAAAGTTTATGGTAATAACAAAGTTATATAATGTTATCCAATGCATGATCGCCTCGGTTTCCTTTTGAATCAATGGCATATGCTCCTCAAATACATCCGGAAAATTTCTATTTAAGTCGATTCCGTTAATATTCGACCTGCAATCATATCAATTACGATTTAATTATGAAAAACATATACTTTAAATTATAATATTATATATAAATATATATATATATATATATATATATATATAATAATAATGAAGTTATTTAAATAATAATATTAGTATTCATTTAATATAACTAATATAATACGGGTATAATAAATAATAGAATGTTATAAAATATGTCATACAAATTATGTTGATAACAAATTCTACATTCAGTAGAGTATTTATGGTGACTATTATTATATCATATTTTATGACATAATAAGCCAATAATAATACAATTTCCCATGCCTATAGGTTATAAAATTATTATTATTATAATAGTATTGATATATATTACGTCAATTATCTAATCATTATATAGCTAGACCAATACTATATTTGGTCTATATATATATACAAATACACTCGCACAATAGTGATAATAGAGATAATAGTGTTAGTTATAGCTAATATAGTTTTATTGAATTAAAATAAATCTGTAATCTCCATTATAGGTAGTAGTAGTATTAGTAGTAGTAGTAGTAGTAGTAGTAGTAGTAGTAGTAGTAGTAGTAGTAGTAGTAGTAGTAGTATTAGTAGTAATATTAGTTGTAGTAGTAGTAGTACATATATATATATATATATATATACATATTAATATTAATAATCTATTGATACCTATTTCAGTACAACATCCCTATTAGATTTAACATCAAGTATTCATTATTCATGTAAATATTATACATGTACGTATTAATTCATTGATATATATAAAATCGGTATATTAATAAATATCATATATTATTTACTATAAAATCTAAAATGTGTATGAATTATATAACATACATATACTATATATATATATATATATATATATATATATATATATATATATATATATATATATATATATATATCTAATATATACAAAGGTGTGTGTTATATTTGTCAACGCAAATTGCTAATACGATATCTAAAACACTGAACATTTTAATAAACATTTTAAATAACGTAAGCCTATTGGCTTGCGTAACGAATGATGCAATACCTGCCGTAGACGGAGTTGCATAACTCATACGGTGTCCGGCTAGCGCTGTCCTTCAAAGCCTGCGCTGACCCGTCGGGGTTCAAGGTCACGAGTATGTGTAGCAGTGTGGAGTTAAGTATACGTTGTACCTCGTGATCTCCGTTGACGTAGGCTTTAGTGATGTTCTCAATCAGCCGCAGCATCATCTCCCGTCCCACTAACTGTATGTGTGTAGGTGGGTATGTGTGTGTGTGTGAGTGTGTGTGAGTGTGTGTGTGTTAGTGCGCGTGTGTGTATGTTTATATAATATTCATATATATATATATATATATATATATATATATATATAAATAATACATAATATATACAGAAATACATATAATCCTCTTATGCATACGTCACTATAAAACGTATATTATTATTAGGGTTATCATCTCACTTAAATCGTTAGATTTGTCGCTCATATTAATTGATTTATACATAACTTTAGAAATCTTTATATATATATATATTTACATACATATTAGCACATGTGTTAATACGTATAAAGGTATGCATTATAATGTGTATATACACGCACACACGCACACACACACACATACACACACATATATATATATATATATATATATATATATATATATATATATATATTAATATATCTACAGATATTTTCGTTCAAGTATGTATTATAATATATTGTACTATAGTATACATATTACATCATAACCTACATACCCTCGATATACCGCCAACTATACAACCCCAGAGTTAACACCGTCACATGTCTACCTCCATCACACCATCCTCACCGTATACCTGTGGAAACGTGATGCCCCTACCTCGATCATACCGCCACACCCTACATTGACGTGTCACTGGCGATATAACGAGGGTGGTAGTAAGAAGAATGTAGACTACCTACCCGCACACAGCCTCACAATGAACTCAGTATTCACTATTTATATACGTATACTATATACATACACAGTATACTATACTATACACATATGTACAATGAACACTGTACGATGTATTCGATACGTGTTATACTATATAGCGCAGTGTGTGGCGTAGTCGATACATCTGAGTGCCCTACTTAGGTAACCTACATATGGGTTGTATACATGCTTCTTAATATATAGTGTGTATATACACTTTGTACACTATTAATATATATTTATTTTATTTGTATTATAAAGTGGTTTATTGACTATAGTTTGTATACAATATCACGTCGTGGTTATGGGCGTCATGAGAAGGAGACAAGATTAAAATAAATAAAATACAATAAAAATGAAGGAAAAGGCAGGGTAGGTTACAGTGTTAATAGGTGCGTGGATAGTTTACGTTTAAATAGTGACAGCGATTTCAAACAACTAATTTCATATGGTAGAGAACTACAGTATTTTATAGCTATCACAGAGAAAGCAGATTCAGAGTGAGCAGAGAGAGTCGAGAGTTTCACAATAATTATCGTGTGACATTTCCTGATAACTCGACTAAGGGTCTTAATACTGATCATGTCTGCTAGGTATTCGGGAGATCTAAGATGTATCACCTTATGGGTGATGCATAGTAGTCTGTACCTGCAGAGATACCTAAACTTAAGCCAGCCGAGTGATCGCATTAGGGTCGATATTGAAACTATTCAAGAGAACTTCAGTTTATAAAGGGTGCGTATAGAACGTGGTTGTATCATCTCAAGTTTAAGCATAAGATGTAGGGGTAGAATATATAGAAGTGAGCAGTAGTATATACGTCTACTGAAGACTAGCGAGTGTATTAGACTTTTAGTCATTGAAAAAGTCATTTATGAGTTATTTTCTAATGTTATAAAGAAAATAGTTGGCATTGCGAATCATTATAGATATGTGGCCAGAGTAATATAGGTGGGAGTTGCTGGTGAAACCAAGAGTTGTAATGGATTGTGAGGTAGGAAGTAAAGTTTAAAGGGTGGGTGATGATTATGGGGTAGGTAGGTCTGGAGAGAATAATGGTGTCAGTTTTGGTCATATTAAGTGATAGGGAATTCAGGGAGAACAGGTCAATAGGTTATGTTAGGCAGTTAAAAATATACAATTGAATATAGTTGTAGTCACAGGAAATGGGAAAAGAAGTATACATTTGTAGATCGTCAGCAAAGATATGGTAGTGTATGTAAGGATATTTACAAAATATGGATTTTATGGGTATAATATAAATAATAAAAAGTAAAATATAAATGGAGTAGAGAAGGATGAGTTAATTTTCACTGAAGAGGACCGTAAGGAAAGGAATGACAGAAACCAGCTGTGTACTTGACCATGAATACCAATTCCACTGAGTCGTAAAGAAAGAATGTTATGGTTTAGAGTTTCAAAGGCACTGGATAGGAGTGTCAAAGCACTGGATAACATATTGTATATACACTGTATACAGTGTACACTGTATATTATACAGTATATATATATATATATATATATATACCTTGTATACTATTAATATACATTCTATATACAGTGTATATTTAATATATACTATAGAGTAGTG
The DNA here is from genome assembly GCA_964019155.1 of Osedax fenrisi. Lineage (NCBI taxonomy): Eukaryota > Metazoa > Annelida > Polychaeta > Sabellida > Siboglinidae > Osedax > Osedax fenrisi. The sequence continues at coordinate 62,915,652 of OZ025241.1, read as the reverse complement.
TATATACGACTATAATGAATGACTATTGTATGCAGAATGGTTAAGGTGCGGATAACGTGTTGTACGACATACACCGGTCGCCATAACCTACATGTGAGTCGCCGTCTGAACGCGTTTGTAATCACTAAGCTTGATGACGATCTAGCTCGGTAGACATAGGTCCACAACTATAGTACCTCAACATAGGTCCACAACTATAGTACCTCAACATAGGTCCACAACTATAGTATACTATTATGTCGCTATATAGGTATAATACGTCGCTGTATCGAGGCTGTGTCGTCGTTTGCGGTTGTTACGTTGTACACAACTATATACACTATATAACGTAAGTTGATGTATAGGTGTTAGTGGTTATTAGTGTATAGATGTTAGTAAATCAGATAATCCAGTATTAACTTTTAATTAATCTACTCGATTAGATAGATCAATGCAGTAATATATATATATATATATATATATATATATATATATACATAAATACTTAGACATACGTATATACACCCCCGCACACGAACTCACACACACACACACACATAAGTATGCTTACATATGTTTATACCACTTAATTCACTGTAATATATTGCATACATTGATGGATGTGTATTATTTATTGGAATAAATATAGTGATATATTATTAGAACACATGTGATCAATATTATTTATATATCGCAATAGTATGGAGAACACGACTTAATGTCCTTGCCTTTTGTTCTTTGGAACTATACAATACACAGCTGTATATCCGGGTGTGAAATATGAACATGTCGGTAATGTTAGGCTAATTGTTATTAATAGTGAATTATATTAATATACATACATATATATATATATATATATATATATATATATATATATATATATATATATATATATATATATATATATATATATGTGTGTGTGTATGTTTATGTGTGTATATGTGAGTGGTGTGTGTTTGTGTGTGTATTCATGTATTTCGCAATATAGAATGCATTAAATTTCAATAATTAATGACTAGCGTGCCTATGTACACACAATGTATTACTATTAATGCACACCCTTTAGATCCCATAGTCTTGTAGATAAAGATCGATATATTGAACTCTTTGTAACCGTAACGTATCTAGCAGGCACGTATTCAATAATACACACGCACATATAGGTATAGGTGTACAATAGAATACCGACTAATAGGTACGTGTATACAATAGTATACCTACAAGTATACATTGATTACCTACGAATACGACATACACAAACACAATGTTTTGCTGGACATTAGCCCACTTTACAGTGTTACATTCTCGGAACTCGTAATGGTCAACATATCGATACGGCTCGAAATGATTTATTAATTATAAATATATGAGATTTCAGTAGAAGATAACATCTGTATCGGTAACTCCCTGGTCGCTGTAGTGTATCTGTAGGTACACGTGCACTTGTGGTCGGAATGCCACCTACTATAGTAGCGTTAAGTATGCACTGTATCCTTCCGCTATACCGAATAATAGATCTGTTGAGGGAACCGTCGAGGGAAAGCTCTAAACTTATACTTATGAATTATATATAACTATTTGTTATTGACAATAAACGTAATTACGATTTGAGATGAAACTAACTATATACTGCCTGTATGGCTCAGTGGCTAAGGCGTCAGACACACAAGAAGTAGGACACGGGTTCGAGCCCCGTCAGAACCATTAATTAATTTTATAAAATGGGTCTTAAAATATTATTTAGAAGTGATCTTATATAATTGTGTATAAATAAATGATCGGCTCTCATTAAAACCATGGATGCCTTAACATGAGAGCGACTTCGAAATTACATTAGAGCCGTATATGGTTATAAGTGAGAAATTCATCTAAGTTCCTGGATGTGATAAAAGGACTCCACCAAATAAAAATAACAATAACAAAAAAACAATATTGTTGACTCTTTTGTTTATAAAATACAATAAAATTTAATATTTATAAATATTATTTTTCCGGATGTAAACATTATTGTTTTGGGTTAACCCTAACAATAACAATTGCTTATATTTATCTATTGTTTATATTATATATAGTAAATAGTATTGACTTTATTTATTGCAGAAGTTCGAAAGTGCGTCCAATAATAACTATTTCGATCCGGTAAATAAGAGTTCGATGCAATATATATTACATCGAACTATAATTTCGAACAGTTCGAATTATTTAGATCTAAATATAGCTGCTTAACTATAAACTAATTTAAATTTCATGACTATATATATATATGTGTATACATGCTATAGTATACTACCCTATAGATTAGAACACGTTAATATATATGTATAATAAAATATCATCATCATAGCATACATTGTGATATATATATAAGCTTATTAATAGTCATAATAAATATCTATATAAATATATATGAATTAAATATTGATATAATATCGATATAAATTGTTTACCAAATACAAAATTTCGACATTTGTTAAATGCTCTACATAATACACATACGTGAATACAACAATACTAATCTAAATATAGATGTTGATTTGTTGACCTCGTTTCCGTGCATGTTGGCGATGAAATTCACATGAGGTCTCAGAGGCACGTGTTCCGAAGCCTGGCGACCTATGGCGATCACTGTCAACTTCTCACCTGGCGAACGTTAACCGGTCGAAACCATTAATTCTACTATCTTTGGGAGGTTGTATTGTTCGCGCGCTCGATTCTATCGATCGGGGGGCCATTAACGTGATTTATTGCCCTGGTTAAGGCGAAGTCACGTATACACGTCACCTGATTTATAGAGTTGATTGATTCGAGTCGAATATCGTGCGCCGCTACAACTATTTAATAGTAAATATAGCACTAATTTGCAGTACATAAATATAAGTATTTATGTCTTTACAAGTAGTTAAGATTAGTTAAGAGTTTCGCGCGCTAAGTTACTCTACATGTATACATCGTATATGCTACTATATTTCTATTTATAGAATGATTTCTCTATAATGGCCCCATGGTATACGACGTACTTAGTGTTATCATCGTGTAATATATGTGTACATCTATAGGTATAGGTATACACAATGTATACATTACGAAGTTAATGTGTATTATAGTGGAACTGTTGACTCTCTCGGTATCTCAAAATTCGAGGCAACGAATACGTTTGTCTAAAATATCGAGTTTCTGAATTGTCGAATTATTCTTATGTGTATGTATACATACATGTATATATATATATATATATATATATATATATGTATATATATATATATATATATATATATATATATATGTATATATATATGGTTATAATGAATACATCATAATTTGTTAACGTCTGAGTTAGCGGGGTTTATGAGATATATATATATAGTCTGATATATCGAGAGTTGAGTGTATTACATTTTTAACTAATTTAGATATATGGATGATTATATCGAGCATAGATAACCACATAAGAATACCCTTTCAATAAATAATACCTATATTATTCACATTATATTATTTAATTTCATAGTTTCATCTACACCACTTCCCGTGGTCCATGTATGCATGCCAACCATGTATGCATGCATGCCAACCCTATGGGGTTCCATGGTTCACCCCAAGATTTATGTAAATATTTAATTATGTAAATGATGATGTGATGTTAACATTAACAACACGAAGTACCGCAGTTTAGCTTGTGTATTGCGCGCTTACTATTAATTATACTTTATTTTGTAATTATTAACATTTTAAATCATTATTATCAAATAACAATTACCATTATAATATATATATATAAGTAAAAGTGTAATAAATAATGTATAGCTTATTATAGATAAACTTATATAGAAATAAGTTTATCGATACAATTATTTATGTATGTACATTATCATATGTAGATTATAACACAACATATCACTTTAGTATACTATATACATGTGTATATATTTAACTTGAGATTTACTGTTAACTAAAATTAAGATATTCAGATATATTGGATATATTTTATTTGTTTGTATGCATTTAATCACGTATATATATACTGTCCGATATATCCAACTATGTACACATATAGTATATATATATATATATATATATATATGTATTTAGGACACGCCTCTATGACACCTCCCTGACACCATTCCCTATAGAGTGTCCGAATTAACGGAAGTACGTACTATATGCGTACACATATTTACAAACTATATATATATATATATATAAATCCTAGTGTGTCCTACACACTATAGTGTGTATTGAAATAAATAAAGTACTTAGTTTATAAAAAACATGTAATGAATAAAACAATGTAGTATACCCAGGGAGTAACTCCCTGGTATAACATAATGTAACAATTATTTTAATAATATATAAGTGAAATTATAAATGAAATTATAATACTTTAAATATATAAGTGAATATATTCGTATAACACATAGATGTATAACCTTTCTGTGATTCTCCTATATCGTATAAATGCGTCAGCGTCGGATACTTCCTGGATATATTTCTAAGGAATTGATGAATTTCTTGAGAACTGTGATACTGACGATAATTCAGCATGGTGTGGGCGGCAACGGGTAATAGACACGTGACACTCAGTAACGCCCCCGTCATCAGCAGTAGTGTTGGTAAGGTCATGGTCATGTCCTCCGATGTGTCCTCGCTGTGTGTGTGTGTACGGTATCCGCAACTATAGGCAACGATATATATACATAAATGGCATACATATATGTATATATATAAGGTAATAATATACATTACTACAAATTATTGTTTATATATATTATCTATATTTTCCCAAAAAGGATACCCTAAATGAGTACGATGTACATTTCATACAATACACATCATACAGTGTACTTTTACGTATATTCTATAGTTTATGTGCTATAGAAAACTATAGTTTACGACGTTATGCATTGTACCAATACCTCCTATAACCTCTTACAGTGTACATTGTGCATTTGTACAGTGTACATTGTGCATTTAAATTATATATAATGTACTACTAATAGCATGTATACATATGTATATATATAAAGTATACTTTCTATTGTTTGTTTATATAATGTAATTGTATTGTAATTGAACCACTTTAATTAAATGTAACATTAACGGATTACAATAAGTAACGTATTTGTGTAATCAATACCAGCTAGTTGACATAATAGTCCTGAATACATGCATATACATATACTCAGATACATAACTCAGGCTAAATATAATAATAGAAACATTTTTATATTTATATATATAATTTTATTTTGTATATGTATATGTATATAATATATATGTGTGTGTATGTGTGTGTGTGTGTGTGTGTGTGTGTGTGTGTGTGTGTGTGTGTGTGTGTGTGTGCGTGTGTGTATGTGTGTATGTGTGTTTGTATATATATATATGGTTTATAAGATTTCATTTACAAAAATATGATTTCATGAAATAACCTACTTTTCTATGATTATTGAGTTTACTTTAAAATGAATGCAATCCTATATATATATATATATATATACATATAGGATCGCATTAAATGTATACGGGGGACTATACAACAATAGTCACATTAACTATATCGCACCTAGCTGTTATTACATAGGAGTGTTCTTGGCGTTACGATGACCTTGATAACAATGCCTAAATATTCGTATAGGTGGCGCCCTTAACAACAGCCGTAGGATCTATAGGGTTTTACCTGAAATAGTGCTACCTATTTATGACATATCGGTCATATTGATATGAGTCATAAAGGACCTATTAACACGTGCACCATATCGTGATATAAGTATACCTATTATATATGTGAAATATTAGATTAATAATATATATATATATATATAACATAACTGTATGTGTGGCTCAATAACTGCCTGTGTGGCTCAGTAGCTAAGGCGTCCGACACACGCGTAGTAGGACACGGGTTCGAACCTCGTCCTGACCATTAATTAATTTTATAAAATTGGTCTTAAAATATTATGTTAGTGATCTTATATAATTGTGTATAAATAAATGATCGACTCTCGTCATGCCTTAACATGATAGCGGTTTCGAAGGCACCTTAGAGCCATATGGTTATAAGTGAAAACTTCATATAAGTTCATTGATGGGATGAAAGGATTAAAATAAAATAAAATAAAATAAACCAAAATAAAATAACAATAACAATAACAATAACAATAATAATATATAACCATGGTTATATTGTTTAACAATAATTCGTTCCTTAATATCCGTATTACACTGATAAAATCGATAAACATTAAAACCCTCAAATCATAATATGTTTGAAATATATTTAAATAAACCATATTAGTTATATTATTAAGGTATAACATATTATAACCCTTATAAGTTATAAGTTATAACCCTTATAACCCTAAGGTATACACAGTATAATATAATGTTACTTTTATTGTTCATAATTGTGGTCACGTTATTTATTAATATAGTTATAATATAATATATATATATATATATATATATATATTATTAATATCTATATTCTAGCTATACCTATATCTATATATAGCTAAATTCGTAAAGTTCACAAGCAGATCTTTAATAATAATATCAGATTCAGTTGATGACGGAGATAAAATGTAAATGTAATAGGTACCTATTTTAATGTATATACTTATAAATACAATTCCGATATAAATAAATTACTTTCTAGGATACTATTATAGGAACTTTATGAGATTTTAATAGAAATTATGATTTTCACAAAATAAAATATATTTCATAAAATGTTATTGTTTTGATAACAATTCTATATGTTTTGAAAATAAATAAATTTAATAAATTATATGTTTTTACATCGATAACTTTTTCCTATATTTTTGATTTCATATTCAACATTATCGATTATTATACATAGTATACTTGAGTATCATACATAATCTCGTATAGTATTACATATATGTCAATATTACTATAGTATGTCAGCTAATTAGTTTTATTTATTTACTTTTATTTTGCTATTAATCATATGTTTATTATTAACTTACTCACATATTATATTACGTATTAGATTACATTTAAATATACCACATATATATATGGTAATTATATTTAAATATTATATTTATAAATATTTAAATTATATTTAAATATATTACTCTATATATATAGTATATTTAAATATAATCTAGTACTATCATTATTAATAATAATTATATATATGTATGAGTATGTATGTATATGTACAGTACAATGTACAGGTGTTATGTGTATGCACGTGGTGTGTAATACACACGGTGTATATATGTATGTGTTCAAAATAATATTTAATAACCAGATTTTGTATTTGAATCATAAAATATAATAATAAATTTGATAAATTAAAATTAAAAATTAAAAATAATAATTATAAATTTAATCCATTTAAATACTATTTTATATTAATTATAATCGTACCAGATTACATAACAATAGTAAACCATTGTTTTATAATTCATACATGGATTACTATAGGGTATTATAGTATACTATAATATATAATGTATACTATAGTATACATTATTACAAACATATACTAGTTCCAAACATACGCATGTACATTATACATAATTTATCGATAATTTTATAATTTCGCCAATAATTCTAAAGGGAATAGAAAATAATATATGTTTTATATTATATTATATAATAATTATATAATATTCAGGGATATATATGTATAATTAGTTTATATAATAGATACATTATAAGTATATTATCATTGTACTATATGAAATAGTAATCATACACACACACACATATATATATATATATATATATATATATATATATATATACACACATACAACACTCAATACATACTCTCACACACGAATACACCTGCATATATTAACTTAGTATATCGATACACAATAGTCAATCACTCAACAAAAACCTAACCCGATATACCTAATTATTACTAACCACATACTAGAGATATACGGTGTCTCAGTGAAACTTGGCCGACTTATCAAAACTATGACATATAGGTCATAGTTTTCATAGTCACAAGTATACTTGTATATCTGCGATATATAATACCCACAGTTCCATGCAAATATATAGAAAGATTACTAGTAGATATATCTATATATAGTATATAGTATATATAGTATATACAGTATATATAGTAGTAATACTAGTTGTCATTTATAACTCGAAAATTATACTAGTGATACAATTCAATGGTGCTTTAATCTCCTCCTTCCATTGGAGCCCTACTATAGTATAACGTACACCATATCACAAACTGTAAAATGCAATAATACTAAATAATGAAATGTCAACAATAACATATATCAATTACACACACATATACACACACACACACACACACACACACACACACACACACACAATAACACACACATGAACATACACAAACATGTGTTTAAATAAATAATTTAACAAACACAACAACAACAACACATGAACACACACATCCACATTCACACACACACATTCACACATACCCACACATACACACATACACACCCACACACACCCATACACTCACACACACATGAACACGTGACAATCACGTTATAGTCACACCTCGGCATATCGATAACGGTTACGACATAACTCTTTCCGGTTACGGGATTACATAACCTGCAGGATGTTTACCGGAAGTAGGTTTAGGTCGCATCCACCTAGCGATTACTCGCGTGATTACTTCTAATCAATAAAGCTATCATTATCTGTCGTGTATACAGTAGTTCCGTTACATCAATTACTTAATTGTTGATTACTCCAACTGCTAATATACACATTTCCTGCAGGATAGTCTACCATCTGTCCATTACAGTGAAAGGGAATATAGTAAAGTATCGTAGTTTACAATAACAATACTCGTTTCATATTGTTATAGGAAATACTATATACAATACTATATATATGATATATTAATTCATATATTTATTTGTCTATATTAATACATTATTGTTTATCAGTTAATAGTAAGCATTAATTATGTAACCAAAGTTACATACAAATTCAGTATACTATTATAATCTAAAAGAAAAGGTAACTACAGAATCTGTAAATACAATTGTAACGTATTACGTTAACGTATTACATTTTCGAAACTGCGTGCAGATAAATGGCGATAGAGATACCACACATAATAGGTCAATAGAGGAAGACAATAGTACTACAATAGAGGAAGCAGGAAATTTACATAATAAAGAAGAACAATAATAAATACGACAAATCATAAGTGAATTAATAAGGACAGCACATAGGGGACGAGTAATATGTTTACTGACTCATCGGATTCTAAATAAATTATAATTAACAGATTTATAAGTTTTGTAAATACGAGTCGTATTATACGACTATAGTCTAATATGACTATATATAACAGATAAATCATAGTCGAAAATTACTAACAAGATTTAGAACTGATTTGGAACGTGAAATAATAATCTTGTCAAATTAAAAGGAATAAAATGATGGGTAGTTCGTAGGTATATTGAGGACGTTTTTGAGGTATTTAGTAGAAGATTGTTGGAGAGAAGCCAGTATTTAATAAAAGAGGCACATGTAAATAGTTGTCACATGCACAAATTATCTGGAGTGGATATAGTGAGGAAGGAGTAGAGTTGTACATCATCAGCATGTATATGATAGAAACGCTAGTAAATTGGCATATAATAGACCTTATATGTGTTATATATGGAGGATATTATTGAACATAGGAGAGAACCTTATGGGAACTATAGAGTAGAGGGCCGGGACAGAAGTGAAATTACAGAATTTAATAGAGGTAATATATATATATATATATATATAATACATAACCTTTATAATTATAATTTGATATAGATAATAAAAAGTTGTATACAACAGTTATATTTACAACATGTATACATACTATTGTTTAAATTATAGTTTTCATTGGAATTATCTAAAGATTGCTATAGCCGCTATAGCGGAATTCGCTAGAAAGTTCAGTAAATTAATCTCAATATAACCAGATTAATATTCTAGACTCAATAGTAGTGGTTCTTAAACTCTTTTTATGATGACATTTTGAACAAAATTAATTTTGTTACGAGAAATGTTACCATTTCACAAAATAAAATAGTGATTTGTATGAAAATCTATTCAAAAATTATAATATTAATGATGATTCGAGATTTGTTGTTCATAAGTAGTCGATTACACTTGGACATATCCTCGTTACCATTGTATGGGCTACCACCCTATAGGGTGAAATATAGGGTGAACCACAGCTTTCAGCTATAGCTATATAACTATAGTTATTAATATGTATCGGTATTCATTGAACACAACTCCTAGAAATATCACCTTTAAATAAATCTATTTATACAACTACATTATCCATTATTTTGATATATTATCTAACCTCTAAGTTTTCAAAACATCACGTGGTATATCTTAATAACACTAAATTGAAGAGAACTTAAATACATTTATTACTTGAAGCTATAGCTTTTATATATATATAAATACATCTCTTTATAATGTAATTACGCATCATGATATGTGTTGGTATATATTTCTACCTCGTATACTAGTTTGGTAATTATACTATATGCCACTGTTTAATCGTACACACATATATGTATATGCATATATATATATATATATATATATATCCACGCACCTATTAACATTGTAACCTATAGGTTATACCCTCCCTTTTCCTTCATTTTTATGGTACTCTATTTATTTTCCTTCTAATGACGCCCATAACCACAACGTGATTTCGTAGTCAATAAATCATTTTAACATAAAATAAACATATATATATATAGATAATCCTTTGAACATAACAATATATATCATTCCCTATCTATTAAACGTAATACCGTGTAACGGTCACGTACACATCTTGGGTAAACGTATCTATGTTTCACGCGACTTTAGTAATCTAATAGTGTTTTACATTCTTTCAAATGATATTCTAAATTACTAAGAGTATCTGGAATATACGCAATCAAATATATATTTATGTTAATATAAGTCTTGAATTATCAAATTTCGTGTTTTAGACCAAAACGTCTGTGTGGCACATCTTTCATTAGGATAATAATTACATATATAACATATATAATATATATATTTATTTATGTATATGTATATATGTAATAATGTACCTATACTTGCAATTTATACATTACAAGTATATTATTGATATGAGTGAATGTACATTCAATACCATACGAATGGTTATGATTTTATGTTTGATAACTATTATTTAGTATTGATATAACACATAACTTAAGTACGTATTACTAACATATATTAATAATTATTAATATAAAATAATTATTATAATTAATTATAATTATTAAATGTATGCATATGTACTAAAAGCACAAAGTATACTTATAATATACTTATAATTGTTACGTATATATACTTATAATTATTAATATATGTTAGTAATACATACTTAAGTTATGTGTTATATCAATACTAAATAATAGTTATCAAACATACAATCATAAGCATACATTCACTCATATCAATAATGATTTCAAACTTCATACCACGACTCAAGCATGCATCCTATAGAAGCATAATGATATTGTTATTGTACAGACTATAGTAACACATATACATATATAATATATATATATATATATATATATATATATATATATATATATATGTTAACATATTATAATATATGGAAACAAATACCTAAAGTATATTCACAAATATAAATTACATACATTCCAAACTAATTAGGGCACGACTTGAGAGATATAGGATTACCGGCCAGATATATATATGTGTGTGTGTGTGTGTGTGTGTGTGTGTGTGTGTGTGTGTGTGTGTGTGTGTGTTATATACTATAGTATACCGCGGTGTTAAGGGCAGACGGACATCGATGATAGACGGTCAACATCAACACTACGGTGGCTAAGGTATAACGGAATACCCCCCCACACACACACATACCCACACACACACACCCACACACATACACACACACTCACACACACACATATACACACACACCTAATCACTAATAACATATTTACTCTGCGTAAACATGTAGCATATGAATAGATTACTAATAATTAGCATTCTGGGTATTGTTTAACAGTTATATAAGTATGCGATTATGAGTGTGTGTGTGTGTGTGTGTGTGTGTGTGTGTGTGTGTGTGTGTGTGTGTGTGTGTAGTGTATATATATATATATATATATATATATATATATATGGGTGCACATATGAATGTGTGTTCGCTTACACGTTTATATAGTATATAAATAATTGGTATATATATTGTTATTTAACTTTTATATATATTATATATAAATATATATTTATATATATATATATATAAATTATATAAGCCTATATATATTTAAACATAATCAATATATGCAATACTAACTTATCAATTATTCAATATAATACTATGTAATGTATAGGTTGGTAGTATTTACACGTGATAGTGTATATTAGATAGTAGAGATTGCAATAGTATACGTTAACACCGTATTCGATCACAATGCAAATAAGATTATATCACAACGCCATCTAACGATCGAATGTTACGTCGAAATAAAATCTCAAGTTTATAAAGGAAATAGCACTAGGACATATGTCCTCGTGAACAGTATCGGCCACCTATCGAGTGAATTCGTATATATTTATAAATTTCATAAGCACGCCATATCAACGTGGAGTTAATCCATATAGCTATCCATAGAGAATCCGTAGATCCATGAAATGATGAGTATATGCATGGTGCATGGTGCACATAGCTAGAGAGAAAGCTTTTCTCTCCGGCTCTATGACATGGTGTATCGACACCTAGTGTCACATACGTTATCATTGTATACAATCATGTGGTTTTATAGTATATATATATATATATACTATAAAACCACATGCTTGTTATGATATGTATTGTATAGTAAGTGATTGTCTATTAACCTGTATACAAATAGCCTATTATAAGTTTAGTACGGTTTTATCATTCCAGTCCATAGAATAGATAGCAGGTCTGCATACAGGCCCGTAGCCACGAGGGGGGTGGCCTGCGGGGGCAAGGCCCCCCTGAGAACGGATAGACCCCCCCCCTGAGATCAGGTAGGCCCCTAAAACTTGTTTCATATTAAGTGTTGTTAATATAGTATTTACTAGATATTCAATTATATTTATATTTTTATTTTATGATTTTATTTATATTATATTTATTTATTAGAATGTATGTATTTTAGTCATAGACATTATAGTGAGGAATCAATTCAGTATGTATGGTTTTATAAAAATATTTTCTAAAATATGGTAATTATTAAAAATAAATATTAATAATTTAATTGTGATTAATTAATAGTTACCCTATCATGATCAAACAATAATAAACTATTTGGTTTTCTAACTAAAATAGGAGCAGACAATTTAGTAGATCACAGAATAGCAATAACAGAATCAAATATCCAACCAACCCCAAACCCAAACAATATATTTTCTATAGAATATAAAATATAAAAAAAATAAATTTAAATTATCGTTCATCTGATCTCGGAAATGTTGTACAAGTGGTAGAGCATCTTTTGGAAGTAAAATTAGAAGATTTATCGATAATATGTATATATATATACAAAATATGGCAAATTTAATTTATATCCATTTGTAGATTATAGTATTTTCACAGTAAGTAGTTACTACAATTGGAATTCCGAAATCTACAAAGAAAATGGTTTGATAAATGGTCCCAATCATGTGATTCCTTCTATGAATCGCGTAAAAAAGATCCAACTGTTGATTGACTACCAGTGCACTCTCCTAAAAAGTATTCTTTTCAACTGCTCAATGTTAGATCAGTACGATATAAAGTTGATTTGATTACATAATTAATTATTGATTTTAATTGTTCTATATCTGCTATTACTGAGACTTGACTAACTATTGATGATTCTGTTCTAGCTTCCCCTGATGGTTTTAAAGTATTGCTTTCTAATAAGTATACATTACATCTTCGTGGCTGCCTAGATCTGTTACTCTCATCGGAACTTAAGCTTATTTCGTCATCTACCCCATTTTTCTCTTCATATGAAATTATGATCTGTAATATTCAGTTTTCTTCATTATTTACCATTATAATTATACTTATCTACCGTCCAGCTTCATCTAGCCTATTGAGTTTCTTAGATGACCTCTCTTCTATTTTAGAATCTTTCACACCAGTTAAACTGGTTATTCTTAGTGATTTTAATATTCAAATTAACAATGAAAATCATGCATCTTTATCTCTGAATTAACTTATATTTGAGTATTCCCTGATGCAACATGTTTGCTTTAATACTAACACTAATAGTAATACTATGAACTTTTTTTGTATTTAGTTGATTCTAAATTAATTTCATATCCCAATCAAAGTTCTCTAATATCTGATCACTTTGCCATATTATTTGATTTGAATTTGTATGTGAATTTGATTTATATTTTAGAATCTTTCACATAAGTTAACACGGTTATTATTGGTGGTTTTAATATTCAAATTAATTATGAAAAGCATACTTCCTTATCTCTGAATAAACTTAAATTTGAGTATTCCTTAACGCAATATGTTTTCTTTACAACTAATACTAATAGTAATAATATTGACTTTTTTTCATTTTTAGCTGATTCTAAATTAATTTCTTATCCCACTCTAAGTTCTCTAATATCTGATCACTTTGCCATATTATTTGATTTGAACTTGCCGGTGATACAAAGTAATCGACCTTCTAGGTCTTTTCGGAAAATCTCCTCTATTGATAAACCAATGTATATTAACTATATATTCCATCAACTTAACAACATTATATATTCTGATTTGTCTACACTTTTTGAATATTTTAATTTGGCATTATCTCATTTGATTGATATTTGTGTACTCTCCATTACTCTTATCAACCGAACTTATTCTAAGTTTCCCTGGTTTACTACTGAGCTTATTAAACTAAGTCAACCTCTTTGTAGACTATAACGTAGGGGAAAGTAACCGAATACGGACACTCTCGGTATCTCAGAAAACATACGATATCATACAACAAAATGTGTAATGAATAAAATATTCATAATTACATATATAGTCTAAACAAGTTTTTTTTATTTTTTAATTGATCAAAATATTGCTGATATATCAAATAAACTGATTATTTCATTACGTTTTTAAATTTATGAAAACAAAATTAAACTCAAAACCTTCTCAAAAATATACAAATGTATCGATATAAAATATAACTATATATTATAAAAAACTAAAGCATTCTAAACATTATTTACATAATTGCTATATTTGTTATCAAATATTCATTAAGATATAAGCATATATCTAGAGGTCATATAAGTCCATAATACGGACACTCTAGATGTCACAATACGGACACCCTATAACCAATCAGCAGGCAGCGTATTAACTATTCTGATTTTCATAAAAATCGCATGCGTTATAATATTAATACCACCAACAAAGTTAAATCTAAAATTGTTATTATTTAGATACTTAAATTGTATTATTAAATTATAGTATTACCAAATTTAATTTTTTAAACTTCGACTTAAATAAAATTAGTTTTATTATTTTTACATTTATTATATATTTCTGACATAATATAAAATTACAAAAATATAAATATGAATTAATATTATTAATTATAACATATCAGTATTAAAAAAAAATGATTTAAAAATGTTCAGTAGTATATATATGTTTCATTTTTATTATATCATTTTACCTATTTATCTAATATATTTGTTTCTTTTTTCTCTTATTTTTTTTAGTTTCTATTATATTTAAATATTGGCTCTCCTATTTAGGTTCTCTATTTTTTATTTTATTTTATTTTATTTCATTCTTGATGTATTTCTTCGATTTTAATTTTATTATTTTATCATTTATTTATATTATTACATGATGATTACATTTAGTTACATGATAAGTTTCATTTTATTTTTTTTATCATATATATGTAAACAGGAAGTCATATTATTATAACATTATTATTTATTTATTATTCTTATCTACAATGAAACTTATCATGTTAATAAAGGGGTAATTGTCTCGATAAGCAACACTGCTTCTATAATTACCCTAGCATTGCCTAAATCTGATAATAATAATAATAATAATTAAAAATTAATAAAAATAAATAAATATTAACTAATTTAATTAGAATAATTGTTCATAAAATGAATTATAAATAATGTAATTGTATGATTGATTAATCAATACTATATAGTTTATTTAGTGGTATATAGGGTTTCCGTATTATAACACAGGGTGTCCGTATTCGGACATGGGTACCGAATACAAATACCCTCGTTATCTATGGAATTAAAAGATTAAATAACATTTAAAAATCACAATAATATCTATAATCATATAATATTAGTATATTGTAATTTTTGAATAAAAATAATGAGTTATACAATTGTAATACCATTTATTGTCAAAGTGTCCGTATTAGGTTACTTTCCCCTAAATATGCATCCTCTAAACTTGAATTTGATCTTATTGTATTTAAAGTTTGTCGATCGCTTTACAAGAATAAACTTCTCTCTGCCAATCGTCATACTTCACTGATATGCTCGGTAGTTATGGAATATCTTCTAAATAAGCTTATACATTATCTTTCACCTTAGTAGGTAAAAATCCAGACCAAGAATCTTCCTAACCAAGTTAATTTAGTTATTTGTTTATTGTTTGTCAATTTCTTCCTACAAAAAATGTCTAGAATTATCAATGTACTTCCAAACATCAACTCGGCACGACTCAATCTCAATTTAACATCCAATCAGAATCACTGTTCATGTTTTTAGCTTCCCATACATTACATTGTACTCTCTTTGATGACATCCCTGAAAAACAATTTCCATTGATTCTATTCCACTCAATCTACTTCGTTCATTATCACCATATTTTATTGGACTTATCGCTGAAATCATTCATAGATCTCTTATATTATCTATTGTTCCACACTCAATGAAATATTAATAGATTATTACGATTAAAAAAAAACTACTCTTGACCAATCCAATTTATAAAGTTATCGTCTAATATCCCAGTTATCATCAATATCTAAGACCTTATAACGAGTTGTGTACACTCAACTTATTAAGTACAGTATCTCCAATGCTATTGTTGATAAATATCAAAATGCGTATCTTCCTCATCGAAGTACCGAAACTGCCCTTACTTTGATCATTAATGATATTATCATATATCTTGATAATAAAGCCTAAGCTATCTCGTACTACTATATTTATCTAGTGCTTTTGATACTCTCGATCACAATATTCTTTCTATTGGACTTAATGAAATTGGTATAAAC
Organism: Osedax fenrisi; assembly: GCA_964019155.1. Classification (NCBI taxonomy): domain Eukaryota; kingdom Metazoa; phylum Annelida; class Polychaeta; order Sabellida; family Siboglinidae; genus Osedax; species Osedax fenrisi. The sequence goes on along the minus strand of OZ025241.1, from coordinate 62,898,382 downwards.
GGTCAAGTCCACAGTTGGTTTATGTATTTTTTCATCTAGAACATCTTCGGTAAGATTAACTCCTCGTTGTCTCATCCATATGTTAACATACATGGTGTTCCACGAGGCTCTGTTCTTGGCCCTATATTGTTCATTAGTTATATTCTTCCTATAAATCAATTTTTCACAAATATCCTAATATTAATTATCATCTTTATGCTGATAATCAAAGTGTATCTAGTGGTAGGGGACGGTAACCTAATACGGACACTTTAACAATAAATGGTCTTAACATTTTATGACTCATTATTTGTATTCAAAAATTACAATATATTAATATTATATGATTATAGATAATAAGCGTAGGTAATAAGGCCACACTATTAAGATGCAAACGAGAAATCGTTGTATCAACTATGAACGTTAGAACAATTCGAGAAGAACATAAACAACTATAGTTCTATAGAACTAAAGTATAATTTCGAAAGCCATGATCTAGATATTCTTGGAATACAGGAACATCGAATTATGCATGATGACACTGATAAGTATAATACTATTGGACATAGCACACTTATAACAACATCAGCATAGAAAAATGATCAAGGTGCATCAACAGGAGGAATTGGTATAATGTTAAACAAAAGATCAATAAACTCAATATGCGAGGTTATATTACACTCTGAGAGAATATTGATAAGCACATTCCATGGAAATCCTGCAACATCTATTATAATCATATATTCACCTACAAATTCTAGCGAAGATGAAATTATAAACAAATTCTACGATGAACTTAGAAGAGCTATAGAAACTATACCACTGCACAATGTCCTAATCATTATTGGAGATTTTAATGCAAGGATAAGTAAAGATGACGGGAATTTTACATATCATCAAGAAACAAATAAAAATGGTGTATTATTAATAGATATTATAAATGAAAAACAATTAGTAATAACAAATACATGTTTTCAAAAGAAGTTGAATAAACTTTAGACATATATGGATCCATGCTGCAGGAAATATCAGCTTGACTATATCTTTATGAGAAAAAAATGGAGAAACAGCATCATAAATGTGGAAGCAAACAGTACTTTTTCTAGCATTGGTTCAGATCATCGAATCGTATCATCTAAGGTAAGGCTAAGTTTGCGAGCGAATAGGAATACATTACCAAGAAAACTCCGTTATAACTGGCCTTTGTTTAAATCTGACATGTCCCTTCAGGAGAAATACGCAATTGAAATAAAAAATCGATTTATCTTGCAAGGCCATGAAGACATTTCATACATTTCAGACACATATGAACGATTCATAGATATAAATGCTGAAGTTACAAGATAACTAGTTCCACTTTTAATTAAAACAAAGAAAATGTGTCCATCCACTGAAAATACTGTTTCTAGAGCTAGAGAAGACACTCGTATAGCAAATAGAGAGTATGAAGACAATCCAAATGAGATTAATCAACATAACAATACTGAATCGCGCAATAAACTATATACAGCATATACACATATTGCAGTTAGATACCCTAAAAGAAAAGATCAAACAAATTGAGAACGCTGATCTAAACAGAAAGTACCTATTAAGCTGGAAATTAATAAATGAAATCACTGGTAGAAAAACAACTCAAAAAGGTATGATAAAAGGTAAGAACCAAAAAGAACGTCTACAAACTTCGTACAAACACTTTCAGGATTTATTAGGCAAACTACCAAATGTTGAAGACGAAAATGATAATTCAAGTTATACAACATCTAGAGATAAAGCGTGGAACCTTTTAAATGTATGAATACAAGTTGGCAAAAGAGGTAATCAAAAAAGGTAAAAGCTGCGGTGTTGATGAAATACGGCCAGAAGTATTAAAACGATGTAATATAGATGACATTATCCTCTATTTCTGTAACAAAGCACTATTAGATAAAATGAAGCAAAAACAATGGTCAATTTTGAATATAATTCCAATACCCAAGAAAGGAGATCTCAGTCTAGGTAGTAATTATCGTGGTATAAGTCTTACTTCATTAGTAGCGAAAACTTATAATCGTATGCTACTGAACAGAATTATGCCTCATCTAGATTGTCATTTAAGGAAAAATCAAAACGGTTTCAGAAGTGGTAGAACAACAACCAGTCAAATATTAGCACTCAGACGACTGATTGAGGGAGTCAAAGATAAGAATCTAGAAGCAATCCTGATATTCATCAACTTCAAGAAAGCCTTTGATACTATACACAGAGGGAAAATGCTTGCGATACTGAAAGCTTATGGGATACCGGAGGAGTTGGTGACGGCTATTAGCATAATATATGAAGATACTACTGCTAAGGTCATTACACCTGATGGAGAAACAGAAACTTTCAACATTCTAGCTGGTGTTTTACAAGGAGATACGTTAGCTCCATACCTTGTTGTCATAGTTATCGATTATGTTATGAGAACAGCTTTACTTGGAAGGGAAGATAAGCTAGGTTTCCAACTAAGGAAAAGAAAAAGTAGAAGAGTACCACCCATCACTATTACAGATATGGACTTCGCAGATGATATTGCATTAGTAAGTGAAGGTATCAAAGAAGCCCAAGAGATGCTCACTCGAGTCGAAAAATCAGCAAAACGAGTAGGACTAAGCATGAATACAGGGAAAACAAAATACATAAGCTACAATACCATTCAACAGTTTGAAATCAAAGCTATAGATGGGTCAAATCTGAAAAGGGTTGATGACTTCAAGTACCTACAGGTGCATGGATAGACAGTAGTGCAAAATATTTAAAAATCAGAAAAAGCGCTTGCTTGGAGAACATGACATCAAATGAGGAATATCTGGAAGTCAACTCTTAGTAGGAAAATGAAACTCAGGATCATGCACACCACAGTTGAATCGGTTCTGCTGTACGGATGTGAGACTTGGACTCTCACAAAAACACTACTCAAACAACTTGATGGAACATACACTCGAATTCTACGAATGATATTAAACGTACATTGGTCTCATAAAGTTACTAACGAAGTACTGTATGGGGCTATAGAAAAAACATCTACAAAGATAAGACGTCGATTCTTAAAGTTTGCTGGTCATTGCCTACGTAGAGATGATGAATTTGTTTCGGACCTAGTTCTTTGGGAACCTACTCATGGAACTAGAAGACGGGGAAGGCCGCAAGAAAGCTACATCAGGAATCTCGAGCGCGAAACTGGAATACCGGCGAGCGAGATGAGAGTAGCTATGATGAACCGTGCTGTTTGGAGAACTTGTACTGTCCGGGAAACAACAATCCCGAAATAAGCAAGTAAGCAATAGATATTATTGTGATTTTAAAATTTTATTTTATCTTTTAATTCCATAGATAACGGGGATGTCCGTATTCGGCACCTATGTCCGAATACAGACACAATGTGTTATAATACGGACAGTATCGTCGGAAACCCTATAGAGTGTATATAGGGTATATATATATAGGGGAAAGTAACCGAATACGGACAGTGCACGAATATGTATATAATATGTATATAATATGACACTCTCGGTATCTCAGAAACCATAAATCCTACAAAAAATTTTATTGAATAAAATATTCATAATTATATAAATAGTCTAAAAAGTGTATTTTTAATTTTTAATTATTCACAATATTGCTGATATATCCAATAATCTGATTTTTTTATTACGTTTTTAAATTTATGAAAAAAAAATTCAACTTAAAACCTTCTCAAGAATATACAAATGTATCGATACAAATATAACACTATATTATTAAAAAACTAAAGCATTCTAAAATTATATATATTATTTATAAGTTATAAGCATATATCTAGAGGTCATATAAGTCCCTAATACGGATACTCTATGTGTTTTAATTCGGATACCCTATAACCAATCAGCGCGCAGCGTATGAACAATTCTAATTTTCATAAAAATCGCGTGCATTATAATATTAATACCACCAATAAAGCTAAATCTAATTATTGTATTATTAATTAATAAAATAATAAAAATAAATAAATTATAACTAATTAAATTAGAATAAAATTAATTATAAATAATGTAATTGTAATTTTTTTGATTGATTCATCAATAATATATAGTTTATATAGTTGTATATAGGGTATCCGTATTCGGACATGGGTACCGAACATAGACATAGGAGCGAATTCGCTCCTATGTCTATGGTACCGAATAAGGACACCCCCGTTACCTATGGAATTAAAAGATTAAATAAAATGTTAAAATCACAATAATATCTATAATCATATAATATTAATATATTGTAATTTTTGAATAAAAATAATGAGTCTTAAAATGTTAAGACCATTTATTGTTAAAGTGTCCATATTAGGTTACTTTCCCCTATAACATAGGGTGTCCGTATTTGGACATGGGTACCGAATATAGATACCCCCGTTTTCTACGGAATTAAAAGATTAAATACAATTTAAATATCACAATAATATCTATAATCATATAATATTAATATATTGTAATTTTTGAATACAAATAATGAGTCATAAAATGTTAAGACCATTTATTGTTAAAGTGTCCGTATTAGGTTACCATCCTCTACCACTGGATAAACTATATATTATTGATGAATCAATCAGAAAAATTACAATTACATTATTTATAATTAATTTTATGAACAATTTATTCTAATTTAATTAGTTAATAATTTATTTATTTTTATTATTTTTTTAATTAATAATATAATTTAAGTATCTAAAAAATACAAAATTTATATTTAGCTTTATTAGTGGTATTAATATTATAACACATGAGATTTTTATGAAAATCAGAATAATTCATATAGGGGAAAGTCTGGATTACCGACCCCTAAATGAATATTTGTAATTACTTATTCAATATTAAATATATTTATTTGAAATTTTGTAATTAGGGAAATATTATGACAATGAATAATGTTGCTATTTTAAATTGTTGATATAATTATATTTACAATAATAAACAGGGGGGTCGGTAATCGGATACATATGCCTAATACCGACCCCCTCTCCTATTACAGATCCCCTAAAATAATCATGGTATAAATAATTGTAGTATTATAATATAAAATAAAAATACTAGATATGCGAGAACATGCATGCAATTTATTTATTATTGAATTTATGTTTTAATAGTAATATTAAATTTAAACTTTATAGTAATTATATTAAAATAGTGTATATTATTATTTAATATTTATTTATTAATCAGTATGTATATAATTAACTGGAACCATGAATCCTAAATCTACATCAATGATACAAAAACAACTTACTACATATTTTAAAGTAAAATAATAATCTATTTTGATTGGATATTATAAATCACATGGGGTCGGTATTAGGGTAATATGGTAATATAGGAATAATTATAATATAGCCTAATATTTTTTAACGGAATCAAATATAATAACAAGTTTTTTGTACTAACACTAATTTAAATATACTCTATGATTTATTTATACAATCATTTATAATGTATTGTTAAATATCAATTAAGTTTACATATTAAAATTAATTATATTATCAAACATATGATCACAAGTTCGATAATTGCATAAAAAGTTCGAAACCGAAATCTTTTTCAAAGTTCGATACTGTACGAAACTTGTTCAAACTGTTCGAGTTCATTTACAGCACTACTATAGACTGATATTGTATCGATGCTTTAGGTAGCTGAGACTGAGACTGTATCGATGCATTTGTTGTTTAAATAGAGACTGCATCGAAGCTTCAGATGTTAGCATCATTTAAATAACTATTCTACATTATGTATACATATGCATGCGTCGCATTCATTATTTAAATGTAATTCATTCTAAATTGAGAAATATGTTAATACATATTCATATACCTTACCTTACCTTACCAGGTTGAGCTTGCTCTGCAATAAAAGCTTGCTCGAAAGCATATTCATATACACATATACATACACATACACACATATATATATATATATAATAAAATCATATTTAGTAATTGCCAGGGTGAAAGAAGAAATAGAGCCTATCGAGTCATTCAGCCGTTTCAGATTACGAAAAGAAAAACATCGTGTCGGAATATAATTAAAACAAAATAAGAAGAATAATAAATAGATTAACAAATTTAAATATTAAAATAAATCATCAACTCATAAAGCATCAATAGTATAACAACTTTCCGAATGTGTAATTTCCATAATTATAATAATAAATAAAATAATTTAAAAAAAGAAAAGACAAAATAGTTTTGATGGCAAAATTACATTATATAAATTCAATATCATTATTGGGAAATGACAAATTAATAACTTTATAATAAATATATATATATATATATATATATATATATATATATATATATATATACTAATAATTATGAATGTAAAGAGACTAATAGGTAGCAATTCAGAAATGAAATACGGTTACTAATCATGGCCTAAACATATGGTATTAAGAAATTAAAAAATGTATGTTTTTATTTTTAATATTTGAAAGAATATAAATCATTGTTTATGTTATTTATATACTGGTATGTGTGGTATATGTTATTCGTATATTATAGAACATCATATTTTTCGTATAAGTAAATAATCATGTAAATATATAATCAATAAATAGAGGATTCTAATTAATGGGGTGATAACATTTTAATTTCAATATCACCAATATTATATAGATGTATATAGTCATCATAGTATATATTAATTTGAATAAAATTATCATAGATATAATTTAATAAATAAATAATATAACAATTAATAGAGATTAGATATAGAAAAAAATGAATAAAATTCAATAAAATTCAATAAAATGATCAATTCAATAACTTTTATTTTACTTTTCAACAACAATTATACATGAAATATTATAAAGTGAAAAAAGTAATATATAAAGATGGTACTAATTCATCATGATAGTAATGTCACATCACTGTTATTATCAATGTACAGGATAAATACACTCTTTAAGATTATATATATATACATATCTATATTTAAATTACATAATTTAAATAAATAAAATATAAATTATGATAAATAAAGTGATATTTTTATTTTATTTATAATCATCACTTTACAATTTCTTAATAAACAAATAACAGGATTAAAATATGAATAAATAATAGATCGCAACATTATACACACTAATAATCTGAATCGTCACTATCTGTGTTAGCCGCTAATACCATCGATGTGTCATTCTTGCACTGCTCTTCGATAGATTTTCTTTTATTTCGTATCGATAGATTCATGAACAAAGAAGAATTCTGATACGATAATTAAAAGAAATATAAAAAATGACGTTAACTTTTCGTTATATCGTTCATTATTTAAAATAATTAAACGACGGTATATAAAATACAAACCGGATTACATTTGCGAGGATTCAGCGTAGATTTGTCGGCCGCGGTTACGTTATTCGTGTTCGCGAATAAATTACCGCGTCTACTCGACCGCGAAGGGGGCGGGACGTAGTCCGGTATCGGTGCAATATCCACGACAGTCTGATAAATAGTAGCTATTTAACAATGAGGTAGGGTGGTAATAGCTGTGCACCTGTAACAACGCACTCTCACAGAGATATATGCCCTCACCACCTATCCTATCTCCCCACTCTACATGTTCTACATGCACTACCAGCACTCCCCCCACACTACGAGGTATACTAACAGAGTCCCGATGGGGTAACGACGGAGATTTACACCTCTTGGGGGAACTGTTGCCACTGGTATCGGCTGCCCTCTTCCTAGCGACCCTAGTGGTCAGGGTTACGTTACAGTCTCCCCGTGCACCACTGGTGGCACCACCGGGCATGACGGTAGAGTCGAGGATACAGGTGTCGTTGTTCACGTGTAGGGTGTCGTTGTTCACGTGTAGGGTGTCGTTGTTAGACGTACTGTCACGAGTGAGGGGCGTGGTTGTGAGGGGCGTGGTTGTGAGGGGGGTTGTTGTGAGGGGTGTGGTTGTGAGGGTTCACCGTGAGCCGTGATATTACATTATATGACATCGTATTATTTAATATTACATATTTTCATATAATATCACATCATTGATGTATAAATATAGATATTGATCAAATATAGATATTTTCGAATCGAAGATCTAATAAATATGATGTAATGAATACTCGTGGATATGCTATAACCTGTTAATCTGCATGACATACTATTATAATATAGCTATCCTAGCCTGTACTACTTTACAGCGTACTAGACACTGTATAGTATACAATTACCTAGGGAATCTCTATACATATAACGTAGAATTAATATTAATTATTCAGAAGGATAATTCATAAATGGTTATTTTAGAAGTGCACATTCGGGCTAATAATAATACGCGGTGAATATTAATTACTGATTCAGAAATCGTATATAACACCCATCACCGTTTAGCGCACTCGTTAACGCAGTGGTTAAGGTAGCTAGCGACTCCCACATCGACCTTGACCCCGTATAACCTTGGCGGAGGCAATGGTCCATCAGCCATCACCGTAGCCAGTACGAATGTTGCTTCGAACGTGTGGTCGGAATCAATGGAGATTATCACGGGACTAGTGGCGGCGGGTGGTGGTGGTGGTTTACTATACTGGTGTATTGTGGGTAATGCTGCTAACCTTCCCGGTGTAGAGGAGAACACCGATATCGGCAGGTTCGCTAACTCACTGAACATAAGAATACCCTACAATTATATCCTTTATATGCATGTGCGTGGAAAAGAAAGTGAAATTAAAGCGACGAATATAAAAACCCTGAATTCTTTTAAACAAAACGTAATCTCGCTATCTCTATTGCAGTGGTTGTACTCCTCGAACTCTAACTTGTCCACTTGCATCTCGGTTCGCAGTACTTTACTCGAATCTATATTTAGAATTCATATTATCAATACTTTACTTGAATCTATCAAATTCATATTATTATAATTTATACTATTATTACAGGAGTGTTATTTGTATTGAAAGAATTTTATTATTATTTAAATATTGTTTAATAAATATGATTTCTTTTACGTGTGATAATATATTATTCTTTATAATGAAATCGATATTTAAATAAATCATTGATATTGTAATCTTATATATACAACTAAACATGTGAAAGATAATACAAGTTAATATTGGTGATCATAATGGGTATCCTTACACATGTATAATATATTAAGTCAGTGTGAAGAGAATCTGTGTACACACGTATATATGCCATAAGTACATCTCTATAATTATACTAATGTATACATTATTACTATTATTAAATATTAAATCATTAAAATGTAGATATAAACTAATCGAAAGGTAAATAAATAAAAAAGAAAAAACGCCGCGTTTTTGTTCATGATATTAAAGTTATACGTTTATAAAGATACGCGTACATCTAATATCTAATGGTAAAACGTTCCGTAGGCAGTGCATGGACAAAGTGGTATCGTACGGTACGCAGTGGCTTTCTACGCAGATACACGGGCATCTGTCTTACCCGACGATTCCTCTACGTAGTTCTTTATTATACACTTGTCTCGGCAGAGGATAAAGCTGATCTCCTCTTGATTGTTCGGGAAGTTCGAAGCTATATCGTTCATTAACCTGAGTCGAGGTTGTCCGAGGTGAAACTTACGCGACGCGACGGTGGTAGGGGGCGCTAACGACGGTTATCGCGCGTACAAAGGTCGAGCGTTTAAACGCTAATGAGTACTCCGATGAATCATCAGACTTTCGGGCTTGTTCTACGACTCAACGCAAAGGTGGACAGATATTCGCAGAGTGATGCATTATTATCATTGCCGCGTTGCTAGCACGGCGATACCGTGGCCTACTTATGTATTGGGGTTAACGCCCATATTAGCGTGTTAGACCGGGTATGTTAGCGCGGGACAGACAGCCAACACTGGGCAGAGTGAATTGACAGTGCGTAGGTATAGTTTATTTACATAGATGAAGCGGCCACAAGTTATTATTTGGTGAAGTCCTTTATCCGATCTAGGAACTTAGATAAAGTTTCACTTATAACCAAATTGCACTAATGTCCATTCGAAGCCGCTCACACCTAACGCATCGATCGTTTTAACGAGAGAGAGCTAATACTTTATTTTATAAACTATTATATAAGATCGTTAATAAAATCTAGATATTAGTTTAAGACCATTATTTTATTGGTCCGTACAATGATTAATCCCACGTCGTCCTGCTCGCGTGTCTAGACAACTAGGCTACGCGCGTCTAAGCCCTATAGTAAGGCGTTCTATGCCTCGAGATGATAACCTCGACTGAGCGATGAAGGAAGACGTGAAGTTGTCCCTGTCGTAGACTGCTTCGAGTGACTCGGACTCCATGAACGCCAAGTTATAGGTCTTCAGGATACCTTATAAGGCAATACAAATATATATATATATTTGTTGATGAAAGGTAATATTTAGAATATTTTTATTTGATTATTTTACTAAAATAAGAAAAAATCATAAATTATTGATCAAAAAGAAATATTTATAAAATATATTATTAATGATATATTTTTTACATTCAATTTAATTAATAATGTAATCAACAATATAAATAATACAGAAGATATACCAAATGGTAAAATAGGAACTCTATTTATGATATAACCAACACGTTTCAACAATAATGATAATCATACACTTTATTAAAAGTATTAGATTTAATAGATTAATGATCGTATTTTAATATAAACAATTTTAGAAATATATTTGTATTATAAAAATAATTATAATATAAATCAATATTAAAATATATCCAATGATATATTTTATGAACACACCTATATAATATATATTAATGATATTAATAATCTATTTAAATATAGGTTAATATCAATATAATATTATTTACAAATCATAATTAATGATGGATATACAAATAGAAGTTAATCAAATTTAAATAATTTATCTAATTGGTATTACGAATAGAATAATTAAAATAAACATTACACGAGAATTAAAAAAAAATAATTTTGAGTTCTTAATATTATCTTTATATTATAATTTAAAATACATTAGTAATAAAAGATAAAATGATAGACAGGGTTATGATGGATCAGCCAACCATATTTACAATGGAACTGAAGGTAGAATCTCGACACATCCATGTTTAGGTTCATCTTACATCTGTCAATTCCTCGTTCTTTTATACTTTTGAAGATATTCAGGCAAGTCTGTACAGTTAGTTACGATATAGTTACCGCGGTATGAGTTTAGCGTACATTATTAATCAATGTTATGTAATCATATTACTGCATACGAATACATAGTAATTAGTAATTAATTAACATTTATAAATATATTATAATATTATAAATTATAATAAATAACAATTTAATGTAATCGATATGCGATATCAATATTAGTATTAGTAACTATAACAGCATATTGAATACCGGTACACGTAGCAGTGATTAATTATCTCCATCGCATGTACATTGTACACGTCGTAATACACCTCCAGTAGGCGAGGTGAACTAGTAGTCAGTATGATTGCTGAACTGGTCGAGTGTGGTAGCCAGGTAATAAAGGGTAGGCGGTGGTGTAATGAATGCCTATAGGCTATAGGCTATAGGCATTCACTGATGTGTGCACTTCATAGCAGGCTGAATGAAACTTTATTGTTATTGTTATTTTGGTGGAGTCCTTTCATCCTATCCACGAACTTATGACCATATGGCTCTAATATCCTTTCGAAGCGGCTCTCATGTTAGGACATCCATGGTTTTAACGAGAGCCGATCATTTATTTATACACAATTATATAATATCACTTCTAAATATTATTTTAAGACCTATTTTAATGGTACGGACGGGCTCGAACCCGTGTCCTACTGCTTGTGTGTCAGACGCCTTAGACAACTGAGCCACGCAGGTAGTTATTGCAGAACTATTACATCAATGTGTCAATATAGTGCGTAGTCATAGTGTGATTGAGTAACATAGGTGTAAGCCGATGTATTAGTTGCGATAGTTGAAATAGTTGTATAATTCTGCGGTTCTACAAAAGTAGAATTTGGTTTTGAGGCGGTTGTCGGATATACTTTACATTAAAAAGTTTTACTGCTAATTTAAATGTATACTGTAGAATCACATCCTTAGATGTTTAGTGATATAGTTTTATTAGAGGTATTAGTAACGCCCTGACATTGGGGTTTGGCTTTGGTATTAGTTGAGATAGATGTATTAGATATATTAATGAAGTATTTGCGTTTGATGTGACAGTTACTAGGGTTAATTGCGTTAGTTATATTAGTTATATAAGTGAAGTATTTGAGTTTGACGTGATAGTTGAGTTGGTAATGATAGTTGTTTTAGTTAGCGAGGTACCTTCATGCCGAGTTTACATCTCTGAGGGCTGCGGGTGTCCGAGTGTCCTGCCATCTTGTCATACTCGAGGAAGAAATCATCGAGGAAAACGAAGCTAGCGAACCCCGACCTTTGGGTGTTTACTGTGCGTAGGGCTAACTGCGGGGTGGGAGGGGGTAGGGGGTAACTGCGGGGTGGGCAGGGGTTGGGGGATAAATGCGGGGACAGGGGTTAACTACGGGGTGGGTGGGGGCAGGGGTTAACTACGGGGTGGGCGGGGGTTGTGGTTAACTACGGGGGTAATCGGTTGGTAGGCTGATAGTAACCCCTTTGTCTAGAGATTCTATGTAGAGTTCATCTCCTATCTTGGACAACGACTGAATCGCTCGTGAAAACACTGTTTAGGTTAGACGATTGATGCGTAAATGTAAATGTATAATGTGTAAATATGTAATATAATGATAATATTAATTATTTATTAGAACACATTTTGTTTTCTTTGTTTTCTGTTCTTTTCATTGATTATATTATATATATATATGTTGACTTCTTCTAAAGGCTTCAAAATAAGATGTAATTTATCAATTGTTATTGTCCATCACTCTTAGGGTACAGTGAATATTTATGATTTACATATTTGTATTTATATTGTGATATTTAATGCAAATTTAAATAAAAAACTATAATTACATTAATATTATACATTAATTTGAAATTGTTGAAAATATTAAAATATTGATGATATATTTAATAATTATAATAAATTAATTTAATAAAATATACTGATATATATTATGTTATATACTTAAGATATATTTATATTATACTATATATTTTAACTAATTTCGTAAATTTATAAAGTTTATTATAAATTCTTATACTTAAAATGTAATATTACATTATTATTAAATTATATATATTATATTCTCAATTTTTACAATGATATAATTATAATTATTTGATGTGATAAGTTCATAAATAAAATAAGAAAGTTATTTTTAAATTAATGAATATGATTTAATATTCATAACGTAGGTCCTCAATACATAGTAATACTATGATAGTATACATACTGTGGAGGTACTCCATTTGAGGGGATAAGCCAGACCAGGGAGCAATGCTAACTAATATGATCTTACAATTTATAAATCATATGATATATTATAAGATATTAATATAAACAGCCTTTTTAAAGAATTTACTGATATGAAAGCTCACAAGAATTTATTTTGATTGTCAAATTTGTTTAAATAATAAAAAACATATGACTGTCTATTTTATTTTAATAAATAATTTAATTTTAATATTCAAGTATTAGATCCCCTATACAAATATGCACGGAATAGAATATTTTTAGAGATTATATCAATATATCGACCATAATTAATTTTTATTTATACAGTAAATAATAAAATAAATAATAAAAATAATATAATATGAATTCCTGTTTACATCATGTCTATGATAATTAAAATAATAATTAATAATACTACATCATATATTAATTAATTGGTTATCATTATCATACACAATATATATATATGATAATTTAATAAAAGTTTAACATGACAACTAAGATTTAACACTCCCTATCTACGCAACGTAATTAATAATACTTCCCACCACTGCTGGCAGTAGTATCGAAATCACTGAAATAGATTTAGTTTTGACACAGTATCTATACAACAATGGTTTCATTGTTCTATTAAATAATATGCAATATAAGTGAGATTTTATTTACCACATAGATATGTATAACTTTACAACCAACATTTCCTATTGCTTTGTTATATAGTAATAAACACTTAGTTTTCAACATATAAATACTAATATAAGAAATTAATTTACATTTTAAAAGTATAGTTTGATACAAATTCACATTATAGACAAAACGTAATTACAAAAAAAGTAAATTATATAGGTGGCGCTGTTCATGTTTTGTGAATAAAATCTAATTACACGATTTCTCATAAGTGTTATATCTTTAATTAGAAAAATCTTAGATAAAAACTTGTAATATAAATTATAATAATAAATATGATAACATGATACATGGTTATATAGGGATTACTGTTGTTTCTCCTTGATTAATAAAGTTGAACTGAAATAAAATTATGTTAAATATTATCTATATCATTTTTTTTCATTAACAAATTTGAACTAAAAGTTGATGTCCTGTCCTCTGAGTGTTATACACTAATCAGTTGAAAGTAAAATAAAACAATATATATTTTGTATAGATATAGCAAACATTTTTCTAAGGAAAGATATAACAATTATCATCTAATTCGATTTGTACATAAAACATGAACCGCACCTTCTATATATTTTGAATTTTCAGATAAGTGTGTTGTTTTTAATTTAAATTTGTATCTAGCTATACACTTTTTAAATGTAAAAAAAAACATATTTTAAATTATTATTTATATTATGAAAACTAAGTGTTCATTACTAATATACATCAATTTGGAATTTGGTTTAAAATGCTATACATATCTATGAAGAGAGTAAAAGCTAACTTATATTATTATATAATTTAATAGAGCAATGATTGTTGTATGTAAATCACATCAAACCTAAATATATTTCAATGATTTTGATACTACTGCTAACAAAGAGACGTGTAACATAAATTAAGTTTCGTAGATAGGGAGTGTTATATCTTTACTTCACAAAATCACTTGATATATTTAGTATCGGCTTTAATAAAACTATTTATAATATAATACTTATAATAGTATTATTAAAATCGATTTTTTTAAAAAGGAGAACACCTTTTTTATTATCAATTCAATTTGAAGAGATTATATTTTAAATAATTTATATTATAATATATCATATATACATATCATTTATATGTATAATTGTGTATATATTTAATATTATGTAAACTCTATATCGTGTATTATACTGTATACACTGTATATTTAATATAAATAGTTATATATAATATATAATATTATATATTAAATATATAATATATTATACTCATTATTATTATCATAACATAATAATTATGTATATAAATCAAAATAAATACATCGAATGTGACTCATTTACGTAACTAAATCTTAATATAAATAAGTTTATAACTGTTATATTTAATAATATAATATTATAACAGTGTTTATAACAGTGTTTATAACAGTGTTTATAACAGTGTTTATAACAGTGTTTATAACAGTGTTTATAACAGTGTTTATAACAGTGTTATAATTATTATAATAACAAATTATTATAAATTATTATAATACATTTTTTGGTGAACAGTATAATACTGTACGGAAAATACTGAGTATTTTCCGTCATAAGATTGTTGACTTAATCCATATATATAAATAATATATATATATATATATATATATATAAACATATATACGTGTACATACCATCAATATAACTTTATTTATATCGATGGTACATACATATTCATATAATACAAAATTTATAATTATTATAATATTCATTATTATTTAAATTAATTTGAATTATTGAATTATAATAATTATAATAATTATTATTCAAATAATAGTCAATTATAGTTATAATATATACACTATGCATACCTTTTAAATTAACTCCAGGTATTATACTCTTCATCTGATCAAATATTATTGCATATTTATATTTATAAAAACTGTATAATTGCTATATATTAAATATATGGTTAATACATAATTTAATTATTTGAATTTAAAATTTAGTATTGAATTTGAGATAGTATTTATATAATTCTATTGTCTATGGTAATTAGCAATAATCATTATTATTTTTGATATTATTCCATTGGTTGTTTTAAATAATAATAACATGTCTTACCATGGTGATACGCGCAGAAAATGATAATTTCGTGAATACAATATAATCTATACATAATGATCAACGTTATGTTTAGAAAGTGTTGTATAAGTTTTATATATCTTCAAATAATTTAATTATTTATAGGTGAAAATATAATATTTATTTATGTAAAAACTAAACTTTGTTAATTATTAACTTAAGTATTAAGTTACCTCTCAGTATTATACTAGTCAACATTATTTGAAAATAAATGATACATTTGACAAATGATTTGTTTATCTAAATTACATTGTATTATGTACATACTTGTTATAGATAAATGCCATATGAGATACATTAATTGATCCTATTATACTTCTGACGTAGTAAATGTTTTTCGATGATAGTTTGATAGTAAATTACAGAGTTATTCTAAACTAAGAATAATTCTGAAATGAAACTGGATGACAAAGATGGAACATTTACATACCATCCAAAAGTGGGTACAAATAGTGCCAGAATAGTGGAAACCCTTAATAGTGACTTTATGTCTAGGCAACAAACGCACATTGAAAACCAGCGTAAAATTGTTCGTATGAATATATAATATATATTTGTAATATAATTATTATATTTAATATAATTAATATAATATTAATTATTATTATAGTTATTAGACTAATAATTAGTGTTATAATAATACTAATAATATATATTAATATAATAAAATATAATATTTTATAAATACATAATCATCATAATGATATATATAGAAATTGTATTATTCTTTTAATCTAATTTTATATTCATAAACTAATCTTGAATTATTTAGTAAGTTTAATGTAAATATTAAATAATGATTAAATAATGAATTAAAAAGTATCCTAAATATAATTTGTGTTATCAATACTCTACATTATGTTTAACAATCACTTGATACACATAAATAATGACATGACATTCGCTCGCTATCTCTATAAATGTTACTATTTTTACATCGAACTTGATACTTTTCAGTCATATATTTAACTATATTTCAATGATTTTAATCTTTGAATCAAATATATCTGAGATATTGATTTATTTAAAAATTAATCATATTTTTAATTTTGTATTTCTGTATAAATATTTTATTAAAACATACAAATTATGCATATATTAGGTTTAAATTGAACGATGTTTTTATAGTATTTATATTGAAATTCCAAATAATATAATGAGCATTAAATTATATTATGAATTTAATATAATCATATCTTTGATTTAAAAAAGACTTTTTTTCATTGACTTTTGTATTAAATACAAATTTGTACTCCTGGAACATGATGCGATGCGATAACATCATTCAAGTTGAAAATAAAAGTTTCACAAAATTTATATTAGCAGATGCAAGTCAAAGTCATGTCTTGATATAATGTAGTATTGTTTGAATAGGTGAATACATATATGTCTATAATCTTATAATATCAATAACATTTTTTTATTTTACTCCATATTTGTGTACAAATTGTATATTCATTATATACATACATATTATTTACATAGCTATTTATGCCTATATATAAATCAAGTAAATATATATATATATATATATATATATATATATATATATATATATATATATATATATATATATATATATATATATATATATATATATATATGTATATATATATAAATATATATATATATTATAATAATTTAAAACATTATTTTACATTTTAAAAGTGTATATTTGATACAAATTTACATTATAAACAACACATTTTTTCGAAAATGTACACTAAGTAGGTGGCGTGTGTTCATGTTTTGTATACAAACTCGAATAACACATTTTCACCCAAGTATTATATCTTTCCTTAGTACACATCTTTAGTATTCCCAAGATACCCAGTCACCTATTAATAATATGTAAATTGTAATATGTCACTTTACCCAGCGAATAAGAAACATAGGTATTTAATTATGTCATAGATATTAATAGTATGTCTTTGGTAAATAGAAACCAGATAAAAATTAGTGTTATAATAATATTATTATTTTATTTATTTATTATAATAGAAATATCAAATGTATGCATATATTTATTAATATTAATATTATTTAGAAATAGGTACATTATTAAATTGTAAACTTTAATTAGGCATATTTCTTGTTAAGTAATCAAAATTTGTTATCATAAATTTTTTCTTTATTAAAATTAAATAAAACTATAATATGACTTATATTATAGAATTTAATAATATATCCAATGATACTAATTGTATTACAATAGCATTAAGGGCCGGCGTAACCTTCGTTTTTATTTTGTGGACAATTTTGTTAAATTGAAATATTAAAATGTAATTCATTAGTTTTAAAATGATGTATAATATATCATATACAATTAAACATAAGTGCCTCAAATACGAAGTTTAATCATACACCTATTCAAAATGGTGGGATTTAATAATTAGAAAACATACAAGTAAAACTTTAGATGCCAATATATCTGGTGTTTTTTTTTGTTGATTTTTTTTAAAAATGTCTATATATTTTGAACACGTATATGAATCTTTATACAATTTTCTGAGTATATACCTAATATATGGTTATTATTATATAGGTATGTAAGCTTACGTAAATATAATCTATTAATATAATTATTTGAAAAATAATAAACAAAATTGGTAATAAATTTATTTTAAAATAATTTTAATATTATAATTATCTTTTCTTTAATAAAAAAATTATTATTTTATGATGTAACTATATAACTAGAGATGAATATTATCTAGATAATTAAAAAAAAATTAGATACAAATACTAATAAATAGAAAAGATATAGCATGTTAAAAATATCTATTTTTCCCTATCTTTTACATGTAAATGCCGGCAAGGTTACGCCGGCCCTTAATATACAAAATCTTATTCTCGTAGCTATTATTTGATCATAATAAAAAAAATAACTATCTAATATTTCACAAATTATAATTATTTTATCTAATAATGATTATAAATATTAAACATTAAATATACTAAATTAGTCTATAGGTTAAGTAATTATATATGTAATTGTATATTATATGACAAATTTAAATAAATTGTATGTAAAAAATAAAGAAAATTATAAATATAACCAATTCGAAATGGGCGAGTCTTAATAAATCATTAGATCGTGAATATGATGTTTGACAGTTATTGGTTGACCGTGTATTAGGCTTTGGTAATACCCTATTTTCTTGAATTGTATATTAGAATTTCTATATTTTGTTAATTATATAACCTTATTTTTTAGTTTTAAACTTATTATTCTCATAATATTATATACTTATTTTCTAATCTAATTGTATTTCTATTTTATCTATTATTTGATTTATTAGTATTAAATAACATATATCTAAATTACTCTGCCCGAATCACTGTATCTCCAATCTCCAATCTATATATAATAGTCAAATGTAATCTGATATATTTATAGTAATACTTACTTACTTTAGTAGAGTTTTCACTCGACCAGATCTTTCAGTTGCCCTCCATCCTACTCTATCCATCATCCGTGTTCTTAATTCGTCTTCCTCAAAACCGCAGTCACTCTTTAAGATGTCTATGAATGTCTTGGGTTGTCTCCCTCTGTTTCGTATGCCATTCTTTGGTTTACATAAAACTAAGTTATGCGCTAGTTCGTCGGTGTGCCTTATGCAGTGATCTGCTAGTCGTAATCTTCTTTGTTTTATCACCTCAGTGATCTTTGGCATTCCCCTGTATGAACACTGTTGTGTATTGGTGACCTTATCTTTCCATGATATATTTGTGTCCATTCTAAGTAACCTGGTATTACAACCATCGATTTGCTTACGAATTGTGGAGTCGATTGCCCAGCATTCGCTACCATATAATAATATAGGTTCGATTGTAGCTTTGAAGGTTCTTATTTTGAGACTATTTTCCAATTTGGAGCTACAGATTGTTTTCATCTTATGTATTGCTGACCATGATAAATCTTTGCGAATTTAAATTTTTTTTTGTGAGCTAGCCATCCATTATATATTTCCGTCCCCAAATATTTAACATTTATGACATTGTTAATCAGTGTGTCTCCGTTTTTCTAGTCTAATGTTGACCGGATTTGTCTGATTGAACGTCATGACTTCAGTTTTTATTGAGTTCAGTTGAAAACCAATGTTAGCGACTATATAGTAATATCTTGTGATGTAAACGATTATAATCTTTCGCTTCTAATATTGAATTGTTAGACATTCAAAAGTTTAAAATATTAATAGTCACTTAAACATGGATTACATGCAGGTCTCGAATACCTCACAGTCAATATCCTATAGCCAAAATAATTGATTCTACTTTTCGAATAAATAAATAATTTATTCTACTTTGTATAATAATATATTATAATTATTAGATTAGATTATAATATTTGATATTTTGGAATATTTATTCTAAAGTATTCAAATCTATCCGTGAATTATTAAAATATAAAACCAAAATATATATTGCCAGTTAAATATTTATATTCATTAACTAACACTTAATTCATTTATATTAATAATATCTTGTAATATCTATATCATTTTATATTATTAACTATTGCAAAGTATCAAGATCCTATGTTTACTATTCAAAAATCTTGAGATAATTTATTTGAATTAAATGTACCTCTCAAATGTGTCGAGATCCAACAATTTAATATCTGAAAGTCTCGAAGTTCTGGGTAATGATGATACGTATATTAATAGTAATACCTAGTGAATATAGCAGATAAATTACCTGTAAATTTACTCATTTTAGTCCTATTATATCTTTATTATCTCATTGTATTATATGTTGTTCTTAAGATTATATATACAACATTATATATATATATATTTATATTTCTTCTAACTAATTCATTCAGGTCTCAATAATCGACTCTCTATATACATTAAAAAATTGCTTATTTTAGATAATCTTCTCATTAATGCCTACAAAACTACATTGTTAAATCTTATTCCATCTCCTACTTACTTCCATTCTTTTCTTATTGATAACATTGTAATCTATCCTTACAGGTACTGTTGTTTCCAATTCCCTCTTACTATTGATTCAAATGTAATCTCCACTACTTCATCTAAATTAGGGGTACTTTTTTTATTCTGATCTTTCCTTCATTCCTCATATCACTGACATCACTAAATCTTCTAATTAACATTTTTTCATAATTAGAAAAATCATTATCACAAACACTGTATCTCTTACTAACATTGTAATTAATTCCCTTATTATCTCATGTGTGTATTAATATTCAAGACACTTCACCAATATTAGATACAAGATACACATAGTCCCTTATTCATTAAATCATTACAAAGATTGATATCTAGAGCAACATCTAATATTTCTTTTATTTCTCATTATTATTTTATATATTTATTCTCTTTTTCCGGTCTAATTTATTATTTTAAGTTATATGTCTTACCTACTCTTATTATTTTGTAATATTTGTATTATTGTATAGTATACTTTATAAGAAACATTTATAATTTATTTAGGTATTAAAATAAACATCCATTATCATCATACGTATATATATATATATAAAAAAATATACATATATATGTAAAATGGCATATATAGTTCAGGTTAAATGCTGTTATATAATTCAGATTGTTTTAATTAAAATAATAAAAGATCACACTAAAATAATACGCTATTAAAAATATTAATTAATATACGCATATTAGATATATTATCGAATAGAAATGACGTTCTCAACGGAAACAGATAGCGATATAGGCCCCGTTACATGCGAGAGCCGAAACGTTACTTACTAACAGTAAGCCGGCGTTATTCATACGTATCGTGATGTACGCTATAACCGGTGGCCCCCGCAGACCGCCGCCCCCGCCCCCCTACTCTAGCATGCCCTATTATACACTATTAGTGTTATTGTTTCTCGGACAATGGAGGCCCCAGCGCGCCAGATTACCCCGCTTTACGCCGCCCGGGTATTATCATAATTACGACGAACACAATTCATTCCGTAGTACGCATTGTTCTGTAATATGTTCAGACTTAAACGAGATTTCTCATTGTAGATCGTATACAGCAATATAAGTTTATTATCTCTAATAGAATAGACTATGATAGTTTGTAATCGTGAATATCGCGACCGCGAGTGTTGATGTGTAGTTACGTTTTTTACGTATGTTTTATAATTGTCCCACACTATCAAATAAATAATAAGTAATATATATATATATATATTGTTATTTTCTATTTTCTATTATTATTTCATTATGAAGTTTTGATTTTTACCTTCAATAAAATTGCTCTAATATCCCTTCTAAGCCGCTCCCACGTTAAGGCATCAATGGTTTAATAAGATCTTATAATTGTGTACACGCAATTATATAATATCACTTATATACATATTATTTTAAGACTAATTTTATTGGTCTGGATGGGGCTTGAACCCGTGTCCTACTACCTGATGCCTTAGCCAACTGAGCTACACAGGTAGTTATATATTTATATATATATATATATATATATATATATATATATATATATATTGATTTCATTTAAAGAGTATTGATTAATGGACGAACGTAACATCATGTTAGGTCATTCATCGATACCTATGTGTTAAATCATTATTATTTACGTTTTATATCGGATTTGATTTTAGAGTCGAAATTAGTGATTATGGCGAATCGATGCGCTCACCTCATAAGTTCAAATCAATACACTAACACTAGAAGTTCACTGCACCCTACCATAGTAAGAGGCTAGATCAATTCCATGTTTAATCCGATGTTTATATATATATATATAAGCATGCATTTGTGAAAATATATATTTCATTTGTTGTATACAAAAATTATTAAAATAATATTAAATATCAAATTTTATCAATAGTAATTTTAATAATATGTGTAACTGTTATTGGAAAACATAATATTATCTTTTCTATTCGTGTATTACATATTTAATTTTGTACAGTTGGAGCAAGCTAATCAAAAGATTAGATCTGAATTTCTAATCAGGGATACTCAAAGAATCAAGCGTTCTAATGGTGATCCGTATGTTAGTTGTGAGTCTAGCTATAACTATAGCTCTAACTAACTCTAACTAGCTCTAACTAGCTCTAACTAGTTATATCTAGCTCTAAATAGCTCTAACTAGCTCTAATTATATTTAACTATCTCGATATAGCTCTAACTATATATCTAAATAGCTCTAACTAGCTCTAACTAGCTCTAACTATAGCTCTAACTAGCTCTAACTAACTCTAACTAGCTCTAACTAACTCTAAATATCTCTAACTAGCTCTAACTAGCTATAAATAGCTCTAACTAGCTCTAACTATCTTTAACTATCTCGATATAGCTCTAACTATATAACTGATTATAGATCTAACTATCCAACTAGCTCTAACTAGCCCTTACTATCTAGCTAGCTCTAAAATCTAACTATATAACTGACTATAGATCTAACTATCCAACTAGTTCTAACTTGCTCTAACTATCTCTAACTAAATCTATTTTCGGAAATTGGTTGGCTTGGCAACCAATTACAATTATCCCATTTATTGACGTTATAAACAAAATAAGAAAATAATAATGTTATAAACAAATATTGGCAAGGAAGAGGCCAAGATAACATGTGGATATTACAATAATCCACTACGGCAGTAATTTCGATAAATATCGAGACCACCGGCAATCACACGTATACTGAGTAGCTCAATATCACGTTTATTAAGACCTAGGTTTAGTAGGTCTTGTGTGGCTATCGCCGAAGGAATACCGCTCCAATTCCAGCACGATGCGCTGAATAATATTCTTGATTGGCATAAGCGATGATATCTGTAGTATTGTAGTAGTTAGTCTTTTTTGTGTAGTTTATATCAGTATTTATTGTATCTATTGATATTTGTGTATCTATTATATATGCAGTATCATTTTTATAAATTATTAAATCTGGTTTACGTAGGCCATTTCGAGTTTGGATGTGTGGTTCTAGAATAGAGATATAATTATGTTTGTTTAGTATTGACCAAAGTAAACTATTTACATAATTGTGTCTATGTATTCTATTATTGTAATTATAACTACATGTTTGCATTATATGGTTTAAGCAATCGTAGTTATAATTACATCCCCTCATTAAACATTTAGTATTCGTATTAGGGAACATTCGTTTAGATCTAAATTTTGTATATAATAATGCATGTTTCAGTTTGATCGAATCGACGAAGTCTCTACCATTTAGTAATCTAGTAGGGAATTTAATCCAGTTATTAATAAAAGGTGCGTGGTTACCATAATCGAGACCCCGTCCATCCGCCGAATTAATAAGATATTTAGTATGATATGCTTTAACTAGCTCTAACTATCTTTAACTATCTAGATATAGCTCTAACTATATAACTGACTATAGATCTAACTATCCAACTAGTTCTAACTTGCTCTAACTATCTCTAACTATCTCTAACTAACTATAACTAACTCTAACTAACTCTAACTATCCAACTATCTTTAACTAGATCTTACTATCTAGCTAGCTCTAAAATCTAACTATCTCTTACTATCTAACTAGCTCTAATTATCTCTTACTATCTACATCTATCTCGAACCAGCTCTAACTATCTCTAACTAGCTCTAACTATCTCGATCTAGATCTAACTAACTATAGATTTAATTATCCAACTAGTTTTAACTATCTCTTACTATCTAACTAGCTCTAATTACCTCTTACTATTTACATCTATCTCGAACAAGCTCTAACTTTATAACTAACTATAGATCTAACTATCCAACTAGCTCTAACTTGCTCTAACTATCTAGCTAGCTCTAACATCTAACTATATCTAACCATCTAACTATAGTTCTAATTACCTTTTACTATCTACATATATCTCAAACCCTATCCAACTATATAACTATCTATAAAGTTAGTTTACTAGATTCTATAATATATTAAAGTATGTTAGTAGAATGTATTTAATAAAACATTAATAGTAATCATTTATCAATAATTTTCCACAGGATTATTTTTATCATTTATATCATGTATTTATATAAGAGAATAAAACTAATTGATATACATATATATATATATATATATATATATAATTTTATCTAAAATGTAATATAAGATATTAAACCCTGAATAATCATTCATATTTCTTTAAATTAAACTTTATTCAAATTATTGATTCATTTATATTTAAATTTATTCAAATAGTTGACGCGATATAAAATTAATATTATATTTTATTCGGCTCTAAAAAAATAAATAACATTAAAAACCAAAGCAATCGATAACACCCACGCAGTACTATATCCATTTAATCGCGCCCTCTACAGACACATTCGACCTCTAAAAAGACGGCGCTACCGGTCCTAAACTCTTCGAAGTCGGTGACGCCGATGACGCTATCGAATCGTTCCACCCCTCAACCGCTGTCTCCGCTAGACCGTAACAGCGTGACCCCCGACCGCTACACCCCGCCGTCGCAGTCTTCTACCCCTACCCCGACGTCGCCCGTCACTTGTCTCAGCATGTCTCCCGATCATGTTAGTTATGGGCTCGCAACACGCACGTTGAACACACTTAATCTAGTTGTTTTACGAATGTTGTCGTGTGTATGTTAAATGCGTTAATATTTTATAGATATCGATGGAGTTTTTATCAAAGATAATTCTAATCGATAGAACGTAAATAAATATAATTTAAAAAGCAAAGCCATAACTTAAATTAATTAATGATAAATTAAAATGGTGTCAAAATAAGCTAACCCTTACAAACCCTATGTAGAGGTTATCTCATAATTGATAAGTAATCACTTTAATTACGCTTATTATTTAATAAATTATTTTGTAAAGTACCTATAATATGATAAGTTGATAGCGAAGTTTATATGAATATTTATTTAATATTTTAAAATATTAGTTAAAATGATATATTACTCTTAATATTCATTATATTTATTCAATACACTAATGATATTAGTTTAATATAAAATATTTAGTGATGTAAAGATATAACACTCCCTATCGACCAAACGTAATTAATAATGAACCCCTACCACTGCAGGCAGTAGTATAGAAATCACTGAAATAGATTTATGTTTGATGCAGTTTGTATACAATAATGTGTTTAGTGCTCTATTAAACTACATGCAATATAAGTTAGCTTTACCTACCCCATAGATATGTATAACATTTAAAACGAAAATATCCTATCGCTTTGTTATATATTAATATATAAATAATAATTAAAAACACATTTTAAAAGTGTATAGTTTTATACGATTTAAAATCATAAATAAAACAGTTCAAAAATAGCAATTATATAAGTAGCGTTTATAATATTTTGTTCCTAATATCGAATCACATGAATTCGCGTAAGTTTTATATCTTTCGTTAGAAAAATCTTTGCTAGTACTAGTAGTAAATAAATATTTTATTACATATATTAAAAATAAAAAATTTAAAACTTCACATTTATATACGCCTACCCTTTATTTACTATTATTAACAAATATTTTTATATAAATAATTAATGTTATACAGTTTAATATTATATCGCAATTATTGTATATATATATACATGCAAGCTTTGTATAACTAAATAACTACCGCTCCCAAAGAACCCAGATATCACTAATGGAGGGGGACAACAAGTGAATACAACTATTGAAACTCATTTACTGATGAATTCTGTTATCGATAGTTCTATAGGTAACATAGATTATCAAGTAAAATAATATATATATATATATATATATATATATATATATATATATATATGTATTATTCTTATAGAATACATAATTAATTAAATTTATATTAATTATAGTTATTTTTTGTGAAAAGTATATTTTATGAAATACATATATAAATATTCAGTTTATATTTTATAATTTGTACTAACTTGTTATTCTGTTTATATATGATTACTTTATATATATTGAATGTACTCTACCTAAATTATGTACATGTATTATTGCAGCATATAATATACTTATACATTTAAATTCTTTATTTTTGAGATTTCATTTTGAGCAAAGATTCGTGTTCATATGAACAATACATGTGTACATGTATATCTTTACAAGTACTCTTGTTCCTCGTCATATATTATTTCACCAATTATTAAACTTTCATTCTTAGCTTATAGTTAAGTGAAAGAGTAAGTCGACAATTACAAGCTACCAAATAATCTAATGATTACGCTGTACAATCATATACAATACTACGTTACAACATATAACATATATAAGTCTATGACTTCTTGAGGGTCATTTATGTATTTTATTCACTATATATATATGAGATTTCTATAAATAAATATTATTATTATTATTATTTTATATTATTATATATATATATATATTATTATAAAAACTAAATCTATTACTATATCCTATTATACATTTAAATATGACATAATACCACCAATAACAATAGACAGTTTAACGCGCAGATCGATTAACAAGACGAATATGAACTACGAGAAGATGAAGGTCGTGAAGTCAACTGTTGATAGGGCCATCAAGGTTACTCGACTTCTACTGTCTATGTGTGTGATAGCACTATCGTCGTAGTAATCAAGTACTGATCTATCTATCTATAACTAACTTATTAAATATATATATATATATATTGTAGTATATAAATATTGTAATTATATGATATAATTAATATAAATAATGAACTAATTATATTATAAAGTAATTACTGGATATTAAAATAAATAGAAATATATCTTAAATTATTTTTAAATAATTATCTATAAAGTAGTTAAAATTATTAATATTTAAATATTATTTAAGCTGCATGAAAAAATGCATTATTGAAATAAATTACGACTTTAATTATATAAAATCAATATATAAATATTGATAAATTTAAATAAATCAAATAAATCAAATAATTTTTAAATAAAATATAATAAAATAATAATAAATTTATGATCTTATTAATTAAAACTAAAACCTCTATTTGTATTATTCACATGTTCTAATGCGACGTATACATATTATAATATATAGCGTATAAACCCATACATTGACTTCTATTCACTAACCTCGTAACATTATACATTGTTCAGCTAAAGAAGATATTCACGATACAAGGCCCTTACCCGACTGTGAGGAATAGTTTAAGGAGAAGGGGATGGGTTGAAAAGTTCTCAAAAATGACGAACAACAGTTAGCTAATTAAACCATGCAATATATATTATTACTATCATTAGTGTTGTTAAAAACGTGTTTTTTATTAATTCTTGTTTAAAACATGTTTTGAACGGTTTTTTTCGTTTTGAATCCGTATCTTTTCTATTAAAAAAAATAAAATTACTTAAATAAATTAGATATATTGTTAAATAATAAAATAATAATAAAGTAAGTACATATTATATGAATAATCATTATTAATTTGAATAATATATTATCTGTATTATTAGCATCATTAAATCATATTGTTATACTATACATTAATATGACAATTATAATTATTATAATATTTATTTTGTTACATTATAACACTCACTATATGAATTTTCATATTTCTTTTATAATAAATTATTATAAATAATAGAGTAAAATTTTATTTATTTTATGTTTTGATATAATAAATTGTATAATAATATATATTATGTTTATATATAATATAATATATATTATTTATTATATCAATACATAAAATACATCTAATTTTACATTATTATAATATTAATACTATATGTGTATACATTTATTAAATTATCATTCATTTTTCAATTATTATACAATTTAATATATAAAAATATAAAAATATAAAAGAAATCTAATTTTACTTTATTACTATAATAATAATATTATATTTTTATACATTTATTTTATACATTTATCATATAATCATTCATTTTTCAATAAAAATTTGAGCGCATAATATATAAATTTATGTCTTGTTTTTTATTCTTTATTTAAAACGGTTTAAAACTTCCGTTTAAAACATGTTTTTTATTAACTCACAACACTAACTTTCATTAACGATATCGTTTACTACTATTACGTCGACTTAGATAAGAAGTCTCCCAGATCTAAACTGCGTAAGAGTTTAGAGGACAAGAGGAATGAACTCGACAACGATGACCTTGACGACCTACAATATGGTACAATATCACTCGTGGTCTAGTTTAATCATCCTATATGACCTATAACCTACTTGTTTCTCAGCCTCTCTTACCTCTAACCTAATATTATCTATTACCACATAACCCACACCTATAGTATGGTTTATCGCACAGCACTTGTACATAGTCCAACCCTCCTCTCTTACCTCTCTCCTACTATTACCGCTTAACACAGATTTAGATAATGACAATTGTACAATACCTCCCTGGGAAGAAGACGATGGCAAATACGGAATTATGGTTTTTATCAAATTCTTATTCAATATATCGTAGAGGAGGTATTTCATTACTGTATCTACGACACTTTATTTATTACAATGATTTCATTATTATCATCATTTATTTCGATATATAAGTTTATTTTAAAAAATTATATGTTTTCAAATTAATTTTGTAATTAATATATAAGTTATATTAATGTGATCATTTCACTTGTAACTTTATTTTTCATATATAAATATATGTATACGTGTATGTAATTTTGAGTGTATATTTATAATGTAATCTATTCTATCAATATATATTAAATACATTAGATTACTAGTTAAATTTAAATACCTTTCATTCCACTTCAGAATTGACAACAACTTTAAAACCTGATATTTAATACGAGTTATGATATACTATTTAATAATGAGTCACTCTTTTATCGAAGCTATTAATAGAAATATCACGATTACAGTCGCGCATGGTGAGAAACGAAGACGCAAACTTTACGTGGTCGTTGAAGCGCGACCCGGATGATATCCGCAGACTGAAGCCATCCCATACTGTCAATCATTACGGAAGTGCGGGATCTTTTACTACAAAGGTTTTCTATATATACGGTCGATGTACAACTACATATTCTATGAAAGACGAATTAAATTCATTTTTTGCTAACAGGATTTTATAATACGTTCTCATGGTAATATTGCTTTATTTAATTCTAAAAATGTTAATCTTTAATTTCAACTTTAGTAGTCGTAATGTAAATAGATATTCATTAGTTTTGAATTATGCCCAACTACCTAACAGTAGGTATTGTATTATAGTTCTATGCGAGGCCTTCCAATTCTGAACATCATAATGTAGTCCTCAAATACGAATATCCACATCATCGTAATACATGCGTTTATAGTTGTATTGATATATAATTTAATATCACTCATTTATTTATACATGTATACATATTTAACAATAATAATAATAATAATGACATTCAGTGTTCACTGAATACATTCACTTATTTAGCTTCAGTTTAAAGCTCGGTGTAGTAGTGAGTCATACCTATTCTATTGATTTAGGCCGCCGATTCATATTATATATTGATTGATGGATTGATTGAAAGTTTATTTAAATACTTAAATAAATCATAAATGATTTCTCAGAAGTGTATATATATATATTCTATATATATATATTCTATATATAGAATATAAATAATAGATTAGGTAAAACAATAAATACCATTAATAATTATAAAATGTAATATAATAAACCGTACGGAGATTAATAAATAGATATTTTACATATATATATATGTATTAAATTCATTTATTTGAAGAGCACAATAAGTTGCGGTACACACACATACTACAGGTAGGTCTGTGTACAAACATGAGGAATGTGCGCTGGTTCCTGGAAGCTGACCCCGACTCCCTGTTTCCTCGTTGTTACAAGCTGAGTCACGACGACGAGAAGCTTACTTTCATTGGTTACCCGTCAATCATCTCACCGTCATCATCTCGAGTCCCTAATCTTCAGTCTCTCTTCATAGTCCTTGTCATCTTCTCCCCATCATCAATCAATATATCATCTTCTTTTATCACATCTTACTCCTGAAATCTTCATCATTCTATCTTTATATATCATTCTATCTTTATATCGTCATTCTATATTTATATATCATTCTATCTTTATATATCATCATCTTTATATATCTTCATCTTTATATATTATTCTATCTTTATATATATATATTCATCTTTATATATCATTATCATCATCTTTATATATTATCATTCTATTTTATACTATATTTATCTATCGTAGATCATTATAATTTTTTATTAAATTCTATCTATCGAAATCTTCATTCCATCTGCACTCGCCTACCGTAACGACTCGCCGTACTTCACTATAATAAACCCGTCGCTTACCTTCGTTTCGCAGACGACTTCCGCTTAACGTCGTGCGTTAGTCTCCTGAAATGGGCGCAGAAGAAACACGACGAGAAGTGCGACTGCTGCGATCGGAAGTGCTCGCCCACGGAGAATAGCGGCGAGGAGTCTGAGCGAAAAGGTTGCCCATTCTTAGCGCGCACCGTACGCTATAATAATACAACATCGACCACGACTCTATACATTACTTACAACGACCAGTACCCCCTACCCTACCCCCTACCCCATTGTACATTTCACCACACCTGTTTCTGTAATAACACCGCTGTAGATAAGTGTATATTTCCTAAAGTGGACAGCGGTGGCGGCCATCTTGTTTCGTCGCCAGCAGGTCAGAGCCATTGTTTGTTGTGTTGTTTACGCATTGTTTCACTTTCACACACACATATACACACTTACACACACATACGCGCACACACATACACTAGTGCACACGCGAGTAGAGGCGACCAGTTCTTATAATTATCTGTGTTTTCGTTTCGTCTGCTTGATTTATTATTTATTAACTTTTGTATCTAAAGGGGGGCACTCTCACAACTTCAGTCTCTGTGTTCAAGGTGTATCTAATAGGACTATTGAATCTAAGAGTGGTTTATTATGTATTTTACATGTTTTCAACCGATATACTAATTTAATCAATGGAATAAGCATTCATATTGTACGTGTGTATATCAATGCTTAGTATTATATATTAGGTTGTCGTTGAAGCGTATATGTAATTACTAACATCTATTGAAACACACTTATATAATTGGAATTATTTATTATAATTGGCTTTATTAATTGTATAATAAATAGTCATATTATTATTATTTTTGTTTATAATATTATATTTAAATTTGCGTTTTATTTATATAAATATTGTAATGACTATAGTCTAATATTTAATTAATACTATGTGACATGTTAATTTAACTATATTAAGGAGACTAGTTATACTCGTTTTATCATGAAAACATGTTTTATTCTATTTTTGTATGAGAAAATATGTTTAATTAATTAATTTTACTTCTAAAAAGTGTGATATTAATCATCATATAAATATCTAATAAATGATTTTTTATAGACCCTATTTTTCAAAATATTTACAATTATAACAATATATATTATATGATAACATTGTGAATAATCAATCGATTGAAACAATTTGAAAACTATTATCAACTGTCCTATTATTTTGTTTATTTATTAGTTGAATTTATGAATAGATGTATTATGAATAGGATCCATTGCATATCACGCATTAGCCAATCAATATTCAAGCTTATACATGCTCGTTTGTACCTGAATTTTCTGATTGCATTATTTCAGTTTACTATTTATTATTATTACACAAACTTTTATTTGACCTATTTCTACATTATTACTATTATTACTATCTCTTATTATTACATTATTACTATTATCCAGAAGGAAACAACAATTAAATCGTTAATTAAATAACAGATACTCAAAGGTGTTTAATAAATCAATAAATAGTATATATATGAAATTTAAAATATTATTTCTACTAATTTGTATAGTATATAATTTATAATATATATTAACAATATATTATATAGTAAATATGAATGTATATAATTTGTTATCATCGATATATTTAAAGTTTGTGTATATATAATTTGTAATATCTATATATAAATAAAATTACCATAAATTTACATAAAAATAACTATTAACTTTGGACTTAATTTTATCATAACTTTATTTTGTCATACATTCCAACATTAAAAACCCTTACTTATTTGTTATGTATGTTATTCAAATATTAACAATTATAAAGATATTTAATGTATTTATATGAAAAAGATAGTTTTTAATTTTTTTAGTCATAATGAAAATATTTAATAAAAAAAGTTAAATCTATTTATAGACCGAGTGGCGTTCGTCCCTTAATTTTATTGAATTCATGCAATATAATACTGAATATAATAAAATTTAAGATTTACAAACAAATATTCTATATGAAAAACATAGAAATAATAAACTAGATTTTGTAATGATTTACTATAGTCATAAATTAATTCAAATATTTTATATTTAGATTTTAAATTATAATAAAATATAAATATAATATATAAAAAGCAGTTTGAACAACATTTTCGTATAATATTTGGTCTCATTTATTGATTCAAAAAGGATGATAAGATATACTTATTCTTGAAAAATTAAGGTAAAGATATAATTATAAAATATATGTTAATAAATTATTAATTTAATAAATAATAAAATATACAAAAGTGGTTCAATCTACCGCGATATCGAGGCTGGTTCAAACTATTCAGATATGATACCTAATCAACAATATATTGGGCGATCTATATATAATATATAATAATTGCAGCAGCAATAAGTTCACCTTATTAATAATCAATACTAAACATGTTCTCAATATTTATAATTTAAAATTATGTAGTAATAATATAACATAATAATGATGATTTACTATAATCATTATTATATAATATTAACAATTGCAGATCATATAAATAACATTATATCATTTTTATTAGTTAAATAAATTCATATATTTAATGAGATTCCGCTGGCATAATAGATAATTTTATTTAAATTAAAATAATATTAATTTTATTTTTAATATATTTTTCATTTTATCTTTTAATTATAAAGAGTTAAACAAGCTTTTCTAATAGAAAATAATAATTTTAAAAGGGTAATATAATTTAATATAAAGATTAGTTGATTGACCTTAACGTTAGAAATATTATGAAGAATTAGTACAATTTAAATAATTAATAAAATATTAAAATTAAAAAAAAATGTGTATTCAAATGATGGTAATTATAGGGGAGAAATGTGTATTCAAATAAACGTATAATCTTTATATATTGCTGAAATAATTGAGATTGTTCAACCTGTTCCACCCCTGTATAATATTGAAATGTTATATTAACAATATGCATGCTCATATATATGAATTATCTTAATTACTTTTATTAAATATAATTATTAATGTTAATATAATTATTTTTCATAAAATAAATTTGTTGAATATTATAGTATTTAATTTAAAAATGTTAATTATTAAATGAATAAGAGATGTATTTCAATACATTATTTAAACTTTTGTTTACATTTTGAATTACAATATTATGATTACTATAGGATTAGTTTTCTTATCAATGAGTGATACTACTGCCCTCATGTAAATAAGTTATTCCTAATTACATTGATTAGATAGATATACCACTATAGTGCTATATATGTTTGCTTCGCAAAATCTTTAAATCTACATATATAAATATTTATATATATATATATATATATATAAAATAATATTATAAAATCAGAACTCAATAATGATATACCCTATATATATATATAAATATAAATATAAATATATATATATATATATATAAATATAAATAAATAAAAATATATATTATTTAATTAATAATTTATTAAATTTATTTATTTCATGATTCAATAATATTAAAAAAATAATTAATAAATTTAGTTGAATTAATTTTTAATTGATTTTATTTTGAGGTTTAAAAAATAATATAGTTTATATTAATATTTATAAAATGTATTCATATTTCTAGTTTTAAATTATTCAATTAAATTAAAATATTTAATTTATATAATTTTAATGATATATATATATATTAATAATAATAATAATAATATTTATTTATTGAAATCTCATATATATATTGAATACAATACAAATAACGGATACAAATGGACCCCTCAAGAAGTCATAGACTTGTACATGTTATAAATAACTGTGAGAGGCCCCGGACAATACAATACAAATAGTAACATTTTTTTTCTTGTGTTTTGATTTATTACATATTAACACTTTATTTCAGCCGAGCAAGCTCGACCTGGTAAGGTAATATATTATATAAAATAAAATATATTTTAAATAAAGTACAACAATATAGGGGATAGAAGGGAGTAGCGGACGAGAAGGGAGTAGTGGTCATTTACATTTACGCGAAAATGGTCATAGATATAAAAAAAGATATATACAAAATATTTAGACAATTACAATATCTACAACAATGAGTAATTTTTTTTCAAACATAATTAATCTATATTATATTAATTACATAATATTTTTTTTTCAAAATTCCATAAAAACCAGTTTTGGAAATGTACTGTACTGCATTGATTAGTAATTATAAATACATATTTTCTTATATATTAATAAAATATAATTTGTTATCTATTAAGTTATGTTTATAGTATATGAAAATATTGTATTAGTAAAAAGATATAGGTATTCTAAAGTACCATATTCAAATGGGTATAGTGGATAAACTGAGAAGGATATAGTGGATGAAAATAAACCAATCAAAATCGAGTAATATAGGTCACAATTTGTTCATTAATTTTTGTTCACAATTTAAAAAATTTAAATCTTAAATAAAATGCGTGCGTCGGCATGAATATTACAAAATAATAAATAATATAATACCTTACAAAAAATTAATCGAATATACACCTATTGCTTTATGTTGGTACTAAAATCCACTACTCCCTTCTTGCGCTATTTTTTCGTTATTTTTTGAGTGTAACTAAACTGATATTAATACTAGAAATATATGAGTTAAAGTAAAAATTAAAATAGCTATAATATACAACGATACATATTCTATTACATTTGAAAATATGAAATTATAACATCAACTATTCATAGATATATTACAATTCTACAAAGTCATACAAAATATCGTCCACTACTCCCTTCTATCCCCTATCTAATTATATTAAAAATATAATAAATAAATATAGGGATATATACCTACACTGGCTACATACCGATCATGTTCACACGCTAACTAATCTACCCTGATATTATTGTACGAATGACTATAGTTTTATAGGTCACCGGTAATAATTTGAGAAACTAGGCCAGAATTCATTTGCAAATTATAGCATTAGCATACATGTGTGTATAAATGTGCGTGGTTAAAGTATAGTGTGAATACACGTTTATTACCTACACTGTGTACCCTAAATCATACCCACACTGGGTACCCATAGTGTGCAGTGTGAACGCAGCATAAGAAACACATATGTTCCACTGAGCAGTGGTTCCCAGCCTTTTTTCGTCATATCCCTTTTTTTGATAATTATTAATTTAAAAATATACCATGACCCAATGACAACTTTTATTTTGTTATTAACTTTAATCATAAACGAATAATATAAACTATAATAATATGTAATAATGAGTGGTCAAAATAGGTGTTAGCAATATTACACCACTCAAAATGATAGAGGACAGTTGTATTTAAATTACATTTTATCGAAACGAAACAAAAACCATACACTAATGCTGTTAAACATATATACAACATTATAATATAGATAATTACAATATTTAACTTTATACAAACCTCCACATACCGAGGTATAATCAAAAATGAAATACCATATTATTAGATCTAATATAATTCAGATTATAATATTGCTACACGACATTGGTCCAACCAATTCTATTAAAATAAACTTAATCACTAAATAAAAAAAAAATCAATATATATATACTTTTATAATTATTCCATAACACAAAACAAAAATATAAATAACTATAAATGTATAATAAACTAAATAACATTAACTAAAAAAACAAAAAAAATCAATATATATACGAAATCAACATTTATATTTATTACATAATGCACAACAACAAAATAACTAATTAAAAATATATAATATAAACTTAAAAACAACTAAATTAAACATATAGAGGACGTTAGTCTGCTACATATATTTATATAATAAAATCAGAATTGGCAATTTCCTGGGTGAAGGAAGAAGCAGAGCTTATCTAGTCTTTCACTTATCTAGTCTTCTCATTTAAGATTAGGAGGAGAAAAAATCATATAGGAATATAATTAAAAACAAGAAATAATAAACAATAAATAAAGTAAAAAATGTAGTTATTAAAATAAATCATTAACTCATAAAGCATAAACATCCATAGTATATCAACTTTCCGAATGTGTATTCATTGAGTCCAAAACCTTAGGGAATATACTCTGTCCAATAGTATATACACTGGTAACATGTGTAGCATATATATATA
The DNA here is from genome assembly GCA_964019155.1 of Osedax fenrisi. NCBI lineage: Eukaryota > Metazoa > Annelida > Polychaeta > Sabellida > Siboglinidae > Osedax > Osedax fenrisi. The sequence continues at coordinate 62,860,956 of OZ025241.1, read as the reverse complement.
TATATATATTTAAATCAAAAAGATGGTTGATACATTTAGAAAGAATTTAGAAATTGGCTCATGAGTCATTTTGATTTATATGACTCATAACCCAAAAAAAAACTAATGACCCATAGGTTGGGAACCACTGTTCTAGGGGTAAATAAAGAATAATAATAATCACACAACCATATAAAATCTATGACTGAGGTTATATGATTTCTTGTAATAATACAATTACAAATATCTATTAAAATAATATGAATCATAAATTGTATGTATATATTTTAATTAAAATATTTACAAATTTATAATATATATAAACTAAATTTTAATTGCTGATTATATAAAAATATTATTTTAAATAAGATGTTAAATTGAAGCATTTTTTATATTTAAATTACACAGTATTATACTCATTTGATATATTCTATTTTTGATTTTAATATATAAACAATTACACTTACCATAACAAATAGAAATATTTGTATTAATTGATTTCATGTTTCACATACAGCTATCTATCTATCTATCTATCTACTTACTTATCGCCGGACACCTACACACACTACCTACACAACCCTACGTCAACAGTAGGCGTCGTGGCTCGCAGATCTCACATGCTACCGAGGAAGAAGGGTGCCGCGCTACCCAAGGAGAGTCTCGTGATGGCGATGCGCGAGTGCAAGAAGTACCTGTGCAACATGAACCACGAAGACATCGATGACATCTACGAGGTGAGTGCGTGTACTAGTTGTAGTAGTAGTAGTGTTAGCTAGTTCTGCTGCACTGTATAGTGAGAGAGTGCTAGTTGTAGTAGTGCATGCAGTGTTGGCAGTATGGTGGCACTCTATAGAGAGTGTGCTAGTTGTAGTGCATTCAGTGTTGGCCTGTTATGCTGCACTGTATAGTGCCAGTACTAGTGCAGGCAGTGTTGGCAGTGAGGCGGCACTATATAGTACGAGTGCAGGCAGTCTTTAAAGTTCAAGTACTGACGTAAAACTAAAATTGTGAAAACATAATTAAATATTATATAAATTGAGAGGGCTAATTATGCTAATAGTATATAGTATATAGTTAATACTATATAGGTTATATAGTATATAGAGACCTAGTGTAGATTAGATATAATAGTAGCCCGACACCAGGCTTATGTTTAATACTGCCCCCCCCCCACCCCTGTTAGGATAATGAAACCACAGAACTGCAATGGAACACATTCCTGACCAGCTATTATTCTGCAGTACAGTTTGTACCACCGTATAGATGTTCTATAATATACCTATACCTATACCTATATATATATATATATATATATATATATATATATATATATATTATTATTTATATGTAAATATATTTATTCATATATTTACTTATTATATTTTGATTTAATATTCATTATTCATTTTATTTCAGTCATTAAATAGTATACATAATAATATATATATAATTATAATGCATTGTAATATAACGGATTAAATTATTAATAGCAGGATGTAATATAATTAAATTATACAAAATAATTATACCCTTAATTAGATAATGATCAAGGAAATATGATATTATAATAATAAAGTTGACATAATAATGAATTAATACAACTTCATATATTTCTGTAATTATTATTTATTGTTACCCATCGTTTTGAATCTAATCAATAATCTATCTATCTATCTATATATTTCTATTAATCGCGCGATAATATCAATCATAATTATAAAGATATGTGAAATAACCCATCGATAGTATGACCTGAACACCGCCATTGTATAATAACGAGTGACCTTCGCCCTGACAGTGAAGAGGGTGTGGTGAACGACGTGTGTCGGCACATCATCGAGATAGACTTCACGCTCAAGGAGCTGAAGGCGAGGAGCGCTCAGTTCGACATCGACGGCTTCAAGAATGTCTGGATTGTTAAGCCCGGCGCTAAGTCTAGGGGCAGAGGTTACTCAGGCGCGCAGTAAGGGTGATTACTTTTAATTCATTATAAAAGTACATACTGGGCAAGTTTTTATAAGTCTAGATTAAATGAAATATATATATACAAATTTTTTAATACAAAGTTAGTTTTTACAGCGACAAGTCAAAATAGTCATGAAAATTTGTTGAGAAAAATAATTTCTAATTTACTCTATAATATATATGCGAAAACTGTGATATTTATTTTATTTTGATTTCAAATTCAACGATATTTATTATGATTGTAGCTTTAATATATTTAATATGAATTGAAATATACATAACACTTTATCTGATTATTATGAAACTATAAATATGTCATTTCAAAAAATGACCAACCTTTATTAATATATATATATATATTATTAAAAGTTGGTAATTGTATAATCACTATATGTACTTAAATATAGATAATAAAATAGCTGCAATAAAATATACATTTGATTGAATTATCGATGTATGGAATTCAGTTTCACTGCCTACAGTTATACAATATTCAATAATCTTGATCGGTATTTTATAAACGATTAACAACATTATTTAAAATCTGAAATCATAAAAATTATTTTCAATATTTGTCAATGTTGATGTAGGTATGATAATGAGGTGTTGTATATTGATGTTATTATAATAATATTAGTATTATTGGAAAGCTTATTAAATTCTATAATATAAGTCATATTATTGTCTATAATTATGAAATTATTAGGTATAAAATAATAAATGTTGTTTTATTACAAATATTTATATATATATACACTAATTAATAGTATCATTATAATATTATGTCTTTTTAGAGCTAAATTCTACATATTGTTTAAATTTCAGGAAAAAAATTTAACAAAATTTTAAATATGATTTAAATAACAAAATTAATTAATCTATTTGGTGTTTAAAAGTTCGTGCAACAACAAAATTAAGTTGGCAAAAGTAATTTTTTTTATATTTGTTTATTTCTCATATTAAATATTGTATTTACTCATGCTAAATTTTGATGAATTATCACCTTTATATTTTGATGAATTATCATCCATATGTCAAAATTTTTTTGGTATTTACAATAATACAATAAGTATCACACTATAATTTATTTATTTTCATAAATCAAACATAATCGCCAATCAATCAAATGAATCACCCTTAACACACAATATACACCCATTAGCCAATAGTTGTGCTGACTCTAACAAGTGCACTCGTACGCTTAGGTATCACATGCTACAACAAGCTCGAGGATATGCTGAAACTGGTCTCTTCGCAGATCGTAAAGAAAGATAGTAAATACATCGTTCAAAAGTACATAGGTAAGTTTTTTAATGGAACCTATATAGTAGTGATATAGTAGAAGCATATTTTATAATAACAATATACACCCCCTAACACACCCTCCCTATCACACCCCCCCCTAACACACCCTCCCTAACACAAATCCCCCTATCACACCTAACATACCCACCCTAACACACCCTCCCAGACACACCCCCCCTGTCACACCCTTAACACACCCCCTAACATACCCCCTATTTCAGAATCACCCCTACTGATATACCAGACGAAGTTTGACATCCGGCAATGGTTCCTCGTAACTGACTGGAACCCTCTGACTGTGTGGATCTACCGCGATAGTTACGTGAGGTTCTGCTCGCAGGAGTATACCCTCGATAACTTTGATGAGTTAGTAATAGTTCCCACTATTGGTACCCCACTACTGGTTCTTCACTACTGGTACCCCACTACTGGTACCCCACTACTGGTACCCCACTAGTGGTACTTCACTGCTGGTACGCCACTACTGGTACCACAATAGCGCTAGACTGGTTTTATAGCAATGTACATACATGTAGAATAATTCTATAGCTCTAAAACCTGCGATACCTCAAACACGTTTTGGTACGAGTAACTGATATATATCGGTGTTTAGAACGAGTCATTGAAGTGGGTTTTTCATATCTTAGCGCACTTTAATCTAGTTTCAAACACGGATAAATAAAATAATACTGATAATCATAAAATATATAATCTATAAGCTGTTAAGGGGGAGGTGCGCATTCATCTAATCAATGCTATTTTAGCTCTATCTAAAAATACTACGGATAAATAACTAATGGAGATAATTACTTTATTTTTTTTTATTCAACAGATACTTTCATCCCTCATATAGGATCTTTCTTTATATAAATGTAATTAATTTAAAATGGTGTACAAAAAATAGTCTCAATTAGTTAAATATTTATTTTTTATTTTTGTTAATTAAATGCAAGTTTATTATCATTTATTTGATTAATATAATATATAATAATAAATTTCCAAGCTATAACAAGTCACCTGGCCTGTATGCCTCACACTGGTGACTGCCCTAGTTCTCTCAGCTCCCATTGGTTCTCTCAGCTCTGATTGGTTTTCTCAGCTCCCATTGGTTCACAGGTCGATACATCTGTCGAATAACTCCATACAGAAGTTCTACGCTAACGGCACAAGATCCAGGCACCTGCCAGACGACAACATGTGGCATAGCGATAAGTTCAAGGACTATCTAAGGTCAGCCGTCGTACACAAAGTATACTATTTGTACGCATACACTGTTTATATTGTTATTGTTTATATTGTCCCATCCAGAAACTTAGATGAAGTTTTCACTTATAACCATATATGGTTCTAATGTCCCTTCGAAGCCGCTCTCTTGTTAAGGCATCAATGGTTTTAACGAGAGCCATCATTTATTTATACACAATTATATAAGATCACTTCTAAATATTATTAAGACCTATTTTAATGTGTCTAATGCATTAGCTAACTGAGCTACACAGGCAGTTTATTAAAATACTACATCACTAAATATTATACTGTTGTTACACATAGAGTTTATATATACCGTATGTAGCTACACTATTAGCGAATGTATATCTTAATATACGCTATAATATATATAGTATATGTTTAACTGCCTGTGTGGCTCAGTTGGCTAAGGCGTCAGACACACAAGCTGTAGGACGTGGATTCGAGCCTCGTCCGGATCATTAAAATATATATGTATAAAGTATATGTGATATACCTATTTATATATATGCCTATTGATACACCTAGTAACTCGTGCCGTCCACAGGGAGAAGGGAAGACACAATACTTGGGAAGACATTATCTATCCTAACATGAAGAAGGCCCTGACTTGTGCTCTGATGTCTGCTCAAGATTTCGTGGAGTATAGGAAGGTATGTACTATCGTGTATGTGTGTGAGTGTGTGTATGTATGTGTATGTGTCTATGTGTGTGTGTGTGCGTGTGTGTGTACCATAATTTGGGTACGTATCTATGTATGTATATAGTCATCAATCCATATATATATATATATAATATATATCAATAAATAATAGATATATACACAAATGTGTAAGTTTATAAGATATATATACAAATCTTTAATGAATTGATTTATTTGAATATTTTATCTATTTATTTAATGTTATTTTTATGACTACCTTCATATTAATTACTTATTTTATAAACTATTTTTAAAATTTATATTATAGAATTTGAGTCTCTAATAGGGCTTTAATAAATGTTATAAATAAAATACAAATTTAAAAAAATCAACTAATTTCAATTTTACAAATAAATATATCTAGTATTTTTTACCAATTAATTTACCATTAAAAACTATATATTTCATAGTACACAATGTTACCATTGTAGAGTTAGATATCTATATACTTTTATATTTACTTTTAAATATAAGTATTTTAATAATCAATATGATAATATTAGATAATATATAAATTAACTTGATTCCTACTAGAAATACTTTAATTATTTAGTATTTTTTTATATAAATCAATAATATTTCATTTTTATTTTTCAATACATTAATTTTTATCAAAGTAAAATCATATTTTTTTATAAATATTTTTATTTCGACACCATTCTAATTTTGTAAATAATACTTTTGTTTTCATACTTGTAAAATTATTAATAAATAATATTGCATAATAATCATAATAATCATAACAATCATAATGTGTCATTATTAACAAATACTGCTATACACAATGTGTATAGCAATATTACACATACACTAATTGAAATACAGAAAAATTCCAACTATCCCTATACAAATATATGTATACGTCACTGGACAATGGCCAACTCCTGGCATAACTTTACATATCTTCTTTATTCTATGTTCTACCAAATGACATATTTCTAGACGCAATTATTAATATAGGAATAAAATTCAATCCTAATGATCCTGATTAAATTACACTTTTCATTTTCATTGTTCATTTTACACCATATTTATATTTAGTTATATAATGATAATATTGTTGCTAAATTACACATAAAAATATGCATTAAAATACTACAAAAACCACATTGTATACAGGTATGTACGTTCATTTATTATCATAGATATATTATAATCATTATTCCGATTTCTTTCTTTTTTTCAATATCGATTAAACTAACAATCCATAAACCTAATAAAATAACAAACATTGTCATCATTATGATACACTGACTACAGAAATCTGATGATACAACTAGAATTATTGACTTACAATACAAACTCAACTGGGTAAACACCTAAGACTATAACATATTTAAAATATTACAAGTAGTAAGCCGTAAGTAATATTGTTTAGGTTTAATATTACCTAGAGCATACGTTAATACCCTCATCAATGATTACGACCAGCACACAAATACTAGACTATTGCGTAATACACTTCCCTATCCTAAGATATCCATTACATCCTTCCCAGATATGAATTCCATTAAATCTGATAACAAACTAATTTCTCGTTCACCAATGTGATAATAACTAATACCCATATACATAATCCCCGTATGCAATTTAAAGAAAATAAACAATTTCTTATAGGAAAATGTTAGTATTATTAATTATTGTTTCCTACTTTAGGTATTATTTTTTTTCCGAAACGAAATTTGATATATATTATATATGAATATTTTTTGTTTTATATAATTTTATTCCCAGTTTTAATATATATATATTTATTATATTTCCTTGTCGGATATATTATCGTATTGTTATAGATTAATATTATGTTCAATAGAGACTTCAACACCAATAACATATTCATACTAACTCACACACGCATACACATACATACACACACACACATACACCTACATACACACACACATACACTCATACACATACACCTACACAGAATGCGTTTGCCCTTTACGGAGCAGACTTCATGTTAACGGAAGACTATCACCCGTGGCTGATAGAGATTAACTGCAGTCCTGCCATGTCCTTTAGCACTAAAACCACTACTAAACTGTGCTCCAATGTTATGGAAGATACACTAAAAGGTTATTCACAAAGCACACGTATAACAACATATATATATATATATATATATATATATATATATACATATATATATTTAAATTTCTGTCAATATAGTTTAATATCTATTAGTATTGCACCGAATACCACATGTTAATAATGTTTTGTATACATTTATTCGAGAGTACCCTCTTTGCGAGTATAGATTAAGAGATAATATCGCGTACTTTTGAAATCAATAAACTACACCCACCCTTCACACTCGTTGAACAGTTGTACTAGACCGACGGGTAGACAAGAACTGCTGCATCGGGGGCTTCGAGATGGCGTTCAAGAACCCGCAGGTGTTGATACCGCAGTACATCGGCATGTCGCTGCAGGTTGACGGCGTCTCGATCAAGAAACCGCGCCCGCCGCGACCCCCAGAACCTGTCAAGAAGCCCGAACTTAAGGAAGAACCAACCGGAGCAGCTGTACCGGAAGCAGGAGTAGGAGGAGGGGGGGAAGATGCCGCCGCAAAGACGGTGCCGGGCGGGGAAGAGGAAGCCGAGCGTAGAACCTGCGAGGAGATTCAACGACTCGTGCGCAGTAAAAACCTGATCAACAACGCGCTGACTAAAGACTTCGACCAGAGAACCACGACGAAGAAGAGATGTATCGGCCCCAATAAAGCGGGCGGGGGCGGTGGGGTTAACGGGGTAGGCGACGCCCCCGCCACGTGTAAGAAGGCACGAGAAGGGGCGTCCCCACCCGACGACGACGACGAACCGACTGAGGGGTGCGACCCCGTCACCCCGGACGAGACGATGGCCGGAGACGACGTCTACGAGCCGTTGCCGTCACCCGGTAGCGAGCTAGCCAATCAGCGCGCCGCCTGCAAACTCTCCACTCGCATGTCTCCGGCCTGCGAACTAGCCGACCGCGCGACCCCCGTACCCGGCCGAGAAGCGACCAATCAGACGCCTACGCTCCTCGGCGGAGAACCCGTTAAACCGATGATAATGCTGCGAGAACCGATGCGAACGTCTCAGCTGATCTCGCAGACGGAACTGGCTAAGATACACATTATTAACAAGCAGATCGCGAGGAACGCTCGCTGCGAGTACCTCGGGAAGCTTGCCACCGCCGCAGCCGTCGCCGCCAACGACTGTAAGGAGAAGACGCACAACCTCCTCGACGAACCTTCCTCGCTAGTCAGCACGGAACGTTCCGGCACCTATATACAGAGTAAACTCGCCAAGACGCTGTCTAAGATCAGGGATAATTCTTACCTGAATAATGTTTGTATTCGGTGCTATCGTGTTCTATGTATGATCGATATTGTATTATTTTAATTATTTGAAAACATTTCATTATCTAAACATTAATTTATTTTATTTTATTTCACAAAAAAAGAATACTAAATTAATTTTTTTTAAAAGAAGTTTAAATTTAAATTTTCTTTATCTATACTAATGTTGTTATATTGATAATTAGAAATATTTGTTTTTAAACAATAATTATTTATTTATTCATTCATACATGTATTTTATGATTCTACAAAATTAAATCAGACTTTTTTTTACAGATTTTTTAATATATATATATATATGTTAATTTGCCATCAATAATGAATATAATATAATTAAATAATTGTATCATTATCAAATTATGCATTTCTATACTATAATAGAAATATGAATTCTTATTGAGGCAATAAAACCTTTAATTATATTCGATAAACTTCGATAAAATATCAAAATAATATGCCTTCCGTTTTATCTACGTTAAAAGCGAGCGACCTCTACAAGAAATAATGTCACCGAGCAGGTAAAATACGGCGACTCCGATATGATGGGACTTCTACCTTTACGTCGCAGCATCACCGACATGCTGGGCTCCGATAACCTATTACTATCGACTACCCGACAACGTAAGTTCAAGAGGTCATCGCTGGACATCTCCGAACTGATGGCTTCCACGTTTGAACGCATGAACCCGTCGACTTCTGTGAAACCTCTCTCGGTCAGCGGTATTCAGCAGACTATCAACAAGCCTTCCCATACTAAAGGTTCCCGCCGCCGTATTCAACTTAATATCGCGTAGTATTTCATAGCATAGCGTATCGGTGATATGTAATATTAATCTTATGTTTGATTATCTTTACATTGCGATTTTTACTAACCATATATATTACGTATTATATTTAGCTTGTGTACGATATGTTTGCTATTATATAATGTATTGATGTTAACTATTTCTTATTCACTATACCACACAATGTATCATTATAGTTGATATGATTTATACGATAGATTAGAGATTTACATTAACCTTACTTTTAATTAAATAATTAAATTGTTACCTATCTATTAATCTGTATTTATACTAATACTTATTAACAGTAATAATAATAATTAACCTTAACCTTTAACACATCGCAATTGAACACCTAGTCTCGAAACATAAAATCACAATCGAACTGTCCAAGCGGATCTTACGTCGTAAATAGACGCAATGGAGAATGAACTACTTCACCATGAGAGTATGTAGCAACCGTACTTTGTTCATGCTTTGTTCATGCTTTGTGCATGCTTTTTTCATGTATTTTTCATGCTTTGTTCATGTATTTTTTATGCTTTGTTCATGCTTTTTGCATGTGTTATTCAAGCTTTGTTCATGCTTTTTGCATGTGTTATTCATGGTGAGTTCATGCTTTGTGCATGTGTTATTCATGCTTTGTGCATTCTTCATTCATACATTATGCATGCTTTGTTCATATGTAATGCGTACTTTGTTCATATGTAATGCATGCTTTGTTCATACATTGTGCATGCTCTGTTGATACGTTGTGCATGCTTTGTGCAATGTGTTGTCGTGTATTGTTTCATTATTGTTTACACATGATTTAATAATTCATATGCTATTTTATTAAACTAATATGGCATGTGATAAGTGTTCTCTAATATGGGACATGGTAGGCTGGGCTTTATTTTACGGTTTAGTAATTTTATTGCATTATTATGAAGTATATTTTTAATTTACATATAAATAGAAATAATATATTTATTATAGTAATGAATCGTTGAGAAATTATAGAATTAAACAGATGAAAAGTTAACTCCATTTATGTGACAGATTATCTAAGATTAATTATGTCTAATTTATCTAAGATTAATTATGTTATATCTTTTAGTTAAAGTAAATAATAAAACATTCTCCATTTATTTTCAAATTTAAATACTAAAATAATAAATATATATTTATTTGTAGAATCATCCTATAATTAACTTTTCTTTACATCATTATAGTTGTTATGTTTGTTTATTATGTAAAAATAATTATGATTAAATAGAAAATTATATATGTATAAATAAAGTAATTATTCACTGTTATCACTCAATATTATGAAATGCACCTCACTTACCCCCCCACTTTACCCCATCAGCTATAATCTCACCTATCCCCTATTTACTCGCTTTACACATGTCAATTTAACACCAGTTCACCTCACACTTGACACTCGTTAATCTCCACTTTATCCATTACTTACCTCTCACTTATCCTTCACTTTACCCACAACCTATCCCCACTTTACCCCCTTACCACGTCGCTTTATCCTTCAATTACCCCTTCTTTACCATGATTACCCCTACTTAGTTTGTTAACCCGTCACTCTTTATTACCCCCCGTTAACCCCCCCACCGCGCAGGCATATTCCCTACGATGTGTTCGACGACTCCCCTCCGCAGCATCAAACTCTGCGACCGCCAGCCTACGTTTGACCGACGCCGCCGAGCGACCTTGAAACGAGAGGAGACCATCGCGCCCCTAGTTAACGGCTACACTCTGAACGGATACCCGGACATGTTGACCACGCGTTGCCAGCCTCTCGACACCTCCACCACCTCGACGACCAGTAGCGCCCCCTCCATAATCCCGGTCGCGAGGAACAGAGCCGCGCTTCCGTTATACGTCGACCTCTATCGTCAGAACTCTAAACTCGCGACCCTTTCGCGCGATATCTGCAATGATAAATGAGCGGCGGCGGGCGGTAATAAAGTGACGTTCTACGGACGCGATGTTGTTGCTGTTGTTGTTGTTGTTGTTATTGATTTATGCATGACTCATGCGTTACGGTTGCGTGGCCAAACACACATTCATTCTGCTCATTGTTCCCCATATCGTTCTTATTCGCATACGAGACTGCTACATAGAAACTACATTACTGTGATATTATCGGCTGCACTGAGAACAACGTTATCATCTTCGTGTATCGTATTATAATGCATCTTATTATCGTTGACAATGAGTATTAACTATTATTAGAATATTACATCGATTATTGAATTATATATTTTGAAATTATTAATAATTATAGTATGAAAAGAATAATACTGAAATATATATAATTATATTTAGATATATTTATATATATATTTATATATATATATATATATATATATTTATATAAATATGTAATATATATATTTATATTATATATGGGTATGTATATATTTATATTATATATGGTTATGTATATATATATACATTACATGTTTTTATTGTTATATTCAAGTTATTAATTTATATTGAAGTAAAATAATAAAACATTAATTTTATATGTAACAAATTTTATTATAAATGTATATAAATGTTTTACTATCACACCGTATTTTTCAGTTGATAAATTTAGATTAACTTATTTATATATTTAATATATTTTCCCAAATCTGCAAGATATCAAAACTCCTTTATTATAAATATATTTAATGATGTCACAAATCCTATTATAGAAATGTATCTAGCTTAAATACTTCTTTAGTTGTTTTATAAATTCAACATATGCAACCCTTTTAGTATTCTAGTGGTAGTCTATTCCTTATATTGTAATGTCATTAGAAATTCATCTGTATATATCTTGTTCATAAATAAACAGGTTCTGATGTGTTTATCTTTTGAAATCCCATCATTGAATTACTAAATATATTATCCAATATCGAGGACTTGCTAGCGTATAGTGTCCATATCCAATCCTACAATGTTTGAATATCACTTCTTTTAATAATCAATATCCTATACATTGTTATGGTATTCTATACGATTCATTCGTAGGAAAATTCTTATCTCATATTATTATGATTATTAAAGAACAACTATTTCGGATTCTATACGTATTGTATGTGTTACTATAAGATAAAAGTCTTGTCTAGAAATGTTTTATTATTAAACATTTGATTCTTCATATGTTCTACATTCTAAAGATAGTTTCTAAAGCAGTGTTATAGTTACAGCTAGGTACACTTAAAGGTCTACTTACATTATGAGAATGATTAGTGAGAGAAAAGTGTGCATTCACTTTTACATTTTATAAATATATGTAAAAGTTTATTTCTGCAAGATCATTTTATTTAATAATATAAATAGTATAAATACAGTAATTACAGAATATAATTCACGAAAAGCATATATCCTAATAATTTACCTACAGAACATATCTAATCAGAATCGAGTAATATTCTGCAGTTTTAATTCAACAATAGAAACATGAAACAAAGGATTAAGGATATCCCTATTTCTATATAGGAAAAGTGTAGAACTGTACACTATAGATATCAGTATAAGTTGGCAATGCTAATAATAAACAAATTGTAAATTGATGTATAAGGAATTTATTTTAATAAAATTATCATGATACCCCAGCTAACAGTAATATCAGCATAATAGCAGCATAACAGCATATTCTAGAGCCTCAAATGTTTACATTGAGCTATTATGCTGCCATTATGCTGCTATTAAATTTCTATTTTGCTGCTATTAATTTGTCATGCTATTATGCTAATATTATGCTGCTATTAATTTTAAAAGTATATTATTTTGTTATTAGGCTGCTATTATTAGAATAGCAGCATAATAAACTTTTATAATTTGATAACTTTTTTAATAGCACAATGTTAACATTTGAGGCTCTAGCATATTGCTATTATGCTGCTCTTACTGTTTGCTGGGGCTTTACAGAAGTAAACTTTTAAATATATTTATATGTTCGTATAGATCTGAATTAACTCTAGTTATATTTAGCATATAGGCTACTAATCAACGAAATTAATTAATTAATAACTAAATTAATTAAAGATAAGTTGATTTGTATAATATTAGGAATTCTGTTGGTTCATAAAGCTGAAGCACTAGCTATATGTGGCTGAGTCACTATAGTATATATGAATATATTACCCGTTTAATTAAAGAAATAGCCTTTAGAGATTTAACAATAACTATTTAACAAAACCTATGTTACCGGTTTCACACTAAAATTGTAGTTAACAAAATCTTGTAGTGGGATACCCCCTTTAACACTTGTAGTTTTAAAACATGAATACAATAAAAGAGGTATACCTATATTATATTAGTATTAAAGTATAGGTATCGAAGATTTTCGGAAGGACAATTATTTTATTATTCATGTTTTTCTATAGAATTCTTCGCGAAATCTTTGATATTTTAATTTATAGATATTTATGTATATGTATTCATATTTTATTTTGTTTTGTAATATTCTAAATACAAATAAGTGATGTAATTATTTATACAAATACTAGTCTATAACATTATATAGGCATTATTATAAATAGTATATATTTATTACAACTTCTGGATTACTCATAATTTACTTCTTAAACTAGTATATCATGTGATAATTTTATATAAATAAAATATAAATCCTAAATAAATAATTAATAGATTTGAATATTGTTAAAAATATATTAATTTATCCAATAATAATCTATTTAAAGTGTTAGTTATATATACTTTATAATTTAAATGTAATCATAATATATTTTATAAAATCTATATGAAAATATACAAGCTATTATAATTTTAAAATATTAATTGGTACTAAATATATTAAATAATAATGACCTTTAATAAAATCATTTTTAAAATGATATTATTTTAAAAATGTATTATAAATTTAATAATATTTGAAAAATACCAATTGATATGTATCAACGTTAAAAATAATTTAATTATGTATACCAATTGACCTACATAAATATAATAGATATGTACTTATTTAAATAATATCCATTACGATATAAATATTCTATTTACTCTATTAATAATTATTTAATAATTTATTATTATAATTATTATAATAATAATTATAACTATAATAGTTACTATTATAGTTACTATTATTATAATAATTATCATAATTTAACTTTATCGAATGGGTAATTAGAATGTTATGTTATAAATTGTGACTTATAATGTTTAATATTCATCGAGCTACGGCCGAAATAATGACAAATACGTGATTTTGGAGCGGTCAATTTCACCGACTTCTGGTAATATGTTCGCATCAATTATGGATTACCTACGTAGTACGAAATTACATATAATAAAATTAGAAATATCATGAATAATTTAGTGTCGAACTGTTTTAATTTTTCGCCAAAATTCATCATAAATGGTCAAGAAAAAAATGTGAATTTTATAAAAAAAAATATTTAAATATCTATTCTATAATGTTAAAAGTGATGAGTAGATATAAATGTAACCAATCGCGATGCACATACTATGATTATTTACCTCAAAAATTACTTTAAAAAAGTACATTTCCTATCTATACCATGTAAAAACATGAATTTATAATATTTTTATCATGTAAAAATCTTTGTAGCCTCATTACATCCCAAGTGAGCCTATAAAAGCATATTTATTTATATATATATGTGTGTGTGTGTGTTTGTAGTCATTTATATTTGGAGTATTAGTTATGTTCACTGTTGTGGTTAGGTTGAGTTAAGTTTTAATTTTTGTAGGTTTTTTTTGCTGCATTACTTCCCGAGTGAGCCTATAAAAGTATAGTGATATATATATATGTGTGTATGTGTAGTGTCATTGATATATGGAGTTTTAGTTATTTTCACTGTTAGGTTGAATTAAGTTTTAATTTTTGTATGTATTTTTTTGCTGCATTACTTCCCGAGTGAACCTATAAAAGCATAGTGATATATAGTATGTATGTATGCCGTTGCATGTGTGATAGTTTATGAATAGGCATACAATAATTTTAATGGAAAATAATACTATATGTAAATTATAAAATAAATATAACAGTTACAATTTTATACTTATAAATTATAAAATAAAGTTTAATGTTAAAAGTAAAAAGTGAATACTTAATATTTATAAATTATAATTAAAAGTTAAAATGTTCTATAACTCAGTAGGTAACTAAGTAAATATGTTCAAAGGAAAACATTATAATAGTTATAATGTTATAATAAAGTGAGAGAAACAAATATTGTGTGGTAAATAATATTTGATTTATAAAGTAACATTAGTAAAATTAGTAATGTAATAAAGTGAGAGAAAAACAATTGCATGGTAATAAAATAATATTTTTAGTAACATATATATATATATAACATTAGTTATACTATTAGTAATAAAGTAACATTTTAATAATAAAGTTACATTTTTAGTAATAAATTAAAGTTACTTTTAGTAATAAAGTAATCTTTTAATTAATACAGTAACATTTTTAGTAATAAATTAAGGTTACTTTTAGTAATAAGTATTAAGGTTACTTTTATTAATAATAATAAGTATTAAGGTTACTTTTAGTAATAATAATAAGTATTAGTGTTACTTTTAGTAATAATAATAAATTAAGGTTACTTTTAGTAATACTAATAAGTATTAAGGTTACTTTTAGTAATAAATTAATATTTATTAAGCTTACTTTTAGTAATAAATTAATATTTATTAAGCTTACTTTTAGTAATAAAAAGTAATATTTATTAAGCTTACTTTTAGTAATAAATTAATATTTATTAAGGTTACTTTAGGTAATAATAAACCTACTTTTAATTATAAAGTAACACCAAGGAGCGTTAGCCCTTGACTACATTACAATAGAGTCAACTTGTTATTATGATTATAATTATTATTAATAATTAATTATTATTATTATAATAATAATTATAACTTATTCCTACCTATTATTATAATCATTATAATAATCCATAAAAATATACATATTAGTATATGAATCATATAATGTATGATAATTATACATTATATATCCCTACAAATAAATATATTATTAATTATATATAAAAAATAATAAATTTCATACTTTTAATAAATATTATTAAAATATAAAAATAATTATATTTGGTGTCCGATCATAATTGACGGGTTGAGAATGTAAATATATATATTTTTTGATTTGATATTTTATGATTATTTGATTTAATTGATTTAGTTTTGGGATCAAATGAACTATACGATCAACGGACAAATTCGGTGGAAATTGATGTCCGTCGATCGTAAAGTTAATTTGATTGTATTGTAGTTTAGCATATAATATTAACATTATGATCGGCTGACATCTATACATATAATACAATACAATCAAGTGAAGTTAATGATCGACGGATATTGATTTCCATAATATAGCATATCATGTTAACTTTACGATCGACGGACATTGATGTCCATTGAATTTGTCAGCTGATCGTAAAGTTCTATTGATCCTAGTTTCATTATGCTTTGTTTTTTGTATGTGCATTACATCCCAAAGTGAGCCTATAAAAACTCAACTCGTCCTGTTTCGCGCTTATTTACATTATCAACCAGTCCGTTATGATCATACAACATAATATATCGGTACATATGTAATGTATAATCATATATTAATAGTATGTTTTACATAATCATTATAATATATTTTATAATATAATAATAATGATTATTATAATTTTAAATGGTTAAGGCTTAACTTATGCTGGAACATAATCCGAACATTGTGAATTAAAAATCCGCTAAAGCAGCGACGCAATATTAAACATTATCTTAACAGAATATGATTGGGAATTAAAATTAGTGTATGTATATTGATAGACTATCATACATGCAACACACACATATATAAACTCACTTGGGATGTAATGCAGCTAAAAAAAGTATGCAAATATAAAACTAAACCCAACCAAACCAGTCAAAATAATAATAACCACACACACACATATATATATATGTTAATTATAATCCATTGCATAATAGTCTATACATAGACATACACTAGTTATAATGACCAATTATATGGAGATTATATTTAAAATTTCTACAGTTGTTTGTGCTGATTTTTAATTTTCAAAGTGGAATTACTTCCAGGTACTATTTTAAATTAATGAATAATAATAATGATATATTAAATTTTAGGCTTAAGGGCTTAACTAAATGCAATTTTATTTCTATATTTATATATTTTCAAAGGTAATTATTGTGATAAATAATTATTGTGAGTTAATATTAACTAATGGTGATTATAATATAATCATTATATATATATATAATATTTATACCTTTCATTATTTATAAGACTCTATAAATACTAGTGTTGGAACAGAAGTCATTTAGTCACATGTGTATGTGTGTGTTGGGTTGGGTTTGGGATATACTATATATTGTTAACCATATTTAATTATTACATTAATATAATATGATATTATAATTATCATAATATTATGATATATTTATATATTCAATGAATAGTATTCATCAATATTTATATGTGTTTCAATAGTTACTAGTATCATATACAACATTGGTTAATATATATAAATAAATATAAAAATATAATCATCTATTGATAATTTAAGTTAACATATACTATCAGTTGAATACCAGTAATCTCGAATGAGGTCATTTCGGACGATGTAATCTCGGATGACTTATTTAATAACTTTTTAGTGATCAATGATGACTTATTAAATTAAGTTAATTTATAATTATCCAATTATTATTCGAATATTTATAATTTAAATTATTAAATATTGATTTAAAATATAATATATACATATATGTAAATATGCATATATATATATATATATAAAGACTAGAGGAGACATTTAAAGAAATTAAGAAAACTCCAATATCTACTTCATGTACAATACTTATAAAATAAACTAAATTTAATAAGTCGTACGAGATTACTTAGTCAGAAATGACATCCTTCGATATTACAAGCTAGCTCACAGTAGTAACTATGATACATTTTCAGAATTAAAATTACTTTTTGTCTGAAATAAAAATGCCGTTATTTCTTTACACCCTTAAAATGTTACATTACATTATTTATTAATTTTTATATATCATTAAATTAATGTTTAATAATATATTTATTCATTTTCAAATATTATATTATAGTATATATGGATTACACAAAGATTATTTATTATCAATATGATATAAAACTACTTTATGCATCTGTGAATTATTTGTATTTTGATAACAAGTTTTGCTATTTTAAAAATAAATTCCTGCAATATTCTTTATTATAATAATGATTATATATATATATATATATGTTTAATATTATTTTAATATAATTATAACTAGTATAATAATTGTATATCCATACTAATATTATTTATCAAACTATTATATAAAATTACATTTTATTTACAACTATTCTCAAGACTATGATATATAGATATATGTATTTTTAGTTATACAGCTATATCAATATACAAGATTATCAAATCAATAATTCAAATCAATAAGTATGCATATATTCAAAGTGTAGCGTATTAAAAAAAATGTGAAGCTTTTAACAAGATACTAATTATTCATTAGTTTGCATAAATAAACACATACAATATATATTTATATCTATAGATATTTTACTAATATTATGTATATTTATAGATATTTATATGGAATGCATATGTGTTCACATCAACTCCCATATGTAATATATATAAATAAAACAAAACAATTATTAAATCTTTAATATATAAATTCAAATAAGACTCTGTCCTTTCTTAACGTATTATGAATAAATAATTAAACCCATTTGAAACGAATTGTTATAAAACTAATGATATGATAATATTGCTTTGTTTATTTATGTTCATATCAATTTAATGTAAGGACACATTATTAGTTTAATAACATATTATAAATAATATTTTTTTTAATTTTGTCTTTTAACTCCCTCGATATGTGTAAATAATAAATTATTATTATATATGTATTATTTGTCTAGTCTTTTTTTTAATTGTTTCATTCATTTTGATTATTATACCATTTATTTAACGCACTGTAACAGATGACTTTCCAAAGTAAACTTCTGACCGAAGTGTTGAGCCCCGAATACGGCTACGTAATAGTGGCTGGCACCGCCCTCTCTCTGTATCAGTTCTTCCTCATGAAGAATGTGATTGTCGCTCGTAAGAAGTTCAACGTCAAGGTTAGGCTTACTATTCAAGTGATGTACCGCACTTCTATCCTATCATCGCGTGTACAATACATGTGTATCTATATCATGTGTATCTATACTATAGATTCTATATCATGTGTATTTAAGCATATGTTACAAACACCCCTAGCTTATATGTATCCGTATATTCTACCGCAACCGTAAGATTCATTCCTTTACTTTTCAAAGTACCTATATCTATATAACATTTATATAATTGTATACTTCCTATATATATATAACATTTATATAATTGTATACTTCCTATATCTATATTACATTTATATAATTGTATGCTTCCTATATCTATATAACATTGATATAATCGTATATATCCTATATCTACATGATATAATATTGATTGAATCATATGTTTGCTATACCCAGTAATAGTGATATAAGCATTACCACATTACCCAGCCCTAGCCTGCCCCATCACGCCCCTATCTCACCTTCACAGTACCCAGACCTGTACAGTAAAGATTCCACGGAGTTCAACTGCATTCAGAGAGCTCACCAGAATTAGTATGTATTGTATAAGTAGGCTCGCGATATATTTCATGTATACATTAAGGCATAGTGTAGATATCGATACATTTTCATAAAACATAAACAAAATATTATTCCATAAAAACACTCTTTAATGTTTAATCTGGTATCTGTGAAAAAATGGTAT
Organism: Osedax fenrisi; assembly: GCA_964019155.1. Classification (NCBI taxonomy): domain Eukaryota; kingdom Metazoa; phylum Annelida; class Polychaeta; order Sabellida; family Siboglinidae; genus Osedax; species Osedax fenrisi. The sequence continues at coordinate 62,840,766 of OZ025241.1, read as the reverse complement.
CCTAAAACAATATATAAAAATCTATAAATCACATAACATGTTTTTATCTATAATTATTACACGTATTATTTACTGGCTATTTACTGTTAAACTTTAAATGCCAATTACTCAATGATCAGTTTTACACTAGGCATGTATGCATTATATATATATATATATCGCTACATAATACAATATTTAGCTTTTTTAATAATTTGTAGTGTTATATAGAGAATACATTTATATGAATAATTAACAAAATATTCATGTAATTCTAGATTTATTTTTTAAAATAACAAAATTACTCTTTTTTTATATGTATACAAATATATATGTAATATAGTATATCTAGTAAATGTATTCTTTGCAAATATGCATTTATATAATGTGAACATGATACACACATTTTTTATTAGTATTTGAATAACCCTATATATTTCCTATCTACTACATGTAAAATAAACAAAATGTCGCTACACTGTGACCGTGCCTTAATAACTACTAATTCAGTACCGTATAGTATCTATATTATAAACTCTGTATACTATATATGCATCTGACTAAGTTATATTACATGTATAACATACGTTAATATTACGCTTGTTGCTATAAATGTGTACCTATTATGACGAATTGAATTATTGTGGCGTTATAAATTATTTTAAATTATTAATTCATTAGTTTATCCCTTTAATTAAATTACTTAAAAGTTATAAAAAATTTTAATTAACAAAATATATTACGTCTAATATTAATAATATTATATTATACATGTTAAATTATTATATATATTGGATATTTGTTTAGATATTTAAGGAAATTTAATTGGAACATTGTTTGTTACTTTTTGACAATTAATATTTGTACATTTATATAATTTCATTTTATTTTGTAATCGATATTATTTCGTAGGTATTTTAAAGTAAAAGTATTAAGTTTATTGGTATTTAAAAGTTATATTAACAAAACACTTAATTTAACTATCCAAGTCTCATGGCTCATTATCTCGATCATGTAATATATTGATTCTTCTTTCTTTCATAGAAAATGTCATAGATAATAGTGAATTTTGATATTAGGATATTACAGTGATTAATTCAATAATAACGTATATTTTAATTGATGATCCATATTTGATTATATATAATATAATATACCTACGTCATATAAATTGTCAATCAAGTATACTTATAATGTGAATATTACACTAGTGATGGGGCTTTACTAATACTAGTGACGTGAAAGTTTCAACATATACATATGATTAATAAGTTTAATAACATTTTATTATATAATCGTGTCTGTATTTCATTAATTTGTTTATTCAACATATATTAATAACATAATTATATAATGTATTATAATCACATTTACATGAATGTAATGTATGTATTTAATATTGTATTTAAACATTTAATATATATATTCAAAACAATGGTTCTTTAGTGTTTTATATGTTTCTAGTAATGAAGAATAATTGTAGTATTATTCTTTTATGTTGTATTATATAATTAATATCGATATTGTTTTAATTTTAGTTTGGAAGTTTACCCGATGCACATGTTTCTATTAATGACTGGAGGACTTTCATATCCAGTTAGTATATAATAATAATACTAATTAATTAGAAGAACTTTTATTTTATATTTTATTTTCTTGTTTATTTGTATGATTTGTTCCTACTAAAAGACTTAACAAATAATATTAATATTGTCTTTTGTTGTCATATGTTAGAATATATAGGTTAATATATATATAATATATATTGTATTTTATATTAAGTTCATATATTATCTATATATTGTCATACGAAATATATACATATAAAACTAAAATTCTATATACGAATTTCACTATTCATTAAATTAGTTTTACCAATAAATCACCTTAATAAATCACCTAATAAAAAAAGTACTTTTCTTTATATACAATTATTTGCATTGACTTTATCTATTCAAAAATGAGGTTATATAATGATATTTAAATATAATAATTAGTTTTATATTGTATTCTTTGCATTGACTTTATATCTTATCATAATTATATAATTATTAATAATAATTGATAGTATTTCATTCGAATATAACTTTATTAACAGCTACTGTCAGCTGCTGGAGGTATAATCTATTTAGGAGGACGAGTAGCCTATAGTAAAGGCTATTCCAGTGGAAAACCAGAAAAAAGGAAGAATGGCGCTTTCTCCTTTATCGGAAGTATAATTATTTTGGGAACGACTTTATTCACCGGATATCAACTCGTCAAATCTGGATCTTCTCCTCTTGCGAAGCTTGGATTCTAACTTAATCTATTAGTTTATAAACTATCTTAGCGAATTTATTCCATGTTATTCATTAACCAATAAATGAAAATAAGATTTACAATTATTTTATTTTTTATTTGTAAAACTAATTTTAAATATATACAATTATTTACTTTGCAGTACACAATATGAGAAATATATATAATAAATAATAGAATCTCACAACTAAATTAAAACAATTATGAATATTTCAGTAATTACTCATATGTATTTATCAAAATAATTGCTTTATAGTGATTATATTAATAGCAAAGATTTTCCGAAGGAAAGATATAACACTTACGCGAAATCGTGTAATTCGAATTTGTATACAAAATACCCTGGTGCCACCTATAGCGGGTTACTTTTAGGAACTATGCGTTGTTTATAATGTAAATTCGTATTTAAATATAACTATACACTTTTAAAATGTTAAATAATATGCTTTAAATTAATATTTATATGATGAAAACTAAGTGTTCATTACTAATATATAACAAACAAATATGATATTTATGTTTTAAATGCTATAAGTATATATTTAGTGAGTACAAGCTAATTTATATTGCATGTAATTTAATAGAGCAATGAAAACATTGTTGTATGCAAACAGAGCCGAACCTAAATCTATTTCAGTGATTTCGATACTACTGCTAGCAGCGGTTAGGGATATTACTAAATTACGTTGCATGCATAGGGAGTGTTATATCTTTGCTTCGCAAAATCTTTGTTAATAGTATGTTAATTGATTTATTATTTTTAGTTTTGTCATCATTACATTTAATAATATATGATATATTTATTATAAATTTATTTTTTTTATAATATTATAATGAAGATTTTCTATATATATAAACATGTATTTTTTATAATTAAATAACAAAATAATTACAGAAAAATTGAATATAGTTATTTTAATTAATAAAAAATAATTAAATTAATTATTATAACATTATATTAGTAAAAGAAAATGTATTTACATTGTATTTCAACATGTATTTACATGTATTTACATAGACATTACCATAATTATTGCTACACTTTATTTTATATATTATAAAAAAATAAATTATTTACTTTTATCTTTCTATTTAAAATATTATTGATTTATTTTATTCTTTATAAATATATATTAATTATACTACTTCGTAATAATCTACATTACTTTTAGTATGATACCTATTAAGCTGCTTTCATATCAACAAAACAGTCCGATATAGTCTGCCATCACAATTGGCTAGTTTCGATGTGAACAGTTATAGTTATAGTCCAATATCGGATTGGTCGATGTATACTTTATGCATATATTTATATATAAATTATTTATTATCAAATATAAAATCTTTGATTTACCAGATATCTAGTAAATGTTTTAAATTGAATAATCTGAAGCAGCCGATATCGGAATATACAAATATGATCTGTTTTTTTCTGTGTTAAAGCAGCTTTATTAATATGTATATATTAAGTATTATATATTAAGTTAAGTTAATGAATTAGTTATTATTTTAATAAAGATTTAATTGAACAATTATTTTTAGTCATAATATTAAATTAAATTGTAAAGAAGTTTAATTCCCATATATACACTATTTTTATAGCTTTTAGATCTTTATGTATATGCCTTGTATTGCTAGTTAATAAAATTCATATAATTTTCATTAACTATTTTTAATTTTAACCAATTTAAATCTCCAATCTCTATATATATATACAGTATATACTGTCAATTATATACTATCAACAATATAAAATAAATTAAAAACAAATTATTTATTAAATTAATTATAATTATTTATTAATACATTTCGTAAAAGCTCATAATTATAATTAATAATTTATAAAGAAATTATAAACAAATATTAATAATAATAAATAAGTGAAGGTGTATATAATTAATAGATAATAGATTAAAAATATAAATATACATATATATATATAGGGGAGAGTGCTCTAATATCGACACCCTAGATATCTCCTAAAATATAATTCCAATCAAAAAATAATTCATGTATGAAATGAAATGTTTATCAATATAATTCTAATTCATATAAGTATAATATTTTTTTAATTATAATCAAAAAACTGATTTTTATGTTACAACAATAAATTTATGAAACTTTGTAAAGTACAATAACATCACAAACAATGTGAATTACATAGGGTATAAATAAACAATACATAAAAATACACTGTGTATATATATATATTATACACTATATAAACATAACTTTATATGCATATAATAAAATAAAAAAAATAAAATATAGTTTATTATGATTTCAAAAACACATGGTGATAGGCGTACAAAACAAAAACTAAAATAAAATAAAAAATTATAACAAAATAGACGAATTACAATGATTTAAAATTTACATATAATTTATATTGTATTTTAAAAAATGATAGCGATATAGTACATCGAATATCATATGGCAGTGAATTCCAGCTTTTCGGAGCAATAACCAAGACAGTTGATTAAGATATATGAATAATAATGGATTGAGCTAGATATCCAGGAAATCCGAGATGTATTGCCTTATTCGTAATACATAATAGCCACAAATATATCTAAATTTAAGCCAGCCTATTGATCTCATTAAAGAAGACATATAAACTATTGAGACAAAGTTTAGTTTTTATAATACACGTATAGCACGACATTGAATACTCTTGAGTTTATACATCAGGTTACCAGGTAAATTAGTGCACGGTATAGCCGCCGGAACTAGTTTTTCCCAGGGGGGGTTTTAAGAAATAAGTATAATTTATCAACTAAATACTACCCAGAAAACAATTTATCGACGCTTTTGGACGCTTTTGAGAATTTATGGGCACTTTTTCGACGCTTTTGGACGCTTTGATTCCGAATCGATATATTCGTCGCTTTTTCGACGCTTTTGGGCGCTTCAGTTCTCAATCATATTGAATTCGTCGCAAATTCGACGCTTTTGGACGCTTCAGTTCCGAATCATATTGAATTCGTCGCAAATTCGACGCTTTTGGGCGCAAATTGTCATCAAAGCGACGAATTAATTCAGGAACTTTTAGGCGTATGGCGTCCAAAAGCGTTGAATATATTGTTTGCTGGGTTAACCACATCTTCAATCTTCTTAACATTAACATTAACATAGAAAAGCTTCTCTCACAGGACACTGGCGTAGGGGAAAGTAACCTAATACGGACACTTTAACAATAAATGTGGTTTCAACTTTATGACTCATTATTTGTATTCAAAAATTACAATATATCAATATTAGGATATATATGATTATAGATATTATTGTAATTTTAAAATGTTATTTAATATTTAAATTCCATAGATAACGGGGGTTTCCGTATTCGGTACCCATGTCCGAATACGGACACCCTGTGTTATAATACGGACACCCTATATACAATTAGATAAACTATATATTATTGATGAATCAATCAGAAAAATTACAATTACGTTATTTATAATTAATTTTATAAAAAATATATTGTAATTTAATTAGTTAATAATTTATTTATTTTTATTATTTTTTAATTAATAATACAATTTAACTATCTAAATAATACTTTTTTTAGAATTAGCTTTATTGGTAGTATTAATATTATAACGCACGCGATTTTTATGAAAATCAGTATTGTTCATACGCTGCGCGCTGATTGGTTATAGGGTGTCCGTATTAAGACATTTAGAGTGTCCGTATTAGGAACTTATATGACCTCTAGATATATGCTTATAACTTATACGCTGATTGGTTATAGGGTGTCCGTATTAAGACATTTAGAGTGTCCGTATTAGGAACTTATATGACCTCTAGATATATGCTTATAACTTAATGAATATTTGATAAAAAATATAGAAATTAAAAATACAATTTTTAGAATGCTTTATTTTTTAATAATATAGTATTATGTTTTATATCGATACATTTATATAATATTGAGAAGGTTTTAAGTTGAAATTTGTTTTCATAAATTTAAAAACGTAATAAAAAAATAGGTTTATTGGATATATCATAAATATTTTGAATAATGAAAAAATAAAAAATACTTTTTTAGACTATTTTTATAATTATGAATATTTTATTCATCAAACATTTTTCTGTATGATTTATGGTTTCTGAGATACCGAGAGTGTCCGTATTCGGGCACTGTCCGTATTAGGTTACTTTCCCCTACTTGGTTGTACCATCAATAAATTGATTAATTTTGTTGTTTCCATAAAAATAATTAATATTAAATTAATAAATATATAAGATAATATATATATATATATATATATATATTCTATATATAAATATTATATAATATATATATATATATATGTATTAGTACATACCTAAAATAATTCTTTTAGGCAATCTTTTGCATTGATCATATTCCCTACTGAATCTTTTAAAGATTGAGAATTGAAATTTCAATGGTACCATATGGTTCTTGAACATAGGTAGTTCGAGTTTTAAAGCTTGAACACTTAATTCAGGATATTTATTTATCTGCAAAATTAAGTAAATATAATATAGAATATTGTATTTGTTATATAGTAAATATTCTATATTATGTTTTATTAATTTTTCAGATAAATAATTATCATTAATTAAGTATACTTATTTCAGCATAATCAAATATATTTGTATTTAATAATGACAATAATAATTTATCATATGAAATTTTACTTTGATTATTTTTCAAAAATCTTTGATTTAATTCAGTAATAAGGATATCATATATTTCAATGTGTTCTTTTCTAAAGTGTTATTATTAAACAAATATTAAATAAATAGATTATTTGTGTACATCCTCAGTATAATATTGATATTATTGATGTCGTAATAAACATTGTTTTCTTTTCCATTGCCCGCGCAACACCCTGATTTAAAAAATAAAATATTTTGTATATAATAATCATAATATTTGATTAATTCTCTTTACAATGGTATATATCACAGTGCATAAAAATACTTAAAAGTGACATAAATAAGCATTTATAAATACGATCTGAAAAATAGTTCATATAAATATGATGATTTTTTCTAATCTCTAATTTTTAAAACGTGAATATCTCTGAATTAAAAAAAAACTGTTACCATCTATGTTTGAACCACTTTCGATTATAGAAATACATATTCAAATAACATGAAATTTTCACAGTATATTAATATTATGTTACTCTTCAGATATAACTATATAAAACTAATACATTATTCAATGATATATAATATTTTTTATATTTTATTGAAATTTCTTACATATTTTGTTATCTAGAAATAGCTAATATGTTAGTCCATTTTAATATGATTTTAATAATCTCATAATCGATAGTTATATTTGTAGATAAATATTAGTTATATAATATATAAAAAAAATCAGTTGATATTTTGAAGTATTCATAGATTGAATCTATTTTTAGTATTACATGATTTTCCTATCTCCACCATGTTAAACTCATGGTGTTGCGCTGGCCCTTAAAAAGTCTAAAAATATTTACAATTACAATTAAATAAGATTATATATATATATATATATTAATATATGATACAAACTTTGATGGAATTTTACGTTTTCTAGGAATAAGTAATGGTAGCAAATATAGATTTTCAGATTATTTTAAAATCTTTTCTAAATAAATGTGACATTCATTCGTTTGTTCCTACATTCCTAGTATACTGTGTCGATTAACATATTAATGAGTAAAACAATATCTTCATAGAAAGTAGCCTTTGATCCAATTACACTTATCTAATGAAATATGTTTTATAACTTTTAAAATAAATATATAAATATAAATTAATATAATTAATATAAATATATATTTCTGTAATCAAGAATAATTAGTATAAGCTATAAGTAACACTAACCAATTTTTCTAATAAAGTGAATATATCAAATGATATATTTAATGAAATATATGTAGGTAGATGTTTCTAGTAGATTATTCTTATATGAATATGCTTTGGCGATTAGTTCAGTACTATTTACGCTTGCCATTGTCAGTTTTTCTAATGCATTTATAATATATAAATAGTTATTTAAGACTGCTGATATAGCCTTACATCTGATTGTCCATCTTGTAGGACACATTTATTTGAATCTGGTTTTATCATTATCAATAGATTGGTATAAATTGCTAAATTTTCCAGATTTGCTAAAAAGAACACCAATATTATTCACAATGGATAGAGAACCAAGTAAAGCTTTACTTTGAGCAACAGATTTACAAACACGATTTAGGCGATGAGAACTACAATATGTGTAATATGCCAAAGGTTGTTCTTTTTGTATCAGGGCGTGCACGCATGTGTGTAAAAAAATTAATTATTATTTAATTAAATTAGAATAAATTATTAATACAATTAATTATAAATAATGTAATTGTAATTTGTCTGATTGATTCATCAATAATATATAGTTTATCTAGTGGTATATAGGGTGTCCGTATTATAACAAAGGGTGTCGGTATTCGGACATGGGTACCGAATACGGACACTCCGGTATCTATGGAATTAAGAGATTAAATAATTTTTGTAAAATCAATATAATATCAATAATCATATAATATTAATACATTGTAATTTTTGAATAAAAATAATGAGTCATAAAATATTAAGACCATTTATTGTTAAAGTGTCTGTATTAGGTTACTTTCCCCTAATAGAGCCATATAGAAGTATGGATTATATCGCTGATCTGAAAAAGTTTCTTTTGAGATTATCTGACATTTTAGATTTCCAGATAGTGTTCATGCTGTTCGGTGCTATTCATACTTGGGCTATTCTGATTTGTATATATCTTTCTGTTGATCCAATATAGCTTCCTGTTTTATTGGTGGTATTAATATTATAACGGAATCGATTTTTATTATAATCAGAATAGTTCATATGCTGTGAGCTGATTGGTTATAGGGTGTCCGTATTATGGATTTATATGACCTCTAGATATGTGCTTATAACTTAATGAATATTTTATAAAAAATATAGAAATTGTACATGTAATTTTAGAAGGCTTTCTTTTTTAATAATATAGTTTCATATTTTATATAGTTAAATTTGTATATTCTCGAGAAGGTTTTATGTTAACATTATTTTTCATAAGTTAAAAACGTAATAAAAAAATCAGTTTATTGGATATATCAGCAATATTTTGAATAATTGAAAAATACCTTTTGAGACTATTTATATAATTATACATATTTTATTAATTAAACATTTTTTGTAGGATTTATGGTTTCTGAAATACCGAGAGTGTCCGTATTCGGTTACTTTCCCCTATATGGATATAATAGCACCATATATGGAGATGTGTTTCTATATATAATATATATATATATATATATATATTATATATATATATATATATATATATAATATATATAGGTTATAACATACATACATATATATATATATATGGTTATAACAATACTTTGTTAATTAAGAATAAATATTAATTGCGTGTGTTACTTAGAGTAACGCCCATTTAAATCTGATTGGATAGTGATTATTAAATAATATATGGTATATAGAAATATAGTTATATTTAGGGTGTCGATATTATGTGCAAATGTGTCGGTATTCGGGATAGTGCACATCATATCGACACCCATGTTATCTCAGATTTAAACAAACTACATTCAATTTAAAAATAGCTATTATATGTATATACCTACTTATTATACCTACTTAATAGGGGAAAGTAACCTGAATACGGATACTCTCGGTATCTCAGAAACCATAAATCCTACAAAAAAATGTTAATGAATAAAATATTCATAATTTTATAAATAGTCTAATACAATATTTTTATTTTTTAATTATTCAAATATTGTTGATATATACAATAAACTGATTTTTTTATTACGTTTTTAAGGGGATCTCGCACATTTAAAGTGATGCTAATTTATTTTTTTTCATATTTTTTTTTATTCCATAATAATACTTATTTTAGTGTTTTTTATTATCTGTAAATAAATTAGACATGAATTCAGTCTAGAAATTGCATACAAATTTGTTTTTTGACAATAAGATATATTGCTATTATATACTATTCAATATTACATTTTGATGCTGTCAAACTTCAAATGCTGTTTTCTCAGAATAATTATTTCGCGCTAGGTATGTATCATTCTAACATATAGAACATACAAATTATTATAATTATAATATTATTTGTTTTGCTTTATATAGAATGTAATTATGTGAATAGTAAAATAGAGAGATAGTTAATAAAATGTATAGTAGTCATTGTATAAAATGATAATTTCTATAGAAATACCATAATTTTATTATTGCTAATTTTTAATTTAGATATATATTATATAATAAATAATAATATTAAATAACTTTCTATTATCCTATGCATGTATATGCTATGAATACAATACAAACAAAATTAGGTCAATTGAATGAATAGAATATCAGTTCTAATTTTTTTAGTGGACCTATGTTTTTCTTATTTATTTATACACGAAATTGGCAAATTGCGTGTTATGTGCGGGATCCCCTTAAATGGTGAGACATGACGGGCGGCACACTTTATAATTGAACACTTGTGTGTCGGATGTGTAGAAGGTAATTGACAGCTGAATATTTTGAGAGTTCAATATGGGCGGTCTTGCATCGTCACGCTCTACTGCACACGCTAACATATATTGAATGTGTAACATCTATATGCATAGAATATTATTCGTATAAAAATTAATTACGATTTATACCGTGCATACTAATACATAGATTTATTATTTATATAACTATATTTATATACATATATACACATATCATCGTAGTATAATTAGATGATCATAATTCTCTAATTTACTGTATTCCCAGCAAACAGTAATAGCCGCATAATAGCAGCATAACAGCATATGTTAGAGCCTACAATGTTTACATTGTGCTATTATGCTGCCATTATGCTGCTATTAAATGTATATTATGATGCTATTAATTTGTCATGCTATTATGTTGCTGTAATGCTGATATTGTAAGTCTATTATGCTAATATTATGCTGCTATTAATTTTAAAAGTATATTATGCTGCTATTATTAGAATAGTAGATGATAATAGCCCATAATATTAGCATAATAGACTTTAAATAGCAGCATAACAGCAGCATAACAGCAACATAACATCCGAATAACAGCAGCATAATAGCATGATCAATTAATAGCAGCATCATATAAATTTAATAGCAGCATAATGGCAGCATAATAGCACAATGTAAACATTTGAGGCTCAAAAATATGCTGTTATGCTGCTATTATGCTGCTATTACTGTTTGCTGGGTTGGGTATGCTGGTTTTGATTTCAGGATATGTCAATACCACTGCATTAAGGGAATGAACCACCTTGGGGCCTGATCCACCTCATATGGGTTATCCAACCTCTAAACCGATACCTCAGATCTCAATCGGTGTTATCTTTATGGTGGAGATGAGTGTTCTGATTTGTTTGTCTATTGTTTTTATTTTATTTTATATAATATGCGCATATTCAAATATAATATTAATATATCTTATGTTCGGCATGCATAAAACAAAGCGTTTTGTTATAATATGTAAACCCAGTGTTAATTTGTGTACCATGTCGATTTGGGTATCAATTCATATCTATTTTGTCTACTATATTTTTTAATTTTTTAATTTAATTTACCTAATAAACTATATATTATTATTATAACTACATTCACATACGCATACACGTATACAAATACATATACCTGCAAATTTATTATTTATATAAATATACACATATTCACACAAATACCTACATCCATATATGCGAATTTATATATACTTATTTATATCGTCAATTCTATATTGCATTATCCAATGTTGTAGTTAATAGCTGTATGTTGCATCCACGTGGACGGCATCACAGTGTGTGCTGGAGGAGTATATGATGGCTATACAATATGTGTAGGTTGGATATAGTATTCAATGGAGGTTTTAGGTATACCACACCTTTATAAAGGTGTGGCTATCACAGGAATCATGGGTGAAGACGAGGGTATCATTGGTAATATATATTTGTAAATAGTGTATACATGATATAACTAAGTGTATATAAATTCGCATATGCATATATATATGTAACTTATAGTATAAAATGACGACCTTGTCTATGACTTAGTTATATAATGTATACACTATTTACTAAATATATACGAATGTAATTATAGCAACATAGAAATATTGAAAATGTGTACTATATTGAATAGTGTATTAACCTATTTTAATCTAGGTCATCAAGGGATTAAAATTAGACAAAGGCCGTTACTAATTTATATATATATATATGTTACATAATTACACACACACACACAATTATATATATAGACTTCATTACGTATACAGGTATACCTATTCCCTATAGGGAACATACACACAACACTATTTTATGTTATCCAATTTGTATATTCATATATTAGTATATAGTAATTAGTTATATACATTTTAATACAAATACTTATAGCTATACAGGTGGGTATGTGATAGTATGTATATATATATAGTATGTATATATAACTATAGTTATATATAATATATGTTAAGTTATATTGTATATGATATAAAAGTATTGAATTTGTAAATTGTATTGTATTGTATCTAACCTATTTATTATGAAATATATTAATAAATTATAATATGAGAGATATATAATAATAATGATAATAATATGTATACGTAACAAATTAACACATACTATTCATTATCATTGTCAGAATTATCATAATCATTGATAGACATACTATCGTCTGGTGAATTGATAAGATAAGATCCTCTCATTAGTAGATAAAATGCTGATATAGCAATAAAAGGATCTATCGAATAATTCTACGATAGATCCTCTAATTAGTATACCAGTAGGTTAATTAATATACCAGTATAGTAATACTGTACGAATAATTCCAAAAGACGATGATTATTATATTTAAATAAAGTTTGTTGTTTGCGTAAATTCATTATATCACTAAATTATGTGTTCGATCTATCATGTAACGCATTTACAGTGATGGGCACCGATCTTTTTTTCCTGGATCGCCGATCCCGATCCCGATCCTCTATTTATTCTCTTATGCGATCCTTTTCCGATCCCGATCCTAATTCGTTACCCGATACTTTCCCGATCCCGAACCTAAGTTTCTTACACGATCCCGATTCCGATCCCGATCCCGATCACGATATTATTTATATATTTAATTAGTACGTATTAATCGTACGATTTTATTTCATAATTCGAAAAAATATATATGTAGGTATACCTAGGTATACCTATAGGTATAAAACCTATAGGGGAAAGTAACCGAATACGGACACTCTCGGTATCTCAGAAACCATAAATCCTTCAAAAAATGTTTAATGAATAAAATATTCATAATTATATAAGTAGTCTAAAAAAGTATTTTTTATTTTTTAATTATTCAAAATATTGCTGATATATTCAATAAACTGATTTTTTTATTACGTTTTAAATTTATGAAAAAAAAATTAAATTTAAAACCTTCTCAATAATATACAAATGTATCGATAAAATATAACTCTATATTAAAAAATAAAGCATTCTAAAAATGATATATATAATTTATATATTTTTTATCAAATATTTATTAGGTTATAAGCATATATCTAGAGGTCATATAAGTCCCTAATACGGACACCCTATAACCAATCAGCTCGCAGCATATGAACTATTCTGATTTTTATAAAAATCGAGTCCGTTATAATATCAATACCACCAATAAAACCGGAAGCTATATTGGATCAACTGAAAGAGATATATAAATCAGAATAGCCCAAGTATGATCAGTACTGAACAGCATGAACACTATCTGGAAATCTAAAATGTCAGATAATCTCAAAAGAAACTTTTTCAGATCAGCGATATACTCCATACTTCTATATGGCTCTATTAGGGAAAAGTAACCTAATACGGACACTTTAACAATAAATGGTCTTAACATTTTATGACTCATTATTTGTATTCAAAAATTACAATGTATTAATATTATATGATTGATATTATTGATATTATAGTGATTTTAAAATATTATTTAATCTTTTAATTCCATAGATACCGGGGTGTCCGTATTCGGTACCCATGTCCGAATATGAACACCCTATATACCACTAGATAAACTATATATTATTGATGAATCAATCAGACAAATTACAATTACATTATTTATAATTAATTTTACGAATAATTTATTCTAATTTAATTAATTAATAATTAAATTTTTAAATTATTTTTTTAATTAATAATACAATTAAACTATCTAAATAAAACAAATTTTAGATTTTTCTTCATTGGTGGTATTACTATTATAACTCACGCGATTTTTATGAACATCAGAATAGTTCATACGCTGCGTGCTAACCAATCAGCACGCATCGTATGAATTATTCTGATGTTCATAAAAATCGCGTGCGTTATAATATTAAATATTAATTTAATACACAATAAAGCTAACATTAAAATTGTAGGTCATATATGACCTCTAGATATATGCTTATAATCTAATGAATATTTGATTATAACAAATATATAAATTATATATATCATTTTTAGAATGCTTTATTTTGTAATATAGAGTTATATTTTATCGATACATTTGTATATTCTTGAGAAGGTTTTAAGTTGAATTTTTTTTCTCATAAATTTAAAAATGTAATAAAAAAGTCAGTTTATTGGATATATCAGCAATATTGTGAATAATTAAAAAATAAAAAATACTTTTTAGACTACTTATATAATTATGAATATGTTATTCATTAAACATTTTTTTGTAGGATTTATGGTTCCTGAGATATGGAGAGTGTCCGTATTCTGTTACTTTCCCCTACATGGACCATAATATCAACTCTAGAGAAAAAAATGACTGGAGAATATACTCGCATGCCCAGATCTGCGTTGAATACACCATTGAGTACACATGACAAATAAAGAGCTATACGGTTCTATCGAATCCCCAAAATTACAGTATCTATACGGGAACAAATATTTAAATTCATTGGACATTGCTGGATAAGTAACAGTGATCTAGTAAGCGATTTACTTCTCTGGCAACTGCTCAATGGTCAACGACCCCGAGGACGACCAGCACAAACTTTCATTCAACATATTCATTGTCATTAAAAATAAAAAAAATAAAGTAACCATACAAATATATTTGAAGTCTACAATTGTGTAAGATTTTATACTAAAAAAGTGCATATAAGTTAATACTTTGATCATGTATTTTATTAAATATCACAATATTAACATGATATGCCTACTTATAATATTAATATATATATATATATATTCAGTAGGGTTTTTACTCATTATTTAACGATAGTACATAATAAAATTGAAACATTTATTTTGTATTTTTCATCCTGAAATTCCTGGAAATACAACAAAAAAAATATTATTTTATTATTTTTTATAAAATGTATATATACATACACATATTTTATTGAAACAACAAATTGTGTATCTAACATGGTAGTATAACGTAATGAAAATTGTAACCAACTTTTGCGCCTATTCACCCCATGCTAAGTTTTCTATATTCTCTATGTTAAATTTATAGGTATTTGTGCCTAACTTTCCATATACCGATTTCATTTTTTTACATAGTTCGTTTATTATAGACTTCTTCTATGTAGGCAAATATTTGAATATTAACTTTTAAAAAAAGCATACTTTCAAATCCAGGACGACAACACAATACCATAGACTTATTCAATCCTACGACATACATTACCTTATAAATGTACATATAAACATACATAAAAACACTAATAGATTAAAACACTTAATACATGCTCTAGATCATTCTATATGAGAGATTATAGTGTATAATATACATGTATTGAATACTCTGACGCATTAGTGTTAATAATGAAGGATTACTGTTTCCATTATATATATATATATATATATATATATATATATATATATATATATATATATACGTATGTGTTTGTTATTGTATGTATATATTACTATATTTAAAAACATTATTTATTCTTTACTAAATAAAACCATATTAATAATTATAAACCCTACCAATAAATCAAGTTAACTCAAACTGGTTGCCCAATAATGGTACAAATAAATACCATATATATAGGATAATATAATTATAATATAATATAATATAATTATATATATGATAATTAAATTTTTAATAAGTTTATATATTTAATACATTTTATCTTATCTTTATTTGTGTCATACTTTTACATTAGTTTATTTTTTTGTCGTATTTTATACTATAATTACGCTTCGATTTATCTACATAGAAAAACTAATATATATTATATTAAATAAGTAACATAATTTAAGACATCCATGGTTTTAACGAGAGCCGATCATTTATTTATACACAATTATATAAGATCACTTCTAAATATTATTTCAAGAACTACTTAAATGGTCCGGACAGGGCTTGAACCTGCGTCCTACTGCATGTGTGTCTGACGCCTTAGTCAACTGAGCCACACAGGCAGTATATATATATATATTAATATTTAATTATATTATAACTTATTGATCTCATCGTAAATATAAATATAGTTGTGTATACTATAGTATACTAAATATATGTTCTAGAACATATGAATATCACAATGTATTGATGTACTGTTAGTGAATAAAATATATAATAGTTTTGTGTTCACATTCTATTACTTGTGGATTAGAATGCTATTGATATGTTAATCAGTTCTGGAAATAATGGATTACCTTTTTTATACCGAATAGATGGATAACAATAGGTATTGTGATGATAGTGAGGTATTTATCTATGTAGGTATATCATTTTTAAATGTATTATATATATATATGATACCTATATATTATATATATATATATATATATAT